>JARHVA010001053.1:2082500-2607500 GCA_037957365.1 Torreya grandis
TTAGTTCTTCAAAATTATATCACATAGTCAACTAAGTCAACACGGTTAACATAGTTATATGTGTGTCAAGGACTTGAACTTTGTGAAGAAATTCTAAAGGGTTTCAAAGTTGCTAAGACTTAGGATAATGAGTTCATTCTTAAGTTCATGACCTCTTATCACATATTTCTCCCCAAATAGATTTCCCAGAATGGTTCATACATTATTGGGTGATTTGGTAGGCTTTAAGTGAAATAAGAGATCAGGTGCTACAAAAAGACATAATATCCCATAGGCTTCATCACTACAGTTATACCACGTAACTTTATATGCATCTATGTTAGGTTTAATTTCATCACCCATGATTATCCTATATAAAACCTTACTCCTTAGAATTATTATCATCTTCATTTTCTATTATTGATAGTTAAATGGAGTTATTGGGTTGATTAAACTTGAATCCATTTAGTGGTGAGTTGGGTTGTAGTATTAGTACAATTATAATTGTTACAAAATTGAATGTGAAAGAGAAAACTATAAAAAGTGATACAAAAAGAGTACACACCCTAAACTATCACTATAAAATACCCCTCCAAATGTTGTAAATACATGCTCAAAAGACATTAGACTCAGTTGAAAGTGCATCTCAAGCAATCTGTACAAATTGGAAAAAATGTGATTTATAAAAACAAGGTCAGGATATCAGTTCAATCAAAAATACATCCAAGGGTAGTATACAAATTAATCAAGAAGGAAAAATTAATATTTTAAATGCAAGGGTGTTTGACCACCTACCAAATAAGACCTCACCCTCCAGTATTCAACTAGTGAGGATATGAAAGGATTTTACAAAATAATAAAAAAATATATCATCTTTAACCCACAATATAATATATTATTTTTATTAAAAAAAATCAAAAAATATCACACACATTGAATACCCCTCCCCAAATATATTATTTTTTAAAATAAATAATACAAGAGAGTCATTTTACAATAAATCTTCCTTCATTAATACAAACCCCACCTTTTGTTTTAAAATAAACCTCCTTCACAAATTACTAAGCTATAAAGTCAATGAAATATTTTGACTTTTAAAACACAAAATGTGCTACTCATAAAATATTTTAATTTTTTTGAAATTACTTTCACACCAAAAATAAGTAAATCCATTAATTTTTTAAATGATTTAGAAAACAACTAACAGATAAGAAAGAGGTTTTTCTTTTGAAGTCGGAAAATTCATACCAACATGATGGTCAAGTCAAAAATCTCACATGGAAGGTCCTCAAGCCTTAGCAAGACCAAATTAGAGGTTAACGACAATGAGGTTGTGATCAACCTATAGTGAGAAGACTGATTGGCTTGGTGTAGAACTTAAAAAAGACTGCATTGGTTTTTAAACAAGCATTAAATGATGAGTGGTTTTAGAAAACCACAAAATAATAGAGTAAATGTGTTTCACTAAAAAGTTTTTTATTTCTTTAAACAAAAAGTTTTAAAACTTGAAATAAGGATGAGGTTAGTAGAACTTGATATGTTTGTGTTCACATTGATCTAGATGATTATGGATACTCCTCTTTGTCTAGGGAATAAGGACCTATAGATAAGAAATACTAAAAAAATAGTTTATTAGTTGGATAGTAGGGTGGATTTCCTAGCATGAGCTAGATCCAAGAAGGACAAGCTTCCTTAGAGATTGTCAATCCATAATTTTAAACAATTAAGCTTAAAAAACAAAATATGAATTACTTGCATAAATAACAAAAGATATTGAAATCAAATATAAGAAGTGCTTGAGAATAAATAAGTGATTTTAACTAATTATAGCAATAAATGACTAGACATCAATGCTAAATAAATTAAACATGGTTTGAAAGGTTGAGTGATCCTCTGTGATGAGATAGAAACTCAAAAAATGGGATTTTATCAAGATTTGATAGCTCAAATAAGATTGCTATTAAAAATGATAAACAAAGACCATCGATGGTTGGGGTCAAACTATCAATGGTTGGGTAACTATCGGTGGTTAATGATCATCAATGGTTAGGTTCAAACCATCAGTGGTTAGGAAACCATCTGTGATTACTATAGGATCTGGTTTAAGAAAGTAAATTTGGTTGGGAAGGTTTTAGGAGGGGTTATGGAAGGTTAGCTTGGGTTGGATGCTAATTTCAAGGCAAAGGGAAAGTGATGTAAGGAATGACACACAAAAACTAATTTTTGAATCTTGATAAGGACTAGATACTTTGATTTTATTATTTTTAATGTGAAGAATGTTAGGGTTAGCTAAAAATTTGTTGTAGCTTCTAAAACAATCTTAGTAGAGTGATGACACTTTGGCTATTTATTGATGAGTTGTAGTAGCACTTTTGATCTTTGTCCTAGTCATTGGAAGCTAGAAGAGTACCTATACCAAGAAGCTCTGTGATCACTTACACAAGAAGTTTTGATAATGATTTTTGATGATATTTCACCTCCTCTTCCTCTCTTAATATAGAAGGAAGGGAGGGGTGAAACAATAAGTTCAACAAGATGTCTAACAAGTTGTCTAAATTTAGCCTAATATGCATCGATTGTGTAGATGGCTAAAACAGCTATTAATAGAAAATCAAGTTAGAGTTTTAGATGAAGTTAACCCTTGAGTTGGTTAAGGGTAGACTATCAATAGTTGAGATTAACCATCGATGGTTAAATTTCTACCATTAGAGATTGAGAGGGAAAAGTTAAAATCATAGAATTAGCCATTGTGACTTGTGTTTGGTTGTTGAAAGGTTTTGAAATGGTCCCAAAGGGGTCCCTGGGTGATCTAAGGGTTAATGTAACATCTAGAACCATAGTGTGTGGTTTTCTAACGTCTACATTTTATCCCTTTTTATGGTGAAATTTATATTGACAAGCTTCAAAATTAAAAAATGGATGGTAGGTCAAAGGTTTGACTACTTTAAGTATGGGAGGAGGTGTTCCCCCTCAAACTAGGAAGTGATGAGGTAAAATAAAATTGGGTGTGGGTTTGATAACCGGTAAAGGGGTTGAAATTTTTGATGAGAGGTTGGGAAATTAAGTGCAAATAAGTGCACAAAATATAACTAAGAGCAATATCATAGATCGTGAATAGACTAGGATGGCATAGTTGAGGTATTACTAAAACATGGTTGGCATTAGAAGGACAAGTGACAAGTAGACCAAGTGATCACATTTAGGTGTGATGGTTATGATTACACTTGTAAAGGCAATTATCTTAGGTAAGGTCAATGTATTCACAGGTATCCAAGGTAGAAAGTGAGCTTAGGAAGACAAAAAGTGGTTGGTGTGCAAAAAGAAGCACAAGTTCAAAATGTGCAAGAGTAGTCATTACAATTAAAATGACCAAGGTAAGTTCATCATAAAAATGTGAAATATATGCTAAAATGACTAATGTTGAGGTTACATAGATGGTTGTTTGGTTAGAGGAGAAGGTATACTCTAATGGTTGGTTATGGTATTTGTTTAAAGTGGTGAAAATTTATGGTTGTTATGCAAAGGTATAAAGGGGTCGACCATCGATGGTCAAGTTTAACCCTCAGTCGTCACTAAGTGACCATTGGTGGTCATACATCAGCCCTAAAATAGAGAGGGTTAAAAGTTAAATGAGGAATTTTAGTTCCTCATTTATGAATTAACTTGTAATGAATTCACTTATGGCTCTTATGAGAAAAATGATGATGGTTGAGAAGGTGCAAGTTAAGTGAGTGATTATTGTGGTGAGTGAGAGTTGAGTGAGTTTATTGATATCAAAGTGGTGAGTTGGAAGTTTGACCAGTGAGGATACAAAGAGGCTGAGGTAGAGTGCAAGGCTAAGTGGTGGTGATTCTAAGGGCACCTCCACATCAACAATCATGAAATGAGGTAGGTCTTATAATTGAATTAGTAGTTTAGTTTGGAAATTGATTTGATTATGTTTTTTATTACTATGGACAGGTGGGTTAGGAATTGTAAAAATTTAGATGGGGATGAATTTAAGGCTAAAAAATTGTTAGATGGGTGAGAGTTAGGTAGAGGGAGGGTAGAATGGTATAGGTATAGTGTTTATTTTATTGGTGGAAGAATTTGGTGGGGTGGACCTAGGGTTAGGTCACTGATGGTCACCACACAGTGACTATCAATGGTTGTTATCAATCATTAGTGGTTGTTATTGACCATCAATGGTTGATAGGTGACCATCACCAATTGATGGTTGATCATTAAATGACCATTGAGTGGATTATCGATGGTTGACTACTTAACCATTAGCATTTGATGGTGGATCAGTGATGGTTCCATAAAGAACCATCATTGGTCAACATTCTACCATAGGTTATTGTTTAGTAGGTGAGGATAGGTTAAATAAAAATGGGTCAAATATTTTGAAATGATAATGAGGTAAGAGGATCCCTTATTTTAAGGCTTAATTCCATAAGGTTATGATTATAGGTGATAGGTTTAAAGAATGGTGTGATAGGTAGGGTCTGTTAAACTGAAGGAAATAAGAATAGAAAGGGTATAAGGTTTTAGTTTAGGAAAGGGTAGAGGTAGTGTAGATTAGGTAAATAGGTTAAGGTAGGAGGTAAGGAAATAGGTGGTATTTATAGGCACTGATTGATGCACTTATGGTAAACTATGGTATTTAGTATAACCTTGTAGGTAAGGGAGTAATTATAGTTAGAGGATAAAGTGCCCTAGATCCTTGAAGAGTTACATTAAGTCATGACTAACAAGGATTGCAATCACATGATTGAGGTTAGCCTAGGAGGCATGAAATACACTAGTAGGTGTCATGTGATGTAGCCATATTAGTGGACCTCCTTGAGAGATGGGATCTAACCACTAACACATTCTTGCTTCTGACTAGAGATATCACTATTTTACTAGAGGACATACACTAGATAATATGGCTACCATTATGAGGTGAGATGATATACCATATCAACTTTGATGAGAGAGATTAGCATATGGATCATCTATATAGAGTGGACCACATTCTTGTGAGATAGCATTCAAGAGGATTTTAGTATACACCACTATATCATTAGGATAGGGGAGAGAGATGGCTATTTATGATAATGATATTGGTCACATGTTATGCTCTACCAAATTCTAGTAGTGGTAGATTTCCATATGTGTTACTAGGCTTTCTTATTGATATGTGGTTGGATTAGATAGTAGTTGCATGGTAGCCTATCCTATTAGTATAGATTTATTGGGAGCTCTGAGGATATCATGTTGATAAGAGATATGGGATTAGTATCATCTTCGTGCTACACTATTAGGCATATAATCATATCAGGGTACTAAGACTAGCCAGACTATTATGGCATAGTTTTGCTCAAATGGACTACAAGGTCGGTTAGGACTTAGGGGAGGAGCCTCAGACCTAGATTGGTATAGAGACCAATTAGAGGCACTTATGGAGGGTGAGGTCATTTGGAACCCATACATTAGGTTCCCTGTATGGGTGACCTATGCCAAATAGACCCTGTCTTTGCAGAGCTATAAATGGATTTTTGAGAGGTGATACCATGAGGTGGAGCTCATACCTTTTAATAGGGTGAGGAAATAGTTTGGGCTCATCTAGGATATTTTCGGTGATTTTTTAAGGTACTGAAGAAAGGATGCAAATTTTTCACTACCTACTCTAGATCTAATTTATGATTTTATTGATCATGAGCTCCTACCAATGAGGGTAGAGATTGATGATGTAAGCATCACTAATGAGTACATGGTTTTAGGTATATTATGATGTAGTAGTTATTAGAGGAGATGATAGCTAACAAGATATGGATGTTGATATAGAGGTGGGGGTTAGGGATCAGATGGAGGTAGATGCCCTTGATATACAAACATTGATTGTAGAGAGACTAGGTGTGGGGGTACTAGTTATAGCATAGGCAACTTTAGCATCACTAACCTAGGAGAGGGATATATCATGGGGCTAGGTGGCCACACTTACTAGGGAGAGAGCTTAGGATATAGCTCAGCTAGCCATGGTTATATAAGAGAGAGATACTCTTAGAAAGGTATGTGGGTGAGTACTAACACTAATAGGACCATCAAGGACTGTCTCTATGGCAAGATATGTAGCGATAGTTGAGGAGCTAAGGTACTATGAGTCATTGGTGTTTACACATCTTTTAGATGAGCCCAGATGGGGTGAGTATAGAGTAGGTATCATCAAATGGGCTAATAGTGTGGCACTAAGTAAATGGGATACCTCTACATATGGATAAGTAGGTGTTAGGTTGTGGAGCTAAAAGCTTCACCAAGATGCAAATAGGAGAAGTTACGGAGGATGTAGAGTTGCAGAGAGTTGCAAAATTAGTTACAGGGAAATTGACATCAGTCTAATTAGCCGATGTCAGTCAGATGGCAGTAAGGAATCAACCAGCGTCAGTCACCAGTCAGTCGACATCGGTCATGGAGGAGCCGACGTCCGCAGCCTCTACGAGAACAGGCAGTTTACATGTTGATCCCGGAGAGTCTATTTTTGGACTATTTGTTTGCATGTCAAAGGCTAGTCTTAGTCTTGAGTTGCATGTCTAATTATTGTAATTAGGTTAGTCTAATTATTGTAAGCATGAGATCTATATATGGACTCATGGGCTATATTGTAAACTTGTAGCTAGTGAGTAAGAGAGCAATAAGCTCCTTCAGATAGAGGAGAGCAATGGTGTGTTCCTCCGAGTGCCACAGTACCAAGGTGGGTACTAGATTGGAGAATCAATAGGGTTCTTCATATTTGTATGATCTTAGTCAGCAGGTTAGCATGGCTTCTTTTTGGAGATCTACAATGGTGAGTAAGGTCTAGTGATTTGTAGGTAGCAGCAGAGAGCAGGAGATCTACTTGGAGTACGATTGTGTACTTGGTGTACTGGCAGCGTGTTACTGACTGGTTGGAGAGGTGAACATCAATTATGTATTGGAGTTGATTGTTGTGACCAAGATAGAGAGGGAAGAAGGTCTTGAGGTGTGGCAAACCTTTGAGGTGGAAGAAGAAGTGGCATCTTCTTTATTGTATATTCTTCTGAGTGATTTTTAATACAATTGTGTATTGTCTCTCAATTCTTGTGTTGTTTCATATTTCTAGTTACTTATTGATTCTGGTTAAATTCCATGTTTAGTTGCTAATACAAGTAGTAATCATATGTGCTCTATTGGTAGAGCAAGATCCTGACTTAGTAGGCATCAGAGCATGTTTATTGTTCTAGGTTCCTGACAAGTGGTATCAGAGCTTTTGGTTGGGTTGACTAACAGGTGGTTCAGATCTGGTAGTGTTTTTGATTACAGGTCACTCATAGGGGTTTCAGATTGAGTGGGAGTATATCAATGGCAGAAGATAGTAAGCTATGAATGGAGAAACTGAATAGCACGAATGGTCTGATTGATGGAAAGAAAGAGCAAGTAAAAAGAGATTGTTGGTCGGTAGAAGATCAGCTTGTAGAAGCAAATGTTGTAGGGGTCATTGCATAGGTTGCTTTGGATAAAGTAGAATCTTTATTTATAGATTCTTTTGCCTCTTTCCATGCAGCCCAAAATAGAGCATCTTTTCATGGGTATGTCTTTGGAGACTTTGGAGAGGTTTATTTATGGGTTGGAGAGCCTTGTCAGATTATTGACAAAGGGGAAGTGAAGCTGAAATTACAGACAGATGATACACAGTGGTTGAAGGAAGTCATGCAGGTACCAATCTTGGAGATGAGTCTAATTTCTTCAAGAAATTTGGGTGATGGGAGAAGCACTGTAACTCTCACAGTGGATACACTTGAATTAGATGGTGGTAAGAAAGTAGGTATCCTTTATCTATCTACTTATATTGCTGATTCACCTTCTGTTGTAGAGATGTGGCTTTGTAGGCTTAGTCACATATGTAGAAGGAGAATGTAGGTTTTGAAGCAGAAGTTAGATGTTTTTGACAAGCTAAAGAACTAGAAAGCCTTGGTGTTCATGGAGGAGATGACGGACAGAGATCAGGTCAGGAGACTGAATTATTCTGAGTAGAGCTATGTTGATTTGAAAAGGGTTTTGATCCATGGAGAGCTCGTGGGTAAAAAGTTATCACTCACAGATGAACACATGTACCAGCATCGATCATACAGTAACTGACATTGGCATCAAGAAGATTGAAGTTGGTTATGAAGGAACTGACGTCGGCAGAAGGGATACTAGTGTCGGCCAGGGAAATGACATCGATAGTCAGGGTCAGTACAGGGAGCCGACATTGGTCAGGAGCAGACTGGGAGATGGCCGAGATTAGTCACTGGTACAGATGGTGGGCAGACAGCTAGCTGTCAACAAGTCTCAAACACTCATGTCAAGGTCAGAAAGGGTAAGTGAACCTCATATTCATTGTTCACCTTCTTTATATTGCTTATTGATGGTCAAGAACCAGGAAGATGCAAAGAAACAATGCAGGTAGAATCCAGATACAGTGGGAGCTTGGCATGGATGAGGAGTGAGTCCTTAGAGAAGAACCAAATAGGTATTTGTTGGTAGAGTTGTCAGCTGAAAGTAAGTACTGAGAGATGAAATGGATTCCCAAGTTAAAGAAGAGAGTGGATGGATACATGAGATGGAAGGCCAAGGTATAGGTCTTGAGGAAGCTGCAGGATAGTGGTACAGGTTTGACAGGTGGATGACTAAGCATGGCTTCAGTCAATGTCAGTGTAACTATTGTGTTTATCTTACTAGGTGGATAATGATTGCAACATTATTCTATTACTGTATGTGAATGGTATACTAGTTATGGGTTTAGAGATATAAGGTTTTGCTGAGCTAAAGGTAAGGTTAGTCAGAGGTATGTCATGAAGAATTTGGAGCAACAAAATTCCTTGGCATAAGAGACATGGAGATTTTATCTCCAGTGGGAGCTGATGTGAAGACGGTGTTGGCGGGGTTCATGATGTAGGATGCAGAATCAGAAAGCACACCAAGGGCTGGATAGTTCAAGCTGAGCTTTGAATAGGGTTTGAAATCACATGAGGTCTAGTGTAGACCTGTATTTTCCCAAGCAGTGGGGGTTGTCAGAAAGTATGGATCCAATTCGGGGAAGGAGTACTGGAGAGCAGTTCAGTGGGACTAGCAGCAGGGATTCTTGTTATGCAAGGTCAAGGTCTTCACTACAGGGATATGTAGGTTCAGATGTGGCAGGTTACTTTGATGACAGGGGTAGCATCATAGGGCGTGTGGTGGTTGGTCTTCAAGATTGATCTTGAAGAGGAATACAAGCCAGGGAATAATTTAGATGGTGTATAGGTACAGGTATAGGTGCAGCTATTTATCTCCAAGTGGGAGATTGTTAGGTTGTGGAGCTAAAAGATTCACCAGGATGCAAACAGGAGAATTTGTAGAGGATGCAGAGTTGCAAAGAGTTGCAGAATCAGTTATAGGGAAACCAACATCGATCTGATCAGCTGACGTCAGTTAGATGGTAGTAAGGAATCAACTAGCGTCGATCACCAGTCGGCCGACATCGGTCATGGAGGAGCCGACGTCGGCAGCCTGTGTGAGAATAGGCAGTTTGCATGTTGATCCCAGAGAGTCTATTTTTGGACTATTTGTTTGCATGTCAAAGGTTAGTCTTAGTCTTGAGTTGCATGTCTAATTATTGTAATTAGGTTAGTCTAATTATTGTAAGCATGAGATCTATATATGGACTCATGGGTTGTATTGTAAACTTGTAGCTAGTGAGTAAGAGAGCAATAAGCTCCTTCAGATAGAGGAGAGCAATGGTGTGTTCCTCCTAGTGCCATAATACCAAGGTGGGTACTGGATTAGAGAATCAATAGGGTTCTTCATATTTGTATGATCTTAGTCAGCAGGTTAGCATGGCTTCTTTTTGGAGATCTACAATGGTGAGTAAGGTCTAGTGATTTGCAGGTAGCAGCAAAGAGTAGGAGATCTACTTGGAGTACGATTGTGTACTTGGTGTACTGGCAGTGTGTTACTGATTGGTTGGAGAGGTGAACATTAATTCTATATTGGAGTTGATTGTTGTGACCAAGAGAGAGAGGGAAGAAGGTCTTGAGGTGTGGCAAACCTTTGAGGTGGAAGAAGAAGTGGCATCTTCTTTATTGTATATTCTTCTGAGTGATTATTAATACAATTGTGTATTGTCTCTCAATTCTTGTGTTGTTTCATATTTCTAGTTACTTATTGATTCTGGTTAAATTCCATGTTTAGTTGCTAATACAAGTAGTAATCATATGTGCTCTATTGGTAGAGCAAGATCCTGACTTAGTAGGCATCGGAGCATGTTTATTGTTCTAGGTTCCTAACAGCAGGTGCAAGTGGTGAACAAGCTCTAGGAGGTAGTGGTGCTCTAGCACCTTATATTATCACTAGATTCTATATTTTGATGTATTATATGATTTTCATACCAGCTTTTGAGCTGATGTAATAAGATGTATATACCTTATTGAGAGACATGTACATATATGATGATTATTTTTATTATGAGTTCATGATATATAGATGTGATTATGGGTTATGTATTTTGTCTATGGTTATGGATGTCAATATAATTATGATCATGATGTTGTTTATGATTATCATGTTATTGTTTATGTTTACTCACCTTGCTAGGCATGTGATGGATGACATACATGGATGACTTGTTGATATATGATGTGATAACTTATAATGATGATGATATATGGTTTATGATTAGTTGATGTGATTGGATATGTATATGTTATTTTATTAAGATGATAATGATGCTATGATGCATATGGATGGATATATGACTCATTATAAATGGGGATGTTTTTAGGTTAATGAGTCTATGTTTCCTTACTTTTGCTAGGCATGTGATGTTGTGGTTATTTAGTAAATGATCATGTCGATGTTTGATATTTGATGGATGTTGTTATGTTCATGATGTGATGATGTTTATGATGTTATGTTTTATTGGACATGGCTATGATGCTTATGATTATGATGTGGATATGGTTTATTAGTGTTGTTTATGAATGTGATCACTTAATTTATATTCATGATAAATATGTTTATGATGTTATGATGTTGATATGATTATGGTTATGGGCATTGATGATGATGCTCATATTTTAAATTAATGATCTTATGTTTCCTTATCTAGATTAGGCATGTGGTGGATAACATATGTGAATGACTCATTCATTTTTTATTTATAATTAAATGGTTATAGATATGATAGATGGTTGATGACTAGTTGATGTATTTGGTTAGTAGGATGAAATGATGTGTGATGTATGAGATTGGTTAACTTAACACATAGATTAAGTTGGATAACAAAACTAAATGTGAGAAAAGATAAGAAAAATAACACAATCAAAAGACAATCATCAAAATGAATGTATGAACAAGTAGGTATGAGGGAATAACTAGAAGGCATTTTTCTTCTTCATTGGTAAGGACTAAAACAAACTAAATTCAAATCAGCTTATGAAGATAAGCCCTTAGAATGCTTTGTATTAGTGATCATTAGTTAGTTAAATAGTTGCTTGATCATAGAATGTCAAGTAAGCTCAAAAATCATGTATTTAAGAGGGTATACAGGGGAGATAGCTGAAAATAGAACCTCCATGTGAGACTAGCATGCCTCTTCTATAGGTTTAAAAAATATCTAGTATAAACAAGTCCATGTCACATAATGTGTAGACTTATCAATGTGGGAAGTCTACTTATGAAAGTCGATTGTGGCTTCTAGAATTATTTGTTTTTTGTATAATTTTGATAATAGGTCTTATGATATTTTTCTATTGATTGGGAAGCTAGGGAAGCTAATCAATGTGAGAATCTTTCAAAAAAAATCTATGCTTTTACAAATGCTTTCCTCATCCATCCTTCAAGGAATTAATCTAACTTTGTGAAATTTCTTTAAGTATTTTGATAGTTATCCTTCAAGGGAGTAGTCTACTTTACATTAAGCAATTTTGATTAGTTTTGGTAGTTTTCCTTCAAGGGAGTAGTTTGAAAATGCTTGGAATGACCCATAGAATATATGATTTTTTGCTTGCATTATGATTTTTTGAATTTTTTGTTTTTTATATTAACATTGATTTGTTTGCATAGGCTAAAAAGGTTCACCTTTATGAAGGTAGAACTAGAGCACAAGAAGGTTGATGATGTGTAAAAGAGGTTTAAGCGACAACAACCATGGGAATCTATCATATAAAAAGATGGAAAGCACCATGAGAATCATGCCATGGGTAGATTTGTGGTACCCATATTTAGGATTAAGGCTATAACTATGATGGTTTAATCACATGATTTTGGATTTAATCAGTTGCCCTTAGAATAAAGAGATGTATGGTGATGAAAACAAGGGATGAACTTAAGATAGACAAAAGGGAGTTTTATCCTATTTAATAAAAGAAAGGACATATATGCAAAGTATTGAGGGTCTCAAGTGCTAGTTTCCCTTCAAGATAGGACAACTAGTAAGCTCCTGATCCATACTTGTGCATTATGATATAAGTTCTAAGCCAATTGAAATCAAACTTTCCCTACTTACTTTTTCCATATGGGTTACATGTTGATTTTCATTTAAGATGAGATCTCTAATATTGAATTATCATACTTTGAGGTGCTTTTTATAAGCATGTTTTATTCATTTTTGATAGATTCAAATATGGATAAGCATGGCTAAATGATGTTCATCAAGTCGTATAAGTTGGAATGAATGTTCTTGATGATAATTTTTTTTAGAGATGAGATACTATAAGGATATGTGAAGAAAATTAATTTGGACCCTGAGGGGCAAGACAACCTCTACTCCAAAAATATGAGAGAAAGGGGTAGCACCTATAGGGGTTTAAATGCTAGTAAAATATGCCCATAAGGCAAAGGGGATGTATAAATTCCAATCTTGATTAGATGCACTAACCATTTTAGTTATCATGTTGTTAAGATTTTTGTTATAAGTTTTAGCCTATCTATTTGATTTTGAATGATAAGGCAATGAGAAACTTAACTTGATATCAAATGTGTCACAAAGGATTTAGACTTGTTTGTTCTTAAAAGACTTACCATTATCAATGATTATCTTGTGTGGACCACCAAAATGATAGATCATGTGACGGTTGATAAAATCAAAAATCTTTTTGGCTTTAGATGAGATGAAAGGAATAGATTCTACCTACTTGGTGAAATATTCAATTGTAGTGATGATGGAATGATGTCATTATGCATAAGGAGAGTTAATTTCACCAATAAGATCTAGACCCCATTATAAGAAGGGCTAGAAATCTTTGGTTACTTAGAACCTATGGCTAGGTTCATGATGTAAATTGGCATGTTGTTGATATCTAACACACTTCTTCACATAATCACAACAATCTTGGTTAAGGGTGAGCCAATAATAGCTAATGTGAAGGATGCATTTAGTGATGACTAAGCCACTAAAGTATCATCTGCCAACCCCATCATGCATTTCCCTGATAACATGAGAGGCCTCATAACTATGTAGATATTGGAAAATAAGGCCATCAAATCCATACTTGTAAAGGATTCCCCATAATATATTGTAATAAGAAGTACCTTGAATAAATGCTCTTTGGTTGTTCCTAGAAAGATTGAAAGGGATGATGGTAAGGTTGAGATAGTCAAAGATTTGCTTATACCAAAGGTCAAGTTGGGTATCCTTCACATTAAATATGGTTGGAAACTCATATTTGATATAAGATGGCTAGGTAATATGATGGATAATAATAGATATCTTAGAGTTAGAAGGTGCAGATGGGATCTAGGAAGTGAGAAAAGCCATTGTATCAACAAACTTATTCATAGATCATAGAGTGGTTTGGATAAGGTAATGTTCAAATGATGTTAAGAGTATATTATCTAGTTGTTTTTAATATTTCAAAACATCATTCTTACATTGGTAAGAGTCATTTATTTGATTGAACATGAGTTGGGAGTCACCAAAGATGTTGATTATTTTAACTCCTAAGGCTAAAGTAGTTTGGACACTTATCACTAGGGCTTCATACTCATCCATATAATTGGTAAAATCAAAGTCAAGTTTGAAGGATAAAGGAATAGGTTCAATATCAAAGGGAATAAGGATGACATCATCTCCCCAACCATGTTGACATTTTGACTCGTTAAAGAACATGGTCATCTAATAGGTGATGTCTTCTTGAGAAAGGGTTGTGATGGACTCATCAGGAAACTCAAGGCAAGGTGGTTGGTTATGTTATATGGGTTCTTCATCTAATTGATTAGTGATGACTTGACCTTTTATGAATTTTTTTTGGAATAACTCAAGGTCAAACTTAGTTAAGAACATGAGCCACTTAGCTATATGTTGGTTTTGGTATGGCTTAGAGTGCATATACTTGAGTGTGTCGATATTGGTTATGACATAGGTCTTATGGTTGAGAAGGTAGTGATAAAGTTTTTTAGCCAAAAAGACCTAACTGAGGAAAAGTTTCTCAATATGGGTGTATCGAGTCTCATATTATATAAGCATACAACTTATATAATAGATGGAATACTCTTTATGTTGTTTATCCTAATGGGCCAGCATTGCCCCTAAGGAGTGGTTGATCATAGAAATATAAATGTAAAAAGGTTTATCTTTTTTTGGAGGAATGAGGATAGGAGGAGATAGGAGGTACTCTTTAAGTTTATCAAAGGCCTTTTGATAGTATTTGTTCTATTTAAAAGACATATCCTTTTTCATAAGGTGGTGGAAAGGTTGGTAGTGATCTAAGAGATGAGAGATAAAGTGTTGAATGGATTGGAGCTTTCCCTATAATCTATAGAATTGCTTGAGGTGGGTAGGAGGAGGCATGTCAAGGATTGCTTTGACTTTGATAAGATTGACTTCAATTCCTCAAAGGGAGAGGATAAAGCCAAGGATCTTTCCTAAAAAGACCCAAAAAATACACTTCTTGGGGTTAAGGTGGATATGGTAATGGATGAGGCATTTAAAGATAATCTTAAGAATGACCAAATGATCTTTATGACATTTGGATTTCCCAAGAAGGTCATCGACATAGTCTTATATGATTTTGTGAATAAGGTCATGGAAGATGTAATTCATGGCATGTTGGTAGGTTACACCAGTGTTCTTCAGACCAAAAGGCATGACCCTATAGCAAAAATTTCCCTAGGGGGTGATAAAGGTAGTTTTGTGTTGATCTTTAAGGGAAATTAAGATCTAATTATAACCCAAGAACCTATCCATAAGAGATAGCATCTCATGGTCAATTTTAAGATCAACAAGTTGGTTAATGCTTGGCAAAGGAAAGTCATTATTTTGGCAAGAAAGGTTAAGTTCATGAAAGTCTACACAAATATGAAGTCCCCCTATTGCTTTGGAGATAAGGATGATGTTCAAGACCCATTAGCAATAATTAATGGTTGAATGAAATTTATGGATAGGAGGCATAAAAGTTATTATTTGAGAAGAAGGGTTATGCAAGGGTGCATCCAACAAATTTTCTACCTAATTGGCTTGGCATCATGGTTGGTGACTATATTATGGGTGGCAATGGAGGGGTCAATTCTTGACATGACATTATAAGACCAAGAAAATGTTATGCTATGGTCTCAGAGGGAGGGCAAATCCTGAAGGTCCTCAAAATTTAGTGATTAGATGATTTTGATGATGTGCAAGTTATCTAGAGTATCCAAGTTGATATATATGGTAGAATCATTCAACATGGTTGAAGTCTCAGGAGGAAGGGACTTATGGATAGAAGAATATTTAGTGCCTAGATAGGTAAGAATAGAATCATCATCTTGACACTGAATGGTATTGATGGCATGAGAGTCATATCCTACCATCTCAAGATGAGTTAGAGGAATGGCTATGGTCTCCCCATCCTTTTGATAAGTTGGGGGTCCAAGGTTGATCATTTTTATGAAAAAACAAATTAAGGGGGATGATGTTAAAATCTTCAAATGTCGATGGTGGAATGGATGGTGAGGATGGGATTTCCTCATCAATGATAGGAATGGGAGGTGAGTCTATTGGATCTTTGGGTGGATTAAAATTGAGACCAAATCTTTCATAAGAATTTTGAGTCTTACATGGGGGCAACTCATGTGGTTCATGTTCATAATGTCCTAGATCAAATCCCTCTAAGCACACCTATGAATGTATGTCTTGGAAAACTTTTATTTATCTAGGTAGGAGAAGAGGAAGTGAATGGTCAAGGAGAAGAGGAGGTGGAGGAAGTGGTAAGTAGTTGATCAAGTCCCTATAGATATGATTTGTTTAGAGATTGGGAGGCCCAAAATAAAGAGTGACTCTAGTATTGGGGTCATAACTAGGGTTTTGGAGAAGGTTCCCATACTCTTGGGGAGTGGGGAAGGCATCTAAGGCCAAGAGGTAATATTCCCTAAGTGAGAGACATTGAAATGTGGATTCTAAAGGGTCCTTTATGGGGATTTGGGTAGAAGTAATGGATGATCTATTCGAGGCTTGGTTGGTAGAAGAGGTGTAATCATCATTAGTTGATGAATACTTAGTAGTGGGAAGGAGGAGAACATCATTCAGGTGGTACATCATGTTACATGATGTAAAAGGACTTGGATCAACTTGTATTGTAACTACTTGACCCTCATGTTGAAATTTGACACACTGATGTAGGGTGGATGGTACATAATTCATGGAATGGATCCAAGTGCATCTAAGTAGAACATTATATTAAAACTCACCTTCCACTATGTAGAAGAGATCAAGAAGCGTGCAAGGTGCTAAATGAATGTGGATGATGATAATGCCTAGAGTTGTTTCCATAGTGTCATGGAAGGAATGAAGTACTACTATGGTTTTTGACATAATGTTCTCTAGTAGTTTCAACTAGTCATAGGTGTGGGAGGAGATGGTGTTGATGTTATCCCCCCATCAATAATAACCCTTTTGGTGTGGGTTTGGTTGATATATGTGGTAATGAAGTGAGGAAGATCGAGATCTTGGGGATAAATAGAGGATATTTCCATATTTTTAAAGGTAATATGGGTGAAAATATGGAGGGATTTGACAAAGGCTATTATAGGTTGTGGATCTTTTGGTTGGACCTCTATAGACTATAAAGCTTCTATAATTGCCTAGTGATGATGGGGTAAGGTATTGATTAGTTGATATAAACTCATATTCACCAATGTTTGGTGAATTTAATTTAGAACCACTCTTTGGATTGACTCAAAAGGGTTGGATTTAGAGTTACCCAAGATGGATATTTTAGGTTTGGTAAAAGGTGTGGATGGTTGGGTTTGGTTGAGTGGTTAGGTGGTATAAGAAGGGTACATCCATGGAATGGACACCTTTGCCTTATCCTTTTTTGGGGCTTGTGATCATGTGACCACATGGATGGTATGGATTTGGGGAAGATTTGGGCTAGAGGACTACTTTGGTTCCTCCTCACTCCTAGATGGAAGTGCAAGAGTAGGCAAGTTTGGGGTGATGGTCTATGGTTCTTGGAGTGGCTATGGGGTTATGGGTGGCTCTCTTGAAACTAGGTCATCATCAACATATAGCTAATGGACTAGGACTTGGAGAGATTTAAATTTATCTATATTGTGTCCCAATGTTCTATGTTATGATAAAATTAGATTATCATCGAACCAGGATGGATTAAGACTATGGGGGTCAAATGTTTTGATAAGAGGAAAAGTTAAGTAAGAAGCTTGTAATGATCTCTATAATATGGTTGAATAATACTTGACCAAAGGGGCCAAGGATGTTGGAGTTCTGGTTTTGATTTTTGGGGTGGAAGCCTTCTTAGGAGTAGGTTTAGTAGTGGGAGTTTTAGATGGTGGAGTATTCGCGGTGGTTGGTGGTTTAGAGGTAGAATTTTTAGAAGTAGTAGGCTTGGTAGTGGGTGATTTGAAAATAGAAGGGTTAGAAGTATGATGTTTGGTGGTGGAGGCTTTGGAGGTAGAGGGTGCAAAAAGAATAGGTAGGGGCATAGCTAAGAGAGGAGGATAGGTTTGAATGGCTTTTGGGGGGTGTGTTTACTTAAGGAAAAGATGAGGTCTTAGGATGGAAGAAGGGTGTGGTCCCAAAATGGAAGGTAAGTTAGAAATAAGTGGTAAGGTTATGGATTTTAGGATCTTAGGTGGTTCTTCTTTCTTGGTTGGATTGAATTGGGGTTTATTTGGTGGGCTAGGTGGTGTTAAATCTAGTTTTAGCATAGGGTGAGTAAGGCTCTGAGTAGAGAGCATGCCTAGGTTTTTTATGGGCTTAACTACGATGTGGGAAGGTGCTTGGGATACTTTAGGTGGAATTAGTTTGGTTGGTTCAACTACATATTGAGGGGTAGAGGTTACTAATGGTTTGGTTGAGATGATGGTAGGTTCAATAGTGGAATCAAAAGGTTGGGTTGTCAATGGCATGGTTAAGGGCTCTTGCTTGGTTAGGTAAGGAAGCCCAAGATGGTGCCAAAATATGACATGATCTACACTAGGTTGGGATAGGTACTCCAAGTTTTGAACTAGCTTATAGAAAGGCTTATAAATGGGTTTAGTCTCTTTAGTATTGGTCTCAGAGTAAAAACTCATGGGTGTAGAGAAGGGAGTATTTACCTCATCCTTTTTCTTAATCAAAGGCTCTAAGGTTTGGGAAGGTGAGTCTTTTATGGGAGAGGTAGGTAGAGTGACCTATTCCTTAGGAATACCTTCCAAAGGAAGAGTGGATTGTTGTATGATGGAAGAGAATGATATGGTGGTAATCATTGCTTCTTTTGGTATGGCTTCCAAAGGAGAGGTTGGTAGCTCCTCTACCTCAATAAGTGGAATAAGGGAGATGATTGTTTCCTTTGTTTCAATTTTCAATAGAATAGACGGTGAATCCACTATCTCAATAAGTGGATGGGAAGGAAAGGTGATTTGGGAAATGGTTTCCTTGATAATAAGCTCACTAAGAACTACATTAATGGTATGGGCCTCATGGTTGTGATAGGATTCCACGCTATTGTTTTCATTGTTCATAGAAGGGGCATGGTTAAGTAATGGTTGTCTAAAAATTTCAAGTGATTGATTTGGGGGTGCATTGGGGTTATCCAACACAAGTTACCCCTTGTTAATCATACTTTGGATAATGTTTTTGAAAGTATTACGCCTACTAATATCATGTCTAATGACATGGTGTAAGGCACATAATTTTTTCTCCTTACACCAATTGGGTACAAGACAAGAGGAATCAAATTATTATGGAGGTTTGATTGGTGGGAGTTGTATGATTTTTGATTTTAATAGATTTTCCAAGAATTAAGCATATGACTCCCCTAATTGATTAAATTTCTTTTTGTTTTTGTAGTTTTAGTTTCTAGTGTTTTGATTGGAGGAATTAGAAGAGTTGGGCTAGTTAACAACTAGTGGAGGAGTGGTTTTAAGGATAATTGCATTCATGGTTCCCTTATTTTTGGTGTTAGTGTTGGTTTTATTTTTAAGTTTGGAAGAGGAAGCCTCATTTTATTTCAAGGTGGAATTATTGTTTCTCAATTTTAACTTCCCCTCATTAATGTATCTATTCTCTAACTTTTGTGCCATGGTGAAAGATTCATAAAAGGTCCTAAAAGTCTGAATCTACAAAGTTTAGGAAATGTGTTTGGCATAATCCCAAGTAAAAATCTCAATCATCTTGGGTTAGGGAAAAGAGAAATAGGGTTGGTTTATCAAGCTTCTCTAATGGGATATGAAATCAATAATTGACTCATTATCAAATTTCCAAATGGAGTAGAGATTGGTAATGGAACTTTCTTAAACATGTTTATGGAAAAGTGATCTAAGAAGGTTTGATCTAGTTGGGAAAAAGAGAAGAGGGAGTGCTTGGTGTAGCACTATACTAATTGAGTGTCAAATCAGATAGAGACATGGGAAAGGTTAAAATAAGGAGAGCATCATCATGGGAAATCAAATAGAAAGAGTGTCTAAATTCTCTTAGATGTTGTTGAGGGTCTTCCTTGCTCTAAAATTTTGAAATATTTTGAAGCTCCCATTAATGGGGATAGTGTCAAATGGGTATGGATGGATGAATTGGTTCATTACATATTTGGTAATATGATAAGAGGTTATAAGTGCCAAAAATATATGACTTTAGAGTGGTCATTTTATCTATTAACATCTTAACAAGATCTATTTGAGGTTGTGTACCACCATAATTCTAGGGTAGACTATGTTGGGTTTAGATAGGTGTAGCATAAGGATAAATATTTAAAGGTTGGTAGGTTGTCACATATTGATGTGTGAACATGGGTGGTTGGGAGGACACCAAAAATGGGTAGTTGGATATAGGAGGCTAGGTAGAGGATGGAGACATATACCCCTATGGGTTTGGAATATAGCTAGGATTGTGTGTAATAGGAACTTGTTAAAGAATTGGCATGGGTTTTGTTGGAGGTATGGTCAGGTTAATAAGTTGAGGATGGGTATCAATATTGGTACTAATGGGTGGAAGTTTAGAAATTATGGGAACCACCAAGCTCTAGAATGTAGTGGAGGTAGGTGGGTTGGGAAAAATAGGAAGGGTGGTAACACTAGTAAAGGGTACTCCCATGGTAAGCAGAGTACCGATGCCCAAAGGTTGGGTTGATCCTATATTCTAAGGGTTATTAGTTGGGTTATAAGTATTTTGGGTGTTGGTTGGTTGGGTAGGCTAGTTTTGGATGGTGGTATTAGTGGGATTATTAGTAGAAGATGATGCTTGGGTGACTAAGAGTTAGATGGAAATGGTGGTAATAGAGGTGTTACCCATAAGGTGGGATGACATGCCATAGGGTGGGTCATTAGGTGGAGCCAAAGAAAGGGTATGATGGGATATAGTGTTAAGGTAATGTTGGAGGGATATGCAGTTGTTATCCAAAAATGTGTTGAAAACCATATCATCTTGGGCAACCATTCAAGGGATACTAGGACTTCCAAAATGATGAGGAGAAATCTTTACATCCAAGATGTACTCCATGGATGAAGATGAAGAGGAAGATGGATGATTAGAAGGTGGATCCTAATTTGCTTGGTTTTTTAGTTATTGCCTAGTTAAAACCATGCAAATAAGGGAAAAAAGAAGATACAAGCAATCTCACAACTCAAAATAGAAAGAATCAAAATAAAAATATCTCAAGGAAAATAATGCATACACTAATGTGTGTTAAAATCCTAGGATACTTTATTATCTCTCTTTAGGCTTATGCTTTGATTTTAAAGAAGTTATGAAGACCAACTTGGGCTCGTAGAGTAGGTACTAAAAGAAGATATCTAAGGATGGTTTCAATTAGTTAAAGGATCTCAAGATCTATACTAGAACTTGGTAAGTGCTTTGATATTGGGGCCTACCCCCTCACTTCACACACCACATCGATAAGGGTGTTGGGTGCTTCACCAATATATATCAAGTTTCTAGATATTATACTTAGCCAACATACTAATTTGGTTCTCCCATTGGTGATGAAATCCAAGTAGGATTGTCAAGGAAAGGTGACTGCTAGGTGATGAAATCCTAGTTAGGCCTTATGTTAATGTTTTGATGTTTAATTGAATGTGTGGTTTCGTCTTGTGTGTGTGGAGAGAAGTGAGACTATGATTAATTTACTTGATTTAATTTAAGCTATGTGAGATAATAAATTCAAGAAAATAATGTATACAATTAGTTTTAAAACCAAAATGAAATTTTGATTTTATTATATGAGCATAAAATAAGAATAAAAGAACCTCGATGCAAACTATTAACCCAAGAAGAGACTTATGGGTCCCATCGGGCATGCTAGAATGTTTCACTAAAAAATTTCTTTATTTATTTATAAAGAAAGTTGTAAAACTTGAAAGAAGGGTAAGGTTAGTAGAACTTGATATGTTTGTGCACACATTGATCCAGATGATTATGGAGAGTCCTCTTTGTCTGAGGAGGAATGACTTGTAAATAATAAAACACCAAATAAATGGTTGATTAGTTGGATAGTATGATGGATTTCCTAGTGTAAACTAGATCCAAGAAGCACAAGCTTCCCTATAGGTTGTCAATCCATGATTTTAAATGATTAAGCTTAGAAAATAAAAGATAAATTGCTTACATAAATAATAGAAGATACTGAAATCAAATACAAGAAGTGCTTGAGAATAAATAAGTGTTTTTGACTAATTACAATAATAAATGACTAGACATCAATGCTAAATGAATCAAACATGGTTCAGAAGGTTGAGTGATCCTCTATGATGAGATATAAACTCATAAAATGGGATTTGATCAGGGTTTGATAGGTTAAATAAGATTTCTATTGAAAATGATAGATAGAGACCATCAATAGTTGGGATAAAACCATAGATGGTTGGGTAACCATCGGTGGTTAATGACTGTCAGTGGTTAGAGTCAAACTGTTAGTGGTTAGGAAACCATTAGTCATTATTATGGGATCTAGTTTAGGAAAGGAAATTTGGTTGGGAAGGTTGTAGAAGGGGTTCTAGAAGGTGAGCTTGGGTTGGATGTTGGTTTCGAGGTAGAGGGAAAGTGATGCAAGGAATGACACATAAAAACTAATTATTAAATCTGACAAGGAATAGATACTTAACTTTTATTGTTGTTGATGTAAAAAATGTCAGGTTTGTCTAAAATTTTGTTGTAGCTTTTGAAGTAATCTCAACAAAGTGATGACACTTTGGCTATTGATTAACGATTTATAGTAGCACTTTTTATCCTTGTCCTGGTCATTGGAAGCTAGAATATTACCTATACCAAGAAGCTTTGATCTCTTGCACAAGAATTTTTTACAATGATTATTGATGATCTTTCACCTCCTCTTCCTCTCTTAATATAGAGGGAAGGGAGGGGTGAAATAATAAGTTCAATAAGGTTTCTAACAAGTTATCTAAATTTATCTTAATATACATCGATTGTGTGAATGGTTAAAGTAAATATTAATAGAAAATCAAGCTAGATTTTTGGTTGAACTTAACCCTTGAGGCGGTTGAGGGCAGACTATCGGTGGTTGAGGTTAGCCATCCATGGTTAAGGGTTGATCATTGATGGTTGAGAGGGTAAAGTTAAAATGGTAGAATTAGCTATTTTGACTTATATTTGGTGGTTGAAAGGTTGTGAAATGGTCCCAAATAGGTCCCAGGTGGATCAAATAGTAATTGTTTTGTCTACTCCAAATCAAATAATGTACTAAACACAAATAATTGAATTAGTCACAGTCTCTTATCAACTTGTTGTAAATAAAAATGTATATCATAATCCTCTTACTCTCATAGTTTGGTAAAAATTTATATCAAAGGAATGAAGTTTATGCCTTGTCTAAGTCAATGATGTGACCAACAACTACAAGCATACCAATAAATCTTTTCCCAAGATTTTTGAGATTTAAAAAAAACACCCAATTTTTTTTAAACCCTCAAAAATTGACTAAAAATAAACTCAAAATTTCAAAATAAATCTTATATAATGAAACCAAACACATGATTATCAAGGTGGCTCTGATACCATATCAGAGTTTGATTTAGGTCTAGTTAAATTGAATGCAAAGGTTGAATGGTCACATGAATGAAATGTGAGTGTACACCACCAATGAGGTAAAGAAAAATGAAATCAAAAGACAAGTATTGTATAAGAACCAAAATGGAGAAATCCCAAATTTCATTAAAGGAATCAGGCTCAAGTAGAGCATACATATATGAGAGTAAGGAACTCCTCCTAAAATGGTGGTCAAATCACCCCTATAATATAAATGTAACTCCTCCATAAAATGTGGTCATAGGATCCCAGAATAAAAGTGCGACTCCTCCACAAAAGGTGGTCATAGGAGTTACATCCTAGTATTCTATTAAAACCTATGATGCCTATGACACACTAACTCCACATAAGCAAGAATATCCCCAAATGTAGGAAAAATCCATGTGAGCAAAATAATATTCCCAAATAAATAAATCTAGTAAAATAAATACTTACACTAACAAAAGAAAGTACTAATATAGTTCCAAAGGAGCCTCTTATTGGTGATAATTTGTCTAATAACACTCCTAGGTTGTCAACCATCTTTGGCTACCTCTCTTTTCAATATTACACAATGTAAAGCTAAGACAATTAAAAATGAATCACATAAGGAAAATGGCATTTGTGCATTTAAGCATCTTAGTTTCAACAATGTTTTTTTCTCATATGATAATGATGTAACTAAAATATAAAATGGCAATGCATATTTTATCCCCTTCTCTTTTGAAACAAAAAATGAAAGTGATGATGTTTTTAACAAGGTTGAAAATGTAAATTTTTCCCATTCTTACTCTTTTACCTCAAATAATAATATTTCAATTTCAAATATTGATAATGTAGCTCAAAATTATATTCCTTTTTCACGTCATGATGCTTTGAACAAGGTAGAAAATGTGGCTCTTTATCCTTTCTTTACATTTTATGCACAAAACAATGTTTCAAAATTCCAAATCTTGATAATGAAAATAACATTCACATTCCTCTTACATGTGATGATGATATGAATGACATTTTAAATATAATAAATATCTTACACCCTCTTCTAGTGAACATTAAAATGTGATTATTTTAAATGTTGACTCTACAAGTGAAAATTATTATGATCGTGATGAAAATTGGAATGATGATTATTATTCATACATTGAAGAGGAAAATATTTATATTGCATCTAGTCTTATTTATTATTTACCCATTCATCATATTGATGATGATTTCATGTTACATGATGAATAAAATTCTATGCTAATGAGATTAGTGATAATATTATTACAACACATAATGATGTTCCTAGTTTTATTTCAAAAGTTAAAGTTGGTGCACATGTTGATTCTAGTAATGAACATAATAGTGTTATTCCTTCTGTTTCAATAGAATTTAGTATGCCTTTGCAACCTAAGTCTATATTAAATACTAAATAATATCCCAAGCCCACCATTCCTAAAGTATAATCTACTCTTTAACCCTTTCCTCCTAAGTGAAATAGTGTACCCATGTCCAAAATTAATAATAAAATTCAATTATTAAATGAGCCCCTTATTGATTTAAATGTGCCTTCATAATAAATTATCTATTTAATGTATGTTGTGGGTGATTTACAACATAAAATGCATCAACTCACATTGGAAAGTAAGGCTTGTCATTCTTGGAAGGAATTTGGTGCTATCCAAGGTAACCATATCCCATGTAAAATCATTCATGCACCATTACAAAGGAATTTTTAGATACCAATATTTCTAATTTTAATGAAAATGGTGATCCTTATTTGCATCTGAAATCTTATAAGAAAACTCTGAATGGATCCAATTGTTACTTCATATTATTTTAGTTATTTCCAAAGAGCCTAGAGGATCAGGGCCTAAATTGGTTTAATCATTCACTCCATAATGGCTCATTACATACATGTGTTGAGTTATAATAAGTATTCCTTGTGCATTTCATTTAGAATAAGGGATGAAAATTTACATATGATAAATTACCATCACTACATCAAGGATAGGCAGAGCCAGTTTATGATTATATCTTATGGTTTAATCTATGTATGAAGTAATTAATTTATCAACCAAAATATTTAGAGACACGGTATATATTTTGTATAGGTATCATCTTTCCTCTTATGGAAAAGTTATTGTACAATACATCTAAGTCATTTCAACATCTTTGTAATGCATTTATCAAATTAAGAAATAAATTGGGACTTGTTGAGATTAATACATATGTATATTTTAATATTGATTTATTACCATCAGAGTCATCCAATTTAGTCCAATCACCTAATCCACATCTTATAAAGTTAAATGTGCACCAAAAACCACAAGTTAAAGTACTTAATAAAAGGAAACAATCATTTTATAGAGTAACTCCTACATTTAATAAAGTATAATATACCAAGTGAGAGCCTATACAATTAGATTCATTCAAAGATATGCCTCATGAAATTATCTTGACATTATTAAATAAAAGGATGATTACACTTCCTCCCAATAATTATCATCCACCATATCATTTGGATATAGTCATAAATCAACCATATTGTAACTATCATCATATCAATGGCCATTGGGATAATGATTATTATGTACTCAGAGACCAACTTGAATAATATGTCGATAGAGGTATTATCACATTTGTAAAGGGGACATCTAGGTATCCTTCTCCTCATTCTCCTAGATCCCATTATACCATGACTAAGTTATCCTAAGACATTTATTTCAAGGAATCAATGGTTACTCATCATGTGACTACAAAAGCTCCTTGTGTAATCAGTTATTATAGATCAATGATACCACCAATTTAACAAAAATGGAAAACAATATAGAAATATTAGACAACTTATAATAGTATTATGACATAAGGAAAGAATAATCAATAAATAATGACATTGAGGAAATTGATAAATATTTATGTAACAGATACTTCATAGACTCCTACTACAGTTATGCTTAGGGTAGTGTCACACCCAGAGTACATTCATTCAATTATATAGGATGCTTAGCATGGTTCATAATATCTACTACCTTTAGGGTGGATAGATGATTATTCTAGGATCAGATAGTTATTACATCATTCTTAGATGTATATCATAGAGCTACACTACCAACATTATAACATAAGTAATTCAAACTAGAAACATATATATATAAGTCGAAAGAACTAAATCAATATCATTTCACATTCCAATATACCAAAACCACTCATATCCATATATATAAGTTTATACAATGTGATAAGTAGTATATCACTATGATAGGAGTATGGTCCACATGACCCTCTTCATTAGCATCATCAATATCAACTATTATAGGAGACCTAGAAGACCCATAATCACCTTGTATCCTAGATCAGGTCCTATCTTTCCTCTTTTGATACTCATACATAGCTAGCTATGCCTTGAGATTGAAATCATCTCATTGTAATTATATATACATATCGAATAGTCTAAGACCTAGACCACTAATTGGATTTGGCAGGGACATATATAGCCTCACCACCTTAGCTCTCAGCTCATTCCACTCTGTGACATCTCACACATATGTTATAATAACAATTATAGATCAATCAAATAATGGCACATGCACACTAGTAATTATCATAGGCCCACTTGATAATACCACCATCTATAGCATCATCAGGAACATATTACATCAGCTCATGAAACATAAAATTGATATTCATCACCTACATAGACACATAATTAATAAGCATTAGCCACTAGTCAATAGATAATTCAAAAATTATAAGTGTATAAGTAATAAATCTAATTTAAAACATCCCATACATCCAAATTCCCTGATAAGCATAGGTTTCAACACATCATCACCATTCACTAATCCTCCATCAATAATAATGTAGCCCATCTATATCATCTCTAGCATAAAATATATGCATTAGTATACCCTACATCATCCAAATCAGGGATCTATATCATAAGATCCATCTCATCTACCAAAATGGGGGTAAGATCTACCCTAGATAGCCTACCCATATCTCTTGATCTCACTATCACCCCCACACTCTACACCCATACCCATGGATTTAGGGGCACATTCTATCATACATCAAATACTAATGTGACCCTCTCATATTGAAAATTCTCATATACTTTCAAACACTAATCATGAAACCAATAACTCACTCAAATCCATCATAGTTGTGTCCCATCCTCTAACTACCCAATAAATATTTTATATGGTCTTCACATAATAAACTCAATTTCCAACTCATATATATTTGTCTACATCATATGGACTCCAATATCATACCTAAATTATATTCATCCGTCTCTATGCAAACATCTATAGATGTGCTCAATCACTTCATGGTTTCCCCATTGATTGAGTAACTTTTATATGCTCATAGGCCCAATAATTTAATAACATAGTCAAAACAATGTAGGTCACAATATAGGTGAGAAATCATATTCCTACCCCACAAATACACAGTCTCATGCTCCTCTATATCTTAGATGATTGAGTGTATCTTATATAAAATCAACACACCACCACCATTCACTACTATTAACAAAACTAGTAGAACCACTAAGAACTTCCACACACATGGAACATCTAATAACATAATCATAGATAATACAAAATCTAACTCATTATCACTAAAATGGTATGCATTGGGTCTTCCATTCAAATATGTATATACATGATCCATAACCATAGGTCATATAGAATAATATACTACCACCCTCCTACCAGAAACTGGCAATCACAATATCCTCCGCATGTCCTCTAGAGTGACGATCATATCCATATAGGTAACCAAAATGTAGAAGTGTCTACATCCCATTGCTTAGATAATGTGGTCATTTGTGCATCATATGGCATCAAATATAGCCAACCTAGCCTATTAAATCTAGATTTCTTAAAAATTGAAATTTTGATATCTTGAAAACTCTAACTCCATTCTCTGAACCATTTCTTTCAAGTAGAATGTAATCATGAAACCTTTTATATCATATAATTCTCACTCCTATACCAACATTTTTCTCACCTTAATGATATATACCATGTTTTTCCTATTAAATTCATCATTGCTTTAGGAACTAATTTGAGTAACAATTCAAGTTTAATATATTACCAATGACACAAACTCAATTCTAATCACCTTGTAATAACAAACTCAAATCTTAAATCTCATCACATCAATTATCACTTTTGGCTTGAAATTATTACTCCAATTTCATCCCTCACTAAAATGGGGCATACATAGTCAATATTTCTACTAACTTAGATACACATAGGATAGTTGACTCAATACACATTTAATATACACCAAATTTTGACCAATATCATACTAAAACTCACTCAATACATTATTAGTTTTGATTCACTATGTTTTAGTATACATATTTTGGCTTAGAATATCATATTTTGCACAAACTATACACAATATGACATGATGATTCAACATTTTTTTACACAATTACTCAGATTTACTCAAGTTTGCTCAGTTATTCATAATTACCCAGTTACTCAAATTTTCTCAGTTAATTAGATTTGTTTAGCTTATCTCATATTTGACTCAAATTTTTAGATGTATATAGGACATTAGTTTCATTTATTATAGATTATAATAATTTACTATAATATCTTATTAGTTTTTACATAGAGATTTTACATAACTTTAATAGATGGTAAACAAAAATAGGGTATATATAGTATAAAGTTGTAAAATATATGTAGTATTGGCTTAGTTTTTACATAAGTTATGATATTGGGGCATGCACACAATGAAGATCTACATAAACATAGAACTATCACTCATAATTTATATTTATTACATAAGTTATTTGACTCAGTTTGCTTAGTTATCAGATTGGGGGTATGTTGTGAGGCACATGTTTATCATCTCCTAGTTTTTTCACCAAATTCTAGAAAATTAATGGAAAATTAGGCCATTTTATATGTTTTAATAATCACCTAAAAGTGGCACATGAGTTCTAAGAGCATTAATTGAGACCACTTATCCCTAACTTAGCCTTAGACCTATCTTAGAGACTATTTTCACAATTATCTAGCCTTCATATGGGACACATGCATCCCTAGTCAACCCTAAACTAGTCCTAGACCCTCATTTTTCATGCTAGACCTTCATGATTAGTGTTCTACCACTTGTACACTAGCACCATAATAGGGATAGTATAACCACATGGTGCTAGTGTCCCAATAATGGCACTACTATCTTTTCCCTTCTCTTTTCACAAATGAATATATTTTCAAATCTTAGACCTCTTAGGGTTAGCCTAGACCACATTTAGCACCCACACAACCACTAGAATAGTGTAAATACATGAATTTTAGCCATTTAGCCACTAGATGGAAATTAGATGAAAATTACATATGCAAACTCAAAACAAGTTGTGCAAACTTAAGGTTATCAATCCCTATTCTGTCGTACTTCTACATACTACTATCTATATCATTCCTAAGCTTAGATTACCCAAATTTCTATTCTCAAGCACATTCAAAGAACTCAAGTCAACTATAATACTAGATTCACTTGTGTATATACATAATATTTCCAAACTTTATCAATTATTGATGTTTTCTCTCTTGTAAGAACCTATCAATTCTAAATCTCTCTGAGTGCATGCCTTAAAGGGTTCACTGGGAAAGGGGTGGGTAGACCATTGGTGTTTCACAAGATTGTTGTCCCCTATACCACAATTTTCTATCTACACAACCATTTCTTATGTACTTTCCTAAGTTTTACCTCCTCCCTTACACATTCTTCTAAATAATTAACCACATTACTTAGCCCCTACCTAAGCCAAAAACCCTATTTGACTTTTACTGAACGATGTCAACCTAGGTTGACCTTGTATTAAAATTAAAATTTATACATTATGGGTCTAGGTTAGCCTTCACTAACCTAGTCTAGGACCTAACTTAATTTTATCAATTAACTATATGAGGTCAAATCAGGTCGCCCTATCGGCTAAATATAAACATCCATTTCTACCATTTATTAGGAAGAGAAGAAGAAGAATATTATATTACATATTTGCTTATCTTGATAAGCATTGCTTAGGGTTCTAATACTTCTTTTGAAGATATGAATCTTATCTTGTGAAAACTTGGGATTTATTAGGAGGTTCTTGGTCGAACTATAGTCCATTGTCTATCCTTAACTTCTTTAACATACACAACAACCTCTTATGAAGTACCTTGGCCAAGGGAGAGATTGAGGCTCAATGGGTTTATCTTCAAAGGTAAGTATTCCTAACTTTTTTCTTCATTTGATAAAGTAGATAGATTTAAATTTGTACTTCTCTCCCATGCATTAGGATTTCCTATACATTAGCTTAAGTATAGATCTTTTATGTATGTTTAATTTTTATGTTTATTACCCCCACTATGTGCCACAAACTTTAGTGAGTACTCGATTATATTTTAATTTACTTTACATATACTTTATAAATATGAAAACATATGAACTAGCTATGGTTATTGCATGGTGTTAATTTACTAGAGGCTTTGGAACCCTTTCTAGTGATGTTATTATGATAAGGGACCCCTTTCATGACCTTAAATGTATTAACAAACAAAATTTTAAGTAGAATTTATCTTCTCTAAGCTAGGATTGATTAATAGGTCAACTATATTTTCCTTTATATACATTTTGGTGAACTCGATATGAATCAAACCCTTGTAGGTTTTATTTCATACATTCATTTTATTATCATCTTATATATCTTTATTTTTAGAGTATTGTATCAAACTTGTCAATAAAATCTAATAGTTTATGTGTAGATCTAACACACAGTCACTCCAAAATGACTTTGTTCTTTTTGTGTAGGTCTTCTTTAAATATAGGTGACTGGATAGATTAGCTCAACATAGTCTTCTTCTTCAGTTATAAAATTTCATACTTTGTTGATCTAGTCTACTCTATTCATAGTTCTCTTTTTTAGCATACAAGAGTGTAGACATAGTCAAGCCAGTCGACTCTGTTCATGGATTATTTTTAGCACAAAGGTTTTGAAAACTATGTCAACCTAGTTGAATCTATTTACAAATACTAAAATCAACATTTGAGAAACACAAAATAAATTTTATAAACTAATCATCTTAAAAATAACCAAGTTTCATATTTACCTTCTCTATCATTTCTATTTTTCATTTATAGTCTTGTTTTTCACAAGTTTTCATCTTATAAAACTTCAACCCTATAGTGAACTGGGTCGACTAACTCAACATAGTTCTGTAACATGTCTTCTCTCTATAAAACACAATCAACTTATTTGATTGTGTTCTTCTAGATCTTACTTTTACAAAATAGTAGCGACCTTGCCAACTCTGTTCTATATTATTTTCATATAATGTCTCCTAAAATGACTTTGTACTCTTCATAGTCAAATGAATTAACATATTTTGCTAGTAATTAATTCACTTTCCATTTTAGTTGTTTTCATGCCTAGATTAACAAACATAGATTAATTAATTGGTTTTTCAATTTACCAATTTAGTGACATTGTTTTTTTATTTTACACACACTTCTAAGTCACTTTAAACTAAAAATCATTAAACATTTTCTTCCCAAGGTCTACCTACTTGTATTTCATCACCAAGGGGAAGTTGACTTGTTTTTTTTGTCCCTAGTTAAAGAAACATGTGGTTAATGGTATACATTGGCAAAGCACCTGACACCCTTATCTTTATGGGATTGTGAAGTAAGGGGATAAGCCCCAAACTAAGCCAGTTCCATCACCAATATAGATCCCTTTTAGCCTAAACTACTTGAAACTAACCATAGATTGATTTTTAGTTCCTTCTTACATCCAAATCCCCATTATATTAATTTCAAAATTTATTATAATTTAATAACATTTAGGAAAGACTAATTAGTTAGTATTTAGATTTAATTTTTATTTTTTACTCTTTGATCATTTTATTTTGTATTTCAAAACTTGTAATAGATAGAGTTAGTGCAAGGTTTGTGTTGTGTGTTATAATTATATCAAACAGATTGATATAGTTTCTTATGTGCTTCATTATATTTGCTTAGCTTTTATCTTACAAAAAAATTCCCTATTTTCATAACATTGTTATCCCTATTAACACAGTCTCTAATAACTATTAGTCTTGTTTCCCTTCAAGTACATAGTCACCCTATATGACTGTGTATCCTTTTAACCTGTTTAGTTGATTATCTTCAATACACAATCAATCTATCCAATTGTGTATATTTTCAACCTATTTTCTTTCCTATCTTACAATACATAGTTGACCTATTGAATTATGTATCATTTATTACATGTTTTGTTTCCTATCTTTCAGTACACAATCAACATGTCTAACTATGTCCTTTATTCCTTGTTATGTTTCCTATTTTACAGAACACTATTATTGGTTTGATTATGTATCTTATCAACTGATCCTTATATCCATCAAATTTTTATCCTCTTTTCTTCATCATGAATTTCCTATTTGAGGATAATATAGATTTAAACCTAATAAGCATGATGATTTTTACCTATATTTATAAGTTTATCAAGACATAGCTTGTGACACCCACTTTTTATGAAATTAATGTCCATGTTTCCACCTGCATTACCAATTATGGGACTCTTCCCTATTCATCCTTAATTTTTAATCCTTTATTCTCCCTATAATATGAACATGATTTAGAATACATAATTAAAATACTCTTTTTCATCAACAAATTTCCTCAACATAGAGGAAAAGACCCTTTGACCATTTATAGTCTTATCATAGGTTCTCAAGTAGAAGAACCTCATTCACCTTCCCCTACCTTATCTAATGAATTTGGGGGAACCACTTTCTTTACATCTTAGCCTTTTCCTTTTATTATGTCTCTTTCACACTCTATTGCATATTCTTCTATGACTTCTTCAACCTCCATGCTAATTATCTCTACTAACATGGTAGGTTCAACTTCTATTGGACCTCTTCAAAATACCTTTCCCCTTAACCATGTTACTATTGTATCTTTTGCTACCAATGCTAAGCATGCTACTATTACCAATGTATTTCATGTCACTAGTGTGGTGCATGCTACTAACCATAATGAAACTCAAGTCATTAAAACTAATATTAATACATCACACGCTATGCACACTAGTCAAAATATTTCCCAAACCAACCAACTCTTATTAAAAACCCTTAATTAAATGCATACCTTTTAAACCAATAACATAAATTATATGATGTAGATGCAAAACCATCTCATTAATCTTCAAAACTAACCTCAATAGGTTTCATGAGGATTACAAAATCTGAATTCCCCCCACCCCTCTAGGGATTCCCATGGTAACCTTATCTAACAAACACCCCTCATTAATAAAATAATCAAACATATGAAAAATGAACCTCTTATACCTCAACTCACTAATATTGACATAGGAGGTATCACACCCACCATCACCTATAATGGATCCACTAATCCCACATAACATTTAAAGACATTTGATAACCTTTATAAATATTGGGTCAAACTTAATACCTTTTTTGATACCAAAATATTAGCTAAAAAACTCTTAGGAAATTCTTTATATTGGTACAATCAAATATCACTAGCCTTGAAGATGTGGTTAACTCACTAGTCCAATAATTTCTAACTAGTGATCTTCTCGAGAAAACATTAGCTCACTTTATAAATTACAAACAACTTGAAACTAAAATAGCACAAGCCTTCATCAAATGATGGAAGAACTTGTCTAATAAATGTGAGCATAATATGGTGTATGATAACCTTTTCCACCTATTCACTAATGCTCTATACCCCAAATTATAGTATCAAGTTAGGAATCTCTCTCCAAGAAATTTGGAAGAAACCCTTGACCAAGCTAAGTGACAAGACTTCCTCATGTATCTATTCAAACCATATCAACCTATAATGGGCACTCGTATGCTCATTAAAAAAAATCTACCATGTAACTAATGATGGCATTACCGATACCTATGACATTATTCATAACATTCAAGCAATCACTCCAAATAACACTATGGAGCATGTTACCCCTCTAAAAAACACTCCTACTCCTATATTATCTCAAACCAACCACACCAATGTACACAAACCATTATCCCTAGATGAGTTTCAAAAGTATCTTCCAAGAGATTTACCATAAGATCTTGACCTCACTCATGTAATGAAATCATGGTATGATCAAAACAAATTTTATTGTTTTCATGTAATTTAAGGCCACTCTCATAAGACTTGTAGACAATTATGTAATCTAGATATGGATTTTCTTCTTGGTTTAAACGTGATCATGAAACACTTATTAAAAAGTGTCAATGAGCATATGATAACTTCTAAAGCCCATGAAATGCAAAATAAAAACCAATATGATGTTCATCTTGTTATCTACAAAGACCCTCTTCCCAACCATAAAGATAACATAAAAAATCCTACTTTTTATACAACAATGTTGAAAGTCTTATAGACATCACTAATATTAAATAAAAAGTGGTTGATATGACTAGCATGTAAAGAGTAGTCCCTTTTATTGATTCAAATCCAACACCTATGCATCACACCTCGCAACCATTTCACATCATTCAAGAAACTTCACCATCCCATCTAATGGAGTTGGACCAAGAGAACCTTATAATATTCCAAGCACCAATCTCAACAATGCAACTTGAATATACCTCTCACACCATCTCTACTCTTCCCCCAACATCCACACACCAATATAACATTCCCCAAACTTTTAATAGTATTTCTTCAACCCAAACACAAGAAATACCTTAACTGACCATCACATGACCTAAATCTAATCCACCCATTTGTAATCAACCCAAACCAACTACACCCTATCAACACAAGTTCAATTTTACTTCCAACCATCCTTCATAGGATATCTTGTAACATTATGCACCTATCTCTATCAATCCTCCTATGGGTTATGATGAATGGGATCCCATTGAATAACTTTATCATCTCCCATATCAAATACCTTTCCTCCAATTAATGTGAATTTCTCCCCATCATCAAAACTACCTAATGTAATTGTTTTTTGAAATGAACATCCCTCATCCTCTTCTGGTAGGATGCAAAGCTACCTTATCTTGATTTGAATATTATATCCTTCAATAATGTGAAGATATGACCATACATGTTGATGAAATAGTGGATAATTCTATTTCACTTAAATTCCCTATCACTTTCACGATTCTCTATGAGATATTACTTCATGCAGATGATCCTCCTTTATTGATTAACATCCAAATTGGTGATATCCAAGTTAAGCATGCCTTAATTGATGAAGGTTCAAGTATTTACACTACCTCCCTTAATTTCATTAAGAGACTTGGATATTCTGAATGCAACCTCAAATCTACACGTATCACATGTCAAGGATATGATAGAATGTAAATGCCTCCTCTGGGTTGTGTTTATCTTCCCATTACCATCCCTCTTATCACCATCCACATGACATTTATGATATTTTACTTTTCCTTGTCTTATAACATCTTACTTGGTTGACCTTAAACTCATTGTATGAGAGTAGTCACCTCATCCACAAGCCAATGCATCAAATTCCCCCATAATAGATCTATTTATAATATTCAAAGAGATACAAACCCTTATAATTTTGAATAATTTCAATAACATGGTGTCTTTAAAATTACTACCCTTGAACCTTCACCTAGTATCCCATTTATGGAATCTCAACTCTTTAATTATCTTATTAATTCCACTCAAGGTTATAATGGTGACCCCAAATTAATTAGGAACATTCCACGTAACCTCTTAGATTCCAATGATGATGAGCCAAATTAGATTAGCCTCAAGATTAAATCCTCTAATCTATCCCCTCATATTATCACCCAACTTCCTCCTTCTTTGCAACCTTGATCTCATCAACCCCCTATCAATGACATACCTATTATCTTAACCAAGACTAGACATTCTATCCATCACTCATCTTATAATGACAAAGTCATACCTACATGTACCATCAACTTGCATACACCTGAATAGGATGATAGATATGCTTTAGATGACCCATTTTTATCCAAACTCGTATAAGCTAGAAATGCCAAAATTCTTTGATATCGCACTTCTTTATTTTATTCTTTTCATTCATCTTTTAACACTCTTTCCTTTATAGTACCTAATACTAGTCTTCTTCTTATTTGTCTTAGGGTAGATATGGTAAATTCACATGGTACACCTCTTATTACTATAGCTCCCTTCAAGAGCATGCTCATGGATCATGCCATGATAGGGCCTTATTGATTTAATAGATACCAAGATTCTAATAGTTTACTTCCTCCAGAGATGGTATCTAATGTCTTTAATCCTTTTTCTTGACCAACCTCACTATCAAATGAACCTAATCTGGTTCCCACTCCTACTCTACCTTTATATGAGCTTAATTTGGTTTTTATTCTAACCTAACTTCCCTTGGAGATGGCCTTCTTCCTTTATCATAACTTGATCCCATAATATCCCAATGGGCCTATTAGCCTTATTGTGATATCCACAAATTTGTCAATCATTGGACCAAATATTTATTGTTATATCAGTTATCCCCTACTTTTTTTTCTACCTCTTCAATTAGTGGGCCCCCAAATCCTACTAAATATGTATATATTTATTCCATGGGAGAAATAATCACTCTTCCACTCATTACCATAAACTTAGGTAGTATATTGACACATTACATCTAACCACTACTCATCCCAAAGATAAGGCTATACATCCTCCTAATATATTACTAGAGTATATTCATAACTATGGGGATGTATATTACTTTTGGCACCAATGTGGTACACAACATACCAATCAATTTCATAGTCTCTAGCAGCACCTTCATGATCACCCATAGTCGACACCCACATCAGTTGATGAGCCCCATAATTGTCATGATTTTTTTCCTCATTTTCCATATTCACCCTTTTTTCTTACCATGTTTATAAACCATTTCCCATAATTTTTATCATAAGATAGCCATGTTTTACAAATAACATTATGTTATCATGTGTCTTTAAATAGTTGGACTTTTTGTCTTGAAAGTCAAGTATATAATATTTATCTTTTACTATAGGATGCTTTTATTTCTAATGTGTTTAAAAGGTGTTTTGAAGTAATAGGTACATTTAAGGAACATCTCACGGTCTATCCTACAATAAAAGAAATTCATCTTGAGAAAACATCCTACAGCCACTACATAACTGAAGTTGTGGGAAAATAGAATTTGATTCCCAAATCAACCAACTCATAGAAGTTGTAAAAACATTTATGGAATGTAGTGAATAAATTTGGTTAAGGCTAAATAACTTGGATTATCCTGAATCAGCATCACAAGTTACATATGAATGACATCCTTAGCAAAAATAACTAATTTATGTTATCCTACAATTGAATGTTTCTTAATTTGAAATTTATTTTATTTTGTATAAGACAGTCTCCCCTATTGTATATATATATAGCAATAGGGTTGATAAATTAGTAAATATAAATTAGAGGAATGTAATAGAAGCATATTCTGTAAGATAGTTGTTGTTGTAATTTCCCTATTGTAATTCCTTAGTACATTTGATTAATATGAGCAACTATTTATGAGTTAATTCTATTATTTTAAGATGAATGATTGAAGATAAAGTAATAAGGAGGAAGGGCCCCATTTTTAAGTCTTGTATTAACAATCTAATTCATCAATTAGCTAAGCATGTTATTTATTTCATTTATGTGTTGAGTGCTTTTTTAAGTTGTGTGATTTTCAGCTTTGCATGTGATTATTGTAAGGAAGATTATGAATATAAAGTAGTGTAATCATTTGATTCATAATTTTGTATGAATGTTCAAATTTAGTATTTCAAACCTTGTATAATTTCCAATATCCTAGATTATAATTAGCAAAATGTCAAATTAGAGGATTAAGTGTGCACATATAGTGACATCATCCTATCAAGTTTACATCCTTGAATTGAAATTTAAATGTATTAGAAGATATAGGTATTTGGTAACTCTCCTTTTTCATTAAAGTTCAAGAGAAGTATAGTAGATTGTGAATCTGTTGCTAGTCATTTTTGGCACCATTATCAGGGAAGGGTGTGACACACTAGAAGTCTTCAATCTTAATAGTGGTTGTTTTTAGATATTTATAGCTTTCTTAATTTTTAGAGATTATTATTTTATAGATTAAATATTTCCTTTTTTTAATAGTTTAAATTTCCCTTTTACAAATTAGAATAGTATAAAGTTTCAAAAAAATCCATATTATTAACCCGGTGTAGGCAAGGTGGGAAAAAATTAAATATAAAAAGAAAGTGGTTGATGTACATGCAAAGGAAATAGGATCATCTAGGAATATTTCTTCCTATATCATCAACTATTGCTAAAATAATATAAATACATCCTACATCAACTAAGGAACATGAGGAAATCCCTGAATATCACTTACAGTTGTCAATAGAAAAGGTAGAAAAGGAGGAATTCTTAGTTGGGTTGGTAGCACAAGCTGGAGATTTTGAAAAAGAAGAGTTTCATACCCTTGAAAGGGATCCCTATGTGCCATATTTAAGGATCCCAACCTTATCAACTCATACTTAGGAATCAGGAACTCACTTCCCTCCATCACCCAAATTTATTACTAAGGAGGCATTTAAGGCTCTTCTTGCTCCTAGAATAAATACCAAACCAATAGAATATTCTAATTTAGAAAGACTCTTTGTTGAGACACAAGTTGAATTTTATAAAACCTCTACACCATCTCCATTGTATATAAATTCATATATTCTTGAAAAAAAATAAAAAATCTCCATCTTCTACACCCCAAAAAATACAAGAGTTGATAATAATTTTGAGTGGGTGGAAATAAGTTCTAGTCTACAAATAGAAAGAGTATTCATAGAGTTTCATCAGGAAGAAAACACTACCAATGAGTCTATTATCTTTGAATTCCCCATCCTTACCCCTAAAGTTAATTCACCCATGAAGATTATTCCTTTATCCACCCTCCTTACTTTTAGGGGAAAATCATTTGAGGATCTAGACACATTTCTTTTCAAGTTTGACATCTTATGTTGCAGTTATGATTATAATCAAGATGATCAAAAACTCAAGTTATTTCTAGCAACATTCAAAGATGCAACACTTAGATGGTTCATGGGACTTGGATAGGATGCCATTTATACTTAGGAATAAATTAAGGAGAGGTTTTTATCCAAATACCAAGACTTTTTTAGAAGCAAAAACTATATGAGAGATGGCATATTCAAAATGTCACAAGCTGATGATGAGTCATTGGAGGAATATATGGAAAGACTTATGTTTAACTTAGAAAATTCCAAACAAAATAAAATGGAGAAATAATCCATCAATATTATATTACATAAAGTAATTACAGATAATTATCTAAAGGCACTAGACTTAATGTCTATTGGGGATGTTTCTACACTATCCTTTAACGAACTAATAGTTCTATGTACAAATTAATCCAGATCAACCATGAATAAAAGTAGGGGAAAAACTCTTCTTGTAGCATCTGTATCTAGACTATCTAAAGGTGAAGTTATAAACCTACTATAGGACATGAATTAGGACGTTATCAACCACCTAGCCACTCAACTTGATACATTTCATACATGGAGGAAGCAGGAAGAAATTAAAAAATCCGTAGCTACTTATTACACTGAATGCAAGAAAAAAAGGCAAAATGCACATACCATTTTATGAAAGCTCAGGTGGCTATCATAACTAAGGATAATCCTAAAATATTAGAACTACATGACATAGGATGAGATTAAGATCAAGTATTTTACATGGCTCAAAGGAGACCATGGCTGTAAAGGTCACCAATTCTAGGTATGCAATCAAACTCTATGTTTGCAAATTCTCAATTCTCAAATAATCCTCAATATAGTTCTTGAAAAAATATACCCATTCAAAATTGGCCCCAAATAAATTAAAAATTACCCCAAAATTATTTATGGATGCAATAGAATGGGCAATAACCTCAACCTGGGTAATTCCAAAACCAACAATGGATTTTCCCCTCTGACCCATAGTAACAACTATGGATACATAATCAAGGCTTTCCTCAACAAATATAGCAACCATAATAATAGGCCTTAATGCCAAACACTTAGTAAGCTACTAGACCCACTAAATTACCTACCCAACCCTACCAATAAGTTGGTTTAACCAACATAATCCATCAAAATAATGTATTATTCAACATACACCTTGGATGTCAATCAAGTCCATATTCACTAAGGACACATTATTCCACAACCCACCTCACCCATAATCACAAAACATTTGGAATAAATTTATTAAATCCATACTAATTCACACCCACCCATAGCCATTCTTGAGCTGATTCCACTAGAAAACCAAAAAGAACCTAGCAATCCTCCTTTTTTAGATAGATTAACCATTCCACATCCTCAACCAGAACCTAAATTTGATATCTTAGGAGAACTCAAGAATGTGTTCATAAAAATTACACTCCTTCAAGTAATAAAATGTGTTCCTATTATAATAAGGCTATTAGAGAGATATGTTTGAAAAAAATAGGAAGAAAGAAAAAGGATCCTAAACTAGTCCAAGTTATTAGCCAACTGGCAGATATTATGTTGGGAAACATAGTTCCCCAAAAATAATATGATCCTAGAAATATTGTAGTCAATATTAGTATCCATAACCAACCCATCCCTAATACCTTAATTGACTTGGGCATAGCCATCAATGTGATGACCATGGAGACCAGTAGCAACTAAAACTTACAACTCTCTATCTAACACCCATCATCCTACAAATGGCTAATAGGTCAATTGATAAGCCTAAAGGGATTTTATAAGACCTAGTAATTAATGTAGATTCCTATCAATATCTGATAGACTTTATTATCTTTTAGCCAAAAATTAACTTGAGAGGTTATCCTCTCATCCTTGGTTGCCCATGGTTGGCCACCGCTAACAATTTTATTGGTTGTAGGTCAAGAAAAATGTTAATCTCCAATGAAAATGACACCGAGAAATTGGTTCTTTATCCACCATCTAAGCCTTCCTATAATGATGGACCAACTCCTTGGATTGATGACTTTGAAGAAGCTATCTCTTTGCTAACTTTATGTATAATTGAATGGAGTCGATCTTTATAGGCACAAGAAGACAATATCCTTTCTAGTATCTTGTAAAACACTTATTAGTAGGATCCTGTAGCCACAAACATGTTGGAAGGTAGACCATGCCCACTTCAAAATAATTTTCCTAAAAATGACCTTGATAAAATCATAAGGGACATTTGGGAATTCCGTCATTTTTTTCCCCATCAATGTAGCTATGCTCATTTAATTGCTAATGTGGAAACCATGCTCTCTTTAACAAAGCAAGTGGACATTATGCCAAATTAACCTCTCAACATCAACACCTCTTTGACATCCTAGCAAGAAATATAGTTACTTACAATGCTAAGAAAGCACATAGTAGCATTTGCATGAGACTACCATGACATGAGAGGAATACCCCTAGATTTATGCACACACCACATCTACATTAAACAAGAATGCAATCCTGTTCACCAACCCCAAATATGAATGAAACATGCAATCAAAAACATTTTCAACATAAATTTTTAAAAACTCTTAGATATAGGATTTGTTTACCCCATTTAGGATATCCAGTGGGTCTCTTCCTTGGTTATTGTACCTAATAAAGGGGTAAAATAATGTATTTATGTTGGCGATCAAAATTTGAATGATGCTACCAAGAAGGACCACTTTCCCTTGTCATTTATTGATCAAGTGATAGATACATTAGCAGGGAAAAAGTGTTTTTCCTTCCTAAATGGCTATAGTGGCTATAATCAAATACAAATAGCCACACAAGATGAAGATAAAACCACTTGTACTTATCCTTGGGTAACATATGCCTATGTCATCTTACCATTTGATCTTTGTAATGCCCCAATGACTTTTCAAAGGGTTATTTTGAGCATATTTTATGATTTTTCCCATGACTATGTTAAAATCTACATAGATGATTTCACCGTCTATGGGCAAAGATTTAAATAAGCTCTTATCAACCTAGAGAAAGTTCTTCAATATTTTCGAGACGAGCAACTATCTTTGAGCAATAAAAAGTGTTATATACTTATGACTAAAGGGATTATGTTAGGGCATCACTTTTTCTTTACTAAAATTCAATTTGATCCACCAAAGATGTGTATCATTAAGGATCTACTCACACTAAAGAAACAAAAAGATGTTAGAAACTTCTTAGGACATGCTAGTTATTATAGATGATTCATCAATGACTTTAGTAAAATTTATACCCCATTATTTGGATTGTTCACTAAGGATGTTGAATTTACCTGGACTAATGATTGTCAAACTATCTTTTAGCAACTCAAATACCTTCTCATAACAAATCCTATTCTGAGAGGACTTGATTGGAAGAATCCTTTTCACATCCACACATATGCATCTAACACTACCTTAGGAGCTATCCTTGGCCAAAAAGATGAATATTTGAGCTATGTAATCTATTTTATCATCAATAATATTCATAGGGTCGATCTCAAATATACTGTAAAAAATAAGTAATTTCTTGTAGTCATCTATGTCATCAATAAATTTTGACACTACGTTATGGGTTACCAAGTATTCATCCACCTGTTATAACATGTAGGATAATTAGATGGTTGCTTTTACCAAGGATAATGTAGTAGCATATTTTATATATTAGTTATAAAATTATGAATAAATTCCTATTGTTCATTATTCATTTCATGATGAGCATTTTTTTGTAGTAACTATTCAATCTCCTTGGTTCGTAGACATTGGTAACTATCTTGTTGCAAGATCACTATCACAACATTTCTCACCGAAATAAAGATAGCATCTAATCTGAAAGAGTAGAAATTATTCTTATGTTATAGGATATATATTTATTACTATACTAGATTCAATTATGAAAAGGTGTATCTAATAATATGAAGCCTATAACATTCTCAGAGCCTGTCATGATGAACCCTATGGGGGTCATTTTGCTGCAAAATAGACTACCATGAAAATGCTTATTACAGGATATTATTGGCCTTCCTTACATAAGGATGCCATGATGTATACCTATATATGTGATCAATGCCATTGTATGGGTAAACCCACCCCCTTTTAAGAAATGTTGTTATAGCCATAACTGGTTGTGGAACTTTTTGACAAGTGGGGACTTGATTTTGTGGGTCCCATAGATCATGAATCTAATAATAAGGAATATATACTAGTGTGCACTGATTATGTCACAAAATGGGTTGATTTTAAGGCCTTAAAAAATATTCAAGATAATAAAATGGTTGAGTTATTTTATCAAGAAAAATTTACTTGATAGGGAGTGATAAGAGAACTGGTCACAAACCAAGGACCACAGTTCACATCATATCTCACAGCTACCTTAGTAAAAGAATATGAAATCAGACACAAAAAGTCCACCCCTTACTATTCTTAGTTGAATGGTTAGGTGGAGGTTAAAAATAGATAATTGGAAAATATACTCATTAAGACTTTCATCTTGCATAGAAAATGTTGGTCAACTCCTCTTTTAGAAGTGGTATGGGCTTACAGAATCACCTAGAAAAGCACAACTAGTTTTACTCCAAATGAACTAGTTTATGATAAGAAGCTTATTTTATCCATTGAATTTGAGCATAAAACATTAATTATATCACTTTACTTGGGTTTGGACCTATCCCAAGCACAAAAAAATAGGATCATACAGTTGAATGCACTTGATGAAATTAGAAAGGAAGCACTTCATCACACTAAAATAGTGCAAATACAATGAGTGGGTTGGCATGATAGGAAAATCAAGACTAATAACTTCCAACCTGGTGTTTGGGAACTCCTATTTGATTCCAAATACAAATATCATAAGGTAAAGCTTCAGTCTAGATGTCTTGGGCCTTATGAGATTAAGCGAGTTTTTGATAATAGAGTTATGAAACTCATGACCATTGGCTTTGTTTGGTTTTGCCTAATTTTTAATATCCATAGGATCAAGCTATATAAAAATCCTTTTTCCAAAGATATTCTCACTCATCAACTTCTTAAATATCAACATCTATCTCTTCTTCATGAAGTACATAGCCAAAGGGTATTTTTGTCAACCTTTCTCCAATATTTTCTAAGAAAAATAAGCTTCCTACAACTAGGAATAAGCCATTAATAATGGATTGATTTAGGCTAAATAAAATCCTAACTCCTGGGCTTCTCCAATTAAAATTGAGATGGGACAAAAAAATCTAAAAACAAATCAAAGAATTCAGCAATGAAAACCTTCGGGCATTGCTGACGGCTATTGAATCAAAAAATCAGGTCACTAGCTGATCAACATTCATTAAAAAAATTAAAAAACTTTATTTTCATATGTTTTCTTTCAAATTCATTCTTCAATATCATAAAATCACTCTCTTTCTACTATAGGATAAAATTATTATTACTACAAGATAATTCTTGTAGCTACGAGATAGTTCTTATTGCCATAGGAACCATTTCTCTCATTGCAAAATGAATTTTTGTAACTTCATCATACATTACATTCCTAAAGATCATCTCAAATGTTGCATAAATCACTCTTACTTACAACCAACGATTGATTCACACCCAATAAACCTTTCATCTACCACTTCAACTCATCACTCATGTATTAATGGAAAGGTATTCCTAAGTACTAAGGTAACTATTTCTACTTATTTCATTATACAAGCTTTGATTATTCCCTAGCTTATGGTTCTTAATGCTATTCAAAAACTTTTGTATAACCACTTTCTTATGCTATCCTAATAAAATATTCTTACTCACCTAATTAACATGACCATTAAACACTAATACCACCACATCTTGTCATTTCCATAAGCCTTTCACACATGTTGATTGTATCCCTTGAGGACAAGTGACCACTTTTAGTAAGGGGATTTTCCATTATCCAAACTGATTATCTCTCTTCCAAAAATTAATTAAAATATAAAACATTCCTCTCTGAGCTACCAAACCCTTTCTATAAGAATACAAACCCTACAAACAAAATCTTATCCTATAGCATGAGAGGAAACCTACTCAAGCATGAACCACTTGACATCTTTCCCTTGACTAACGACCCAAAAATTAAGGTCTTATTTCAGAATGTAGGTTGGGCTCAATATTTTGAAAGGATAAATTTTTTTTATTAATGGGTTACATAGGATTTTTTGGATCATTGTATAATAATTTGGCAATAGCCAAAATAATGGAGATAAAATTAACTAAAATTGTCATCAACAAGGTAATCAAATTACCTAGAACAACAGAATTATGGTAGGAAAAGTTTGATGTAGAAGTAGAAAGGTAGAAATTACATAGAGGGGATGAAATATTGGAGACTTTAAAGTGAGTAATTGTATGTTTATCATTACCAATAATATGGTTAAGATTAGTTATATTCATCTTCAAATATTTTACCTGTGAAGGAAGATACTCCATGCTACATGGAGTTCATTTCAAATTTATGAACCACCTATGACATGGTATTGCAATAAACATTCCCAATTTCTTACTTAATATGCTCATAATAATGGAAGATGCATTACAAAAGGGTAACCCCAAAGTCCTCTCTTATCATTGATTAATTTAATTAATTATACAAGACTTTCTGCATAGAACTAGGCCCAGTGTGAATTGGGAAAATTTTCTTCAATTGCCTAGAAATGCAGAAAGTGATATTGATGAGGAATAAGAAGAAGGATAAATGAAGGTAGAGGATCCTCCTATAGCTACACAAGAACCTATAGAAGAGGAAATTCCTATAGTCATACAAGAACCTATAGCAAAGATGAGCCTTGTGGAGGAAGCTTCAACAAGAAAGGGGATCAGAAGAAGGAAGAGGAAATTGATCCTCCAACTTGAATTTGAGGCATCCAATGAAGAGCTTCCACCTTTAACCAAGGCCCCTAAAAATTCCAAGGTTAGATCTAGTCCTCAAAGGTCCCAGATTGAGAGGAAAGATGAGAAGGAGGCTAGGAACCAAGACTTCTTCTACTATATAAATCAATGGAGAATCAGAAGAAGAACAAGCTAACATCTTGGCTACCAATAGTGATAAAGCACCTATAGAATCTAGTTTAAATGAGATGGAAACTGATAAGGAAGAGTAATATCTCTAAGAAGAATAGTATTCTCAAGAAGGTAATGTACATAGTTATGAGGAAACAAAGCAAGTAAGATAAAGCCCTAAATTATTAGAGGAAGAACAAGTGCAAAGCCACATGGAAACAAAAAAATTGAATCAAGCTCCTATGTTAATACAAGAAGAATTTCCTACTTGGGAACAAGCTCTTTAAGAAATTGAATGACTAAGGAAAAAGCTACAGGACCAATTAGGGAATGGACTAGATGCACATGTTGTAGTAGCTTCTTAGATGTAGCCTCTAGCAGATAGCCATCCTATAGTTGTTATTTCATAGCCTACTATAGCAAGAAAATAGTAGGCAGAGTTCATGATTGACTAAATAGTCAAGTATAGTTCTTCATCTACTATGTCTTCTATAATGATGAAATGGATAGACAATTGGTCTGAAAGATTTAAAAGAATTGACAAGAGAAAATAAAAGATTAAAATAATAAGTTATTACCAAATAATAAAGGATCTCCATATTAAAGCACAAAATTGAAGATTTGGTTAATCTCACTCAGGCAATCCTTGACTATAGGCCTCCCACAAGGGTGTATTCAATTTACCTTGAAAAATAGTGGCATAAATTTAAATTCGTGAAAATTCATTATGATTTTCCATGTGAAGTACTAGACCCTCTCTATTTTTTTCAATTATACAATGCAATCTCACAAGAGGAACAAGCACAATCATGTGAATTCAACCTTCATAACTATGTTGTGCCATTGAAAGAGAATGAAATCCTAACTTGTATGTTAGAGATGTCCTTCTAAAGGCATTCTTATCATATCTTTTGAATGATCATAGGAGAGATCGTAAGATGATAGAATACATGAAAAAGGAAAGAGAAATTTAAATAATTATCAGAGGAGAATTAGGAACACCCAAAGTTATGTTGTTATAATGAGATAACATTATGCTGAGAAATGAAGGGCTTGGTTTTCTAAGAATAGTGATGAAGCTCAAGATTTCTATTTGAGATTAAGAACTTCTATTGGGCCATTACTACAAGAATATTTCTTTGAGAGATGGAATGAGATCACCCCTGAGCTAAAAAGGAAGGACTCATACTCTCCTTTTAATTTAAAATTAGATTTTGATTGAGTAACAAGGTACATTCTAATTATAGGGGAGCTAGGAGCATACTTGTTAAGTATAATGTTACAGCCTCCTTTGTTTTGGTAGCCCATACCAAATTGGTAGGATAAGACTCCATTGGATGTAGCCAAGGAAGTTAGAAACTATTAGCTTTATGAAAAAAGGCATGGATTCTATGCTCGTCTATATAATGATGTCATTGATCCTGTAGATTTTAGAGTTATTTTTGGGTTTGAGATGAGCAATTTTATTTCTCAAGGATGAGCAAAGTCTTAAGTTGAGGGTTATGATGAGCCCTAGAATTATCATACTTTTTTTCCTCATTTTCCATATTCACCCTTTTTTCTTACCATGTTTCTGAACCATTTCCCATAAGTTTTTATCATAAGGTAGCCATGTTTTGCAAATAGCATTATGTTATCATGTATCTTTGAATAATTAAATTTTTTGCCTTGAAAGTCAAGTATATAATATTTATATTTTATTATAGGATGCTTTTATTTATAATGTGTTTAAAAAGTGTTTTGAATCACTGGGTACATTCAAAGGAACATTTCATGGTCTATCCCACATCAAAGGAAATTCATCATGAGAAAACATCCTACAACCACTACATGACCAAAGTTGTGAGAAAACAAAATTTGATTCCTAAGTCAACCAACTTGAAAAATTTGTAACAACATTCATAGAACATAGTGAAGAAATTTAGTTAAGGCTGAACAACTTGGATTGACCTAAAGTAGCATCACAAGTTCCATATGAATGGCAACCTTAGCAGAAGGAACTAATTTATGTTATCATATAGCTAAATGTTTATTAATTTGAAATGTATTTTTTTTTGTATCAGATAGTCTCCCATATTGTATATATATGTATCAACATGGTTGTGAAAGTAGTAGAGATAAATTAGAGGAATAGAGCATAACCATATTTTGTAAGATAGTTATTGTAATTTCCTTATAGAAATTCCTTGATACATTTGATTAATATGAGAAACTATTTCTAAGTCAATTCTATTATTTTAAGAGGAAGGATTGAAGCTTGAGTCCAAAGGAGGAAGGGCCCCTTTTTGAATTCTTGTAGCAATAATATGATCCATCAATTAGCTAAGCATGTTATTTTATTTTATTTTATGTGTTGAGTGTTTTTCTACTTTGTGTGATTTTCAGCTTTGCATGTGATTATTTTAAGGAAGCTTCTAAAAATAAATTAGTGTAATTGTTTGATTCGTGATTTTATATGAGTGTTCAAATTTAGTATTTCATTCCTTATATAATTTCCAACATCCTAGATTACAATCAAGAGAATCTCAAATTAGAGGATTAAGTGTGCACATAAAGTGACATCATCCTATCAAGTTTACATCCTTAGGTTGACATTTAAATTAAGTAGAATATACAGGTCTTTGATAACTCTCCTTGTTCATTAAAGATCAAGAAAAGTATATTAGATTGTGAATCTATTGCTAGTCATCAATGATTCTTCCTTCCACAAGTCACCCATGCAAGAAGGCTCGTCTTTCTCTGTCAGTAGCACCTCTTTATTAGCCCATAGATATTATTTCCATTCAGACATATATTCCTCTCCTTGAGTATCTTATGTATGAGATCCCTCATGATCATGATCCTTCATTAGTTACACCTACATTTCTAGTTGAGTATATTCATAAGGAAGTCTTTGCACAACTTTCCATGAGGATTGATGAGACTTTGGATGTCATTAGAATCCATCTTTAGAGAGATGTTTTAGATGTCATGGATAATATTTGTGGTCAAATTTATCACTATTTTTTTACATGACATGGTATTATTTCACATTGTTAAACATTATGATTTTGGATTGGATTTGTGATCTAGTTTTATATATCTTATGCACTTGATTATGTGTCAAATTTAATTTCACTTATCTATTTTACATGGATCATTATATTATGCTTTATGTATTTTATATGGTTTCATTTACTTTCCTATTTATTATGGATTTTTATTGTTCTTTTCATGATTTCACACTTATTTTTTGATTTCAATTATTTCATGGATTATTTCTCTTTTACAATGATTATTTGTTATATTATAGTTGGACCCTAAATTTTGACTAAGTGTTTTAGATTTTTGGCATGAAACAAGCATGGTGTGAGAGGAGCATGGCATAAGAAGACCATGAAGTAGAACTATCATGGAACAAGAGGATCATGGCATGGAACTAGTGAGGCACAAGAGGACAAGGGTGCATAATTTATCAGTGTGAGAAGACCCAATTAAATATGGAACATAACTATAAAGAACCCAAGAGAATAGGATTTAGAATAGTAGAAAAAGACTTGGGGAGTGCATGGGAAATGGGAGATGGTTGAGGAGTGATTCTTAAAGACCATCAAGACTCTAAATATCATGTTTTTCATATCATCCCATGAAGAGGAGGACATTTGGTAGCAAGGATCTAGCATCAAATAAGAATATAGGGGGCACAAAGGCTCAGGTCCTTAGGAAATAATAATAGAAAGACTATCATGACTCTCTATATTTAAGATTTCATTGGCCAATCACCCATGTTGTCATTATTATGTAACTACTTGGTCAGGGAAAAAAATTATAAATACCCCTTTGTGGAAACATGTATGGCGATTGATAATAAATAGAATATTGTGACTATATAATATAAACTTGTAGATATTACAATCAGTTTAGGTATTATGTGAATCTATTAAATTTATATATTAATATGAACAGTGGGTTGAATTGACTAATTATGTTTTTTATCTTTAATAATGGGATTTATAAAACATGCATTATATGAGTTTATGTAGACAATACTTTGAAATTCATAGCATTTGTCTTTGTATTCTTGGTGGTTGTGATTGATAAGTCAAGGTCTATAATAGTGTATTTATTTTTATATGTAATTACTAATTAGATATATGAATAAACCCAAGTATATGACTAGTGTGTTACTAAGCAACATAACCCATGGGAACCAGTCTCTTGTTGCGTGCTTCAGGTGATCACATAAGACCTTAGTCTTGTGTGAAAAGCCAATGCACAAGATTGTTGAGGCTACAATCTAGCACCTAAATAAACATGATTAAGGAATAAAAATGCAACATTTTGGTTCCATTATCAACACCCATAGTGATTTTTGCACATTAATGGAAGATGTAGGAATGAATAACCCTTGAAAGTATTGAACAATAGATTACTGAGGTCAAGGATAATTTTGTGGTTCTTTATCTTAAAGCAGAATTTTATGCACATCAATGGGTAGAACAACATCTTTATAGTGAATTATGTGAAAAATTATTTATCTAAGTCTCTATTCATTTACATGCTTGGATCTATGCTTATGCTCAAGGTCAATCACAAAATTTTGGGAGAATACAAGCTTGAATATTAGAATGTCAAAGGGATTTTACATGACTAGGAGCACCATGGACATAGGCTATTAATATCTGGTGGAGATCAGTGTTAAATGGCTACATTCTAGAGTATGATGTAACCACTTATTATTGTCCTGAAGAAGCCAAGTTCTAGTTTTTTAGATAACCACCACTTGGTTCGTCCATTAGACTTTTCCCACTAGAAGTCAAGAAGTTATTCATTGATTGTGGACTCAAAACTCTACCAATGGAGGGATAAATTCATCCTTTCATGAGCCACATAGTTGTAATGGGAATATAAAAGTTTTGGTAAAGAATTTTAAGTTTTTAATGATAGCCAATTAGGGCATTGTGAAAGTATAAATATAATGAAGCTCGACAAAGGATCATAGGTAGAAGTGGTGTAGAAAGGGAACATAAGAACTCAAGAAGTGTTTTTAGGATCTATATGGAAGTGGTAATGCACAAGGACTCCATGACTTTTGAATCATACCCCATGCCAATTTAATCATATGAAGGAAAAACTAGTCGAATAGAAGAAACTAAAGAACCAAATTTGAACCAACCAAGTTCCCTAACCATAGTGCACACTCATGCTTTTGAATCAAATTAATTATGTATACATAATTGGGATATAGATAGTGTAGAGTTATAAATTGATCCTATAAGGGAAATTGTAGCTGAGCCAATTTTAACTCATTAGGAATTAACACTTTTTTTCCTCTTTAAGGGAATTTCATAGCCAAACTTGGGATGATTGGTGGACCTAGCACTCATAGTGGATAGAGTATAGTCCTAAATATTATTAATCAACTAGTTATTACAACCCATATCATAGATGTTGTTTTTAGAGCTATTATAGGTAGACTAAGAAGAGGCACAAGAGGAAGTGGTGGACTTCCCACTCAAGGAATAGGATCTAGGGGTTCTCAATAGTTGTTGGTGCAAGCACCTCAATTACCAATAGTATATTATGAAATGACACTTCACCTACCTAAATATCTAGGCATAGAAAATATTTTGGAGCATGTCCATAAGTGCAAACTCATTTGGAGGGCATGAGCCATAACTTCTTCTAAGTAAAAGGCCACATAATTTACAACCACACTTATGGAAAGAATGCATAAGTGGTATAGGTAGTTTTTCAACAAGTGGTAATTGACTATGATTATCTCAAACCAACATTTTTTTAGGAATTTGACATTCCCAAATTTGAGTAATAAAGTATTATTGTACTAAAAGATATAAAGTATGAACTTACTAAAAGTGTACGAGAGTATGATGCATGGCTCAAAACATTCTTTTTAAAATTTTCATTTGAAATAATGTTTCTCAGCATGCCCAATGGTTTGTCATAGGTTTATTGTTTCCCTTTATATGAACATTGTCTCAGAAGACCTTTACTAGCCTACACAAAGCCCTAAAATCCACTCTCCATGCTGAAGTTATTGGTAGTATTGACACTAGAATCAGTCCTTTCATAGAATCCCAAATAGATTCAATGGCATCACAACTAGAAAAATTGAATGAAAATAATGTGTATGACACTCATAATGGTCTTTGGTGTACCGATTATGAGTCTAAATGTCATAACCAAAGCAACTACCCATGCAAGAACATTTCCATTATACTAAAATAGTCATGTGAAATTTGCCATGAAGAGCAATATGTATGCTCTTGTACTCTCTTATAGTGGGAAACACATTCTAAGGTGTCTAAATACTACCAAATATGTGATGCCTACAACCATAATACAAATGATTTTTGGATAATTAGTGATATACATGATCCATGTGTAAATGGTACCTACCAAACCTCTATTTCTAATCATCAAGATAATGGTGGTTATCATGGACAAGGATGAGGAGGTGTCCATTTCCCACCAAGAACATTTTATAAGTGTGGATCTCCATATCACTATCATTGATATTATCCCATCTACCCAACATGTGCCTTTTATAAAAAAGAGCATCAATTGGAAGAATGTCTTGACCTTTACATGGCCATCACTAAGGAAAGAAACAAAAAAGGTACAAGGATGATTCACATTGAGAAAGCTCACTAGAAACTATACTTTAGCACCTTGATAGCCTAATAGGTGAATATCATTACGTGTGGCAGTGGACAATCTCACTCTACATCTACTTCTATTGAGAAGATACAGTATGAAGAGCCTCATACAAGGAAGTATCCTAATGCCCAATAACATAAGGATTTACTCTAAGATACTATAAAATTGGTAAGATAACTACAAGGAGAAATTCAATTTCTTAAGGACCAAGGAGAAACACAATGTGTTGATATGCAAAAGGCCACAAAACCTCAAAACATGGTGCGAGATGACTTTCAATAGTTTTGCAAGATTATTTTGGATGAAGACATTATCCCATTACTGAGTAAATAACTTAAAAATTAGGTACAAAAACCAATTAATGCTCAAACTCACTTGATTTAGCCAACTAAGGATCATCGATTAAATCATGCTCGATGACAAGATACCCCTATTTTTCTTATCCCTCAAGAGGACAAGGAAATACTAGTGACTACTGCCATCGATGATTGGGTGATTTAAGATATCTTAGTCAATATTGATGTTAAGATTAACATATTTATAAAGGATGCATGGCACAAAATGGCTAGTACAACATTACAACTATCACCGCATGTCTTTTTTATGTCTAATAAAACTCATGCACTACAAATTAGTAACCTTAAGAATGTAACAATCTATATCCTTGGAGTACCTTTCAAAGTTGATTTTAAAGTTCTCAATCTAGCTGAGGAATATGATTTTCTAGATCTATTGGGGTGACCTTGGTGCTATGTAAACAACATAGACTTAAGATTCAAGAAGTGCTACATCAGTTTTGAGAATATTGATCAATGCATTATTATTCTATTAGATCAAACACATGGGGCCCCATATGTAAAAATTGTTAATGTGGAAGAAGTTATTAACCACCTATAAAATTTCACATCTAGAGATGGTAAGCATCATGATCCAACTTCTGATGGCATCCTCTAATGGATGGACACTCAGTCCCTTTCTGATACTACAAGTAATGCTTGTAATTGTTGGGACCATAGTGACTGTGACCTCACTAGAAGAGTGTGTGGTGCAATTGGCAGTTGTGAGAGCATTTTTCAATAATATCATAAATATCATAGTATTTTCACCTTATTACCATATAAGTCATGAGAAGACCAATTATGGATGCACCATCAGAAAGACTTGATGAGTCTCCTTAGTTTCAAGGACAAATATAAGTCTATGACTTTATCCAACACCGTAAAGAATTTTATAACTTTGATAATGATCATATGTGATCATTGCTTTACCTTTTTGATGTCATATCCACAATATGGTGGCATACCCATCATGAATGACTCTTCCATTGGGATCAATTATGCTCTACATCACTAGTTTCATCATGATAATTGATTTTGAGGTACAATCATCTATAGTGGAGTATGAGTACCAAAACCACACATAGAAGCTTGTGAATCCATGTGGAAGATTAAAGAATATTTCCTACTAGAATACCTATGGGCACATGATTTTTATAAAAGTTACCCATTTTTGGCATCTATTAAAGAAAGCATGAACTTGGCATTATCTTACTCATCTCCAAGAATGGATTTGTGACTCACTCTCTAGGCCATGCATGAAGTATTTAATAGTGACCCTAGTCCCATTGAATATCACTTGAGATATATACATTATGTCCCTAAAAAAAATTAGTTCTCTTTTATGATCCATTTGAACAACCCGTTCCCATGCCAAACCCTATCTTTGATCGGGAACATCATAAAGAGATACACCTATGGAAGCAAAAAATCATATTTCATGTGGATGAAGATCCATGTTCTACCCCACCTAACCCATTAGCAAACCATTTGGATGTCCCTGTAGAATATGGTGCATGAACTATTCATGATACTGGTATCGATGTATGCCACCCTTACTCAGAACTTCTTTAAACTCTCTAGCACAACATAGGAATAAAGGAAGAACCAAAAATAGCTATCATAGGTAAATATGAGATTGACATAGAGGTTTCAAAAATATTTGAATTATTAAAAGAATACCAGGTGGTCTTTCTAAGAATTTATAGTGAGATGAAAGGTGTTCATCCATATTTAGGTAAAATTCATATCAAATTGGTTAACATTACTCAACCAGTTCGGCCATATAGGATGAGTACAAATTTACATGCACATAAGAAGGAAGAAATTGATAGTAAGTTGCATGCTAGATTGATCACCCTAATTGATGAATCTTAGTGGGTCAGTCCCATGGTCATAAGTATAAATAAATATGGATGCATTAGGATTTATGTTTATTACCATATAATTAATGCATATTGTGTTATTGATCCCTTCCCAACTCCATTCATGGAAGAAATCCTTGAAGGTATTGTTGGGTGTGAAATTTATACTTTAACAGATGGATTCTCTAGGTACTATCAAGTCCAAATCACTAAGGAGGATAGACCTAAGACTATGTTTGCCACTGATTGGGGATCATTCACATATACCATCATGCCTTTTGGGTTAAAGAATGCACCTATTTTATTTTCCTATATAGCCATTGAGGCCTTTAAAGACTTCATCTATAAATTCCTTCAAGTTTATTTGGATGACTAGACACTCTATGGCTTGGTAAAGGACCATTATTCTAATCTATGGCTCATTATTGAGCATAGTTGTGTACTACAAATATCATTGAATCTAAAGAAGTGTCTTTTTGATACACCTTTTGGTATCCTTCTAGGTCATATTATCTACAAGGATGGACTTTTGGTAGACCCAGCAAAGGTAGTTGTCATTCTTCACCTCCTAGGACCAAAGTCTCAACATGAAGTTTGTGCCTTTATACGACATATCGAGTAATATACAAAATTCATCTAAGGATATGCATAGATATTCATGTCTTTGGAGGAACTCTTAAAACATAATGAATACTTCATGTATACCTGCTCTTACCAAGAATCTTTTGAGGCCTTATAAGATAAATTGGTTACTATTTTAATTTTATAATTCCTTAATTAAACAAAATCATTCCATGTCCATGTTGATGCCTCTAGAATGGTTATTGGTGTATTCATTACATAATTGGTGAAGGTCACCTTAATCACCCTATCTATTTTTCTAGTAGAAAACTTACTCCAGGTGAGAGGAATTGCACTACCACAAACTACAAATTAATTTCAATGGTTTATGCTCTATAGAAATTTTGACAATACTTATTGGCAACTCCTTTTTTATTCTATGTAGATCACAAATCTTTAAAATATTTGGTAAATAAACCTATGTTTCATGGCCACATCTATCATTAGATAGTATTATTTTATGAATTTCAATTCTCTATCATGGTCAACCATGAAAAACTAATTGTGGTCCTAACCATGTTTCTAGAATTGATTCTGAAGAAAAATTATGTATTATTAAAGATGACCTCCTTGATGTACAACTATTATATTTTTCTTGTGTTCCTAAGAAATTAGAAGATATTGAAGCTTTATTAACTATTGGCTCAATTCTTGATTGTCTAACTCCATAAGCTAATAAATAACTCATAGTCCATGCTGTACATTTTTAATTCATTGGAGGGGACCTATACAAGCTTGGTTGAGATAAAGTTCTTCAACATTGTGTCATAAAACATGAATGCTCTGAAGTACTCCAAGAATTTCATAAAGTCATTACAGGTAGACACTATGTTGGGGAGGCTACTACACATAAGGTACTACTAGCTAGATTATGGTGGCCTACCCTTTTTCAAGATGGCAAAATGCATGTTAGGGAATTTGATATTTGTCAACACATAAAAAAACCAAATTACTAGGATGTTATGTGATTACATCCTATTCTCTCTCAAGAACCATTTTACAAGTGGATCATTAATTTTTTCATCCCCATCAATCTATCTAGATGATGTATAGGTTCTCATTATATCATTATAGTAACTAATTATCTCATGCATGGGCTGAGGTCATACCAACAAGGGATTGTATTATTATTATGACTGTATGATTCATATGGGAACATATCATAACCCATTTTGTCTACCCATTAAGTTTTAATAATGATCACAATACACATTTTCTCAATGAAGCTATTTGCATCCTACTTGTTGAGTTCATGATTGCCCATCACAAAACAACACTATGTCATCCCCAGGCCAATGGCACTACTGAGGCATTCAAAAAAATCTTAGGCATGACACTTACAAATATTTTTAATATTTTCACACTAATTATGGTGATAAAGTTTCTATAGTACTTTGGGCTTATTGAATAACTTATAATTACCTGAACAAGAACACACCGTGCAATCTGGCGTATGGCATAAAAGTAGTTATACTAGTTGAAATCTTGGTATCATCTCTTTATATTGAACACATTGGACAACTAGATGAGGTGTCATCATTAAAATCACACTTAGATAATATGTTACAATTATATGAAGCTCATTTCCTTTTGCATTAGAGTCAAGATGTGGAGGAATGCAAATAAAAGGCATGGCATGATCAACACATCAAGCATAAGACAATTGCCCCTGGAATGAAAGTCTTTCTCTAAGACTCCAAGTTTCTATGTTATTATATGAAACATCATATTCACAAGTACAGTCCTTTTGTCATTCAATTTACCCCCTTGAACATATAAAAAAGGACTTGTGAGCTGATTTTAACTTTTACCTTTGATTTAATTTTAAAACAAAATCGAAGAGTGAACTAAGTCTAAGTAATTCAGAGCAAGTGCAACTTTATAGCATCAAAATCCCATGAATAGATATTAAATAAGGACATTAACTAAGTAATAAATTACAAATATAACCTTGAAACATGACTTATGATAGAGAGAATTGGTAGTTGTAGTTTTCAGAGGTAGACATCCACCATTAAAGGGTGATGAAGTAGGAAAAGTTGAGTCATCTATACCATAATCATGAGAATATTATATGGATGTGCCTCAACCTTAAAGCTCTATAGAGGGTATTATGGCCTAAAAGGAAGGCCTTAAGAATTGATCCATTACCAACCATATACAAGAGGAAGTATCACTTGGGGAAAAGCAATACTAATGAAGGAAAAAAAACCTAAAGAATAAGTATAGTGCATGAAAGGTGAAGAATCTAGGATGGTGCACCAATCAAAGAAGGCAAAAGCACATCCACCCCCACCATTGATGTTAGAAGAGATGTTGTACCGAAAGATGGTGTTATGCATAGAAAATTGGGTATCAAAATTACCCTCTTATATTTAATTTGATTACAACCATTATCAACTAGGGAATGAGTTTGAGTTGCAAAATGACTATTAGGTTGAGCACTAGAAAACCAAAAATAAATTGGTGTATGACCTCAAAATTTTCAATGCCTTAGACACAATAGGGCTATTTTATTTTTTAAACCTTTGATACTTTGGAAAACTAGTGGAAATAGTTAAGTTTATACTCTTGTACATCCATGAGGACTACCTCTACTTTATTGGGTACAACATGAATATTACACCTGAGAGAATAAAAAAGGTGTCAGGACTATAATGCTTTGGCATGGATGTGGATTTTGACTTAGAAGACTAAAATGAAATAGGTAAAATATCAATGACACTCATGTACCAAAAGTAGGGCCATGCCATGTACATTAAAAACCTACAATATCCTATCCTCTAAGTAGACATGCACATCATCATGACTAAGATTAGTAGCATCAATCATTAGAAAGAGGTGGATATGGTTCACCTCAACATCTCTCACCAAGTGACTGAGGGCTTGAAATATAATTAGGTAATGTATTTTTCCCACAAGATCATATAATATGTTGAGAAGACCCATCAGATACTAGGCCATAGGTTTCCATGGGGGGTATCTTTGTTGCTGATGGTATTTGATGAGATTGGTGTCTTGGACTATGCCTTAGGTGAACTAAAGTGGGCATACCCACCCAAACACAAGTCCCTTATTAAGCATTATAAGTCATTTATATACCCCAATCATATCACCCCTATATACAAGAATAAGATGAACTTGTGGTACGATGGTATGAAGGAGGCCTTTGGGAATGAATGGTGCATTCCTAAAGACTTGCCCATCCAAGTTGGTGAACAAGCCTAGTTTACCATAAAGTAATATTTCTCTCTAGTTCACATCAACATGGTCCCTTTTAGGGAACTTTCAACTTGGTTGAATATACCTTATGCCTTTATGGCATGGTACTTCATTGGTTTGGTGAATCTCATTTTTGATGCACATCTTCTCACCCTGGAAGTGGACCGATTTGACTTGGAGATTCACACTCTTTAGAAAATGTAAGTCTATCCTAGAAAAAATACATATAAAGAGAAGAAAAAGACTGATCAAATTGACATCAATATCAAATAGACCATTGTTAGAGAACAAGTATAAAATCTATTTTACATGTTATAGCCTAAGAAGAAATCTTTAAAAGGCATAGAGCATGCAAGAGAAAAACCTCCACCGGTACACTTGTGAAAAAGAAGTGGGCTGGGCATGGTGCCAATACAACTTCATAGTAAGATCCTCCAAAATAGTAGAGGACTACCTAGGCACCACCATTAAGAGATTCACCTCCATGGGCTTCTCCATTAAGACCTTTACCACACTGGCTTCTCCACCTAGAGCTTCACCTCCATAGGCTTCTCCACCCATGATTTCACCTCCAATAACTTCTCCACCAAAGACATCACCACCAAGGGTTTCACCATCAGGGGATGCCCTAGAAGATACACAAAATAAATAACTTGAGGGGTCATCACCATTAACCCCTATGAAACCAGTGTAGAAATAACTTGAAGGTCATAAGGAAGAAACAAAGGAATCTGACAATAAAAAGACACCCTCCCCAACACAAGAGAAGAAGACCACCTTTTATGATGCATAATTGGACATTGGGGGTCCATTTGGAAAAGAGGGGGATGTTTTTGATACTCATAAAATGAGTGGATTGGCCATCAGTAGCACTTCTTTAGATATATATATAGAGGTCAAAATCCTTGAGTGTGACCCCAATAAAGGAAAGAAGCTTGTCATTTTTGAAGAACAACCACCTTTGATTGATGCATCTACCAAATTGTGAACTAATATCAAAAATTCATCTCAAATAATATGCTCTATTTATAGCCACATTTCCTTCCCCAGGATGCAACTATTGACATGAGGCAACAGATGTCCTTCCTCTTGGATATGTATAATGAAGAGCACCATTTTGAGATTCCTCCAAATAACCTCCTATTAGATTCTCAACCGCTAGTAATTTCAAATCCACTATGGGTTGATCCCTAGAAGATCTCCCCTCTATAATCTCATACCACATTTTTGAAAATGGATTTTGAAGTCATGTGCCAAAATATACTTTCAAATTTTGATGCATGCAATGATAAGAATAAACATGGATAAGTAGTGACAATGTATGAGAAAGACATTGCCACTCGAAAGGCACTCAAAGAAGAATTTAAAACAACAAATCAGGGAAGCCACATAGGCTAAATAAAAAACTTTGAATTTATATAAATCTATTTTGGGCCAAAAATTGGCATTAGTAGATGGAGTGCCTCTAGATGGAGAAGTTGTGGATAAATTAGAGACCCTAGTAAATATCTTATTAAAATGTTGTAAGGAACATCTCGTGCTAATAAATAAATCATTATGGGAGGTTAGATAGCTTATTGAGGCCATGAAAGTATGTAAATGCACCCTGAAAAGAGTTAGTGAAGTGATCCCTATCTTAGATGGGATTTTTTGAAAAATTGGTGCATCCTAATAAAATTTTGGAGGCTCAGCTTAATACAGAGGAGTCTTAATGGTATCAGTTGATAGATGTTGCCATTTTAATAAAATATTTTACCAAACATGTAAAGGCATTTAAAGATGTTGAATTTATGGAGGAAATAATAAACGCACATTGATAAAAACTTAATTCCACTTTTGCATCTATCTAAGGATAGGTTGTCATTGAGGTCACCACACTTGAAGAGGTTCAGAAGGATGTTAACACATCCCTCAACCAATTGGTTAATAAGGCCAATGAATGTTCTGACTAACCTAAGGAGATGAATAAGTTAAAGGTGGCCATAGAATAAATAACATCCAAAATACTCAACACTTTATCACATTGGGACAGTGTTAGGAAGCAGATTGAACAAACTGGGCTTGAGTTTTTGGCTAAGGCTAAAACTGAGACTTAGTCTAGGATGGACTAAGGGCATAGTGTGGGTTGAATGTTGGACCCTAAATTTGAACTAAGTGTTTTATATTTTTGGTGTAGAAATAGTATGGTGTGAGATGAGCATGGCACAAGAATACCATGGTGTGGAACTAGAATGGCACAAGAAAACTATGGCACAAAACTAGCAAGGCAAGAGAGGACAAGCGTGAAAATTTTATTAGTGTGAGAAGACCCAGTCAAAGATAAAACATAACTATGAAGAACTTGAGAGCATAGGACTTGAAATAGTAGTGAAAATTTGGGTAGTGAATGGGAAGTAGGATATGGTTGAGGATATATTCTCAAGGACCATATAAACTCTAAATATCATGAGTTTTGCACTAGCCTATGAAGAATAAGACATTTGGAAGCAAGTATCTAGCATCAAATAAGAATATAAGGGGTGCAAAGTCCTAGGTCTTTCGGAGATAACAATTGAAAGACTACCATGACTCTCAGTCTTTAAGAGTTCATTTTCCAATCACCCATATTGTCATTTATTATCTAACTCCTTGGTTAAGTAAAAACAAGTATAAATACCCATTTTATGGAAACATATAAGGTGATTGAAAATAAATAGAATATTGTGACTATATAATATAAACTTGCAAATATTACAATCAGTTTCAGTGTTGTCTGTTTCTATTAAATTGATATTTGAGTATGAATAATGGGTTGAATTGAGTAATTTTTTTGCTTATCTTCTATAATGGGATTTATAGAATATGTGTTATATAAGTTTGTGTAGATAATCCTTTAAACCTCATAGCATTTGTCTTTGTATTCTTGGTGGTTGTGATTGATGATTCAAGGTCTACCTTAGTATATTTATTTTTCTATGTAATTTCTAATCAGATACATGAATAAACCCAAGTATATGACTAGTGTGTTACTGAGCAACATAACCCATAGAAACCGGTCTCTTGTTGTGTGCTTGGAGTGAGTGCATAAGAACTTAGTCTTGCATGAAAATCAAGAACACAATCTTATTAGGGATACACTCTAATGCCTAAATAAATGTGATTAATGGAATAAAACCCAACACTCATCTCACTCAAAAATATGATAATTATTATTATGACTTGGTTATACAAACATTGATTCCCTTAGTAATCCCTCTCTACCATATGATCAGTTAGCAAACAAGATGTCTCATTATACTACTACTATTTACTATTCCACTTTGGATTTCCCTTTATTCCCTTATATTCCTTTCACATACTAAGCATACATATGAGTGAATATTGAGATTACATATTGCTTCATAGGTAAGCTTAAGTTTTTATTCAATCATATCTTTGGATACTTATCCTCCTTTAACCCAAATTCTAAATCTCATTCTTGTGTATCACTCTTATCACTCATGTTGGTTATTCCAAATCCATATGGAGGAGGAATCATGAAATCCATAAAAAAGTTAAAATCCAAATCATTTAAACAAAAGTCAATGATTCAAAAATGCAACATACAAATTCAAAATTCTAATCACACTAAAATATATGACTCATAGCACATCTTCTATTTTCTAATCAAATATCAAATTCCATAGTTAGCCTCATGATAGAGGTGAGGTCCATTGGGGTACAATAGGCCAGTAGATTAGGATAGGATAATAAAAAAATCCTTAAGTGTTACCTACTTTCTCACATAAGTACCCAATCTTCGCAGTAGACCAATGACTCTAAGAGGTCCTGAGGAACGGGGAACATGTTGTGGGAAGGTAAGTCCATTTTACTTTTCTCATTCATATAAACAACATGATTCAATCTTATTATCTCACCTATTTTCATATATAGCTTTGTGCTTATTGTGAATAGGTATCCTTTATATTTTGATGGTCATTAGACTCTTAGTGTCTCTCCTTTATACCTAATATTCCTCATATTTCTTAAGGCCTTCTCATAGACACCTATGTCATGTTTTTTACATTCCCTCTTTCATTAAAACATTCCTAATATTTCCCCTTGATAAATATTATTTTGTTGATTGATTATCCCCTCTAGGGTTTCCCATTATGAGTTGCAATGTAAGACCATGGATAGGACTAGGATCTCCTCACAAATTACCATAATAAAACATTTCTTTATTACCATACACCTCATTGGTGTTTTTATTTGTGAGTTGCAGTGTAAGATCATAGATAAGACCAAGCCCTCCTCACAAATTAACATATTAAAAACATCTTTTCAAATCATTCCCATAGTTGTTTCCACCTCATTGGTGTTCCCTTTGTTAGTTTTAGTGTAAGACCATAGATAGGACCAGGCCCTCCTCATAAAATATTTCAATACCTAGTTCATACTATAACCAAGTCACAATGAAATTACATGCTTCAAATTTGAGATAAGTTGAGTTCAATTATGAGTTAAACATCATTTACATACTTATCATCTTGATTTATTATGTTTTATGCTTAATTCATAAATCTTTCTCTTTTATCTACTTATTTTATAATTGCATGTATGTTTACAACCATTTTATTAAATTACTCATACTTCCCAATTTGAATTAGTGTGATTAATTTGATTTCCACTTACATTTTTTTTTTCTTTTCATACTTCCCATTTTGATTTAGTATGATTGATTGACTTAATTGTTTGTTTGTTTTTATACCATTGGTTTTCATGTGTCTTCCATTTTATTACAGATTTTCATGCTTCCCAATGTGATATAGTATGATTTTTGTTTGTTTTATTTTTATACAAATATTTTACATGGTTAAAAACCATTTATTACCCTTTTTACCACTTTGGTTTATTATATTTTTTCATCTTTTATTTTTACACATTTCCCATCATGATATAATGTGTATTACATTTGTTTGATTGAATATACTTTTCCAAATCCTTTTTTCACTTTTATTTTTAACCATGCATGTATATCACATAATACTATAAAATAAAATATACATCACATATTTCCTATATCATATACAACAAAAATAAAAATACATGTGCTAGAAAGAAAATATATCCATGCATCCACATCTAAATCCAAGTATAAATCATAATATCAATGAACTGTCAAATATCAATATATATCATGTGTTTTATAAAATACAAGTACAAAATATAATTGCTACATCTCTAAGGTTGTGCTCCATCCTATCTATCTTGTGGCCTAACCATACTATCCATGGATGCCTATGACTGACCCCTCTAAATAATGTGTTGTAAAGATGTGGTTTAGGATCTCAAGCCAATAACTTATCCCTCTAGATTGGCCACCTAGGCCTTTATCTATCTAATCTAGATAGTATTTTCCATGTTTGTAGCTCACTCTTATGTTAAGGCCTATCAAGCCTATGCCTCTCCATCTCCTACCCCTAGTGGTGGATATAACCCATCACCTCATGCTTGTAGTTGTCATGTGGCCTCTCCCACCAATCTAAACCAATTTGCATGATCTAGGGTAGATGAAACCAATGGATCATATAACATGGTAGGGTCATATGATGATAGCACCTCATCTAAAATGTCATGATGTGTAACCATAATCAGGGCTCACCATCTGACCTATTCTACAATAAGATTTACAAAACTAGAAACTAAATATACATCAGATCACATAAATATTTATTTCAAATAATATATCTATCATAAAAAATGATGCAACAAGTTTTCTATATCAAAAACTTAAATCAAATTAAACCATTTCTCACCAGTGCCGATATCACCAACCATGATCTCACTATCTTCTCACCCATTGATCACCTCCTTCATTAGTTGTCTCTATACCAATGCAAAATTAGGATTCATCACTTGAGCCCTATGTGGTCCTCTTAGTCACTTCTTCATGGACCAATTATATCCTAGAACCACTATAGGATCCCCCTGTGTGATAGCTAACACTTGTGTCTCCTCACATCGATGGTGTCTCTATCTTTGATGAGCTCACAATAGTTATTTCCACCTCTATTATGTTTCATACTGTACTCCCTCATCCCCTACATTCACATACATCACATCACCTCCTTTAGGCTTCATTACCTCCTTCTATTGTGCCTGACTAGCCCATGGTCTAGCTCACTAAGGTCTAATCACTGGTATCTCAATAGGTCAATTTTGGTGTCTAGTATTTTCCTACCATCCAATTTTATATATTTAGCTTAATTTCACTTAAAATTTCACAAAAAACTAAAATTAATGTTTTCTTACCTATATTGCACCTATTTTGGCTGTTATGTATCCTCTATATTGTAGTTATCATCTCCTCACCAAGGTCACTCTCTAGGCTCAAACTGGGTCTCTCAAAGTAATATTTTATTAAAATAGTAAAATAACAAATGAATTTATTTTCACCCTATTTATATTTACTATTTAAAATTATTTACCTATCAAATACTTACCATTAGATTCTATTTTTCAATCATATATTTATTTCTACTAGATCTTTTTCTGAATCGTGAGATGTTCTAGAATCCTGACATTGTAGAGAATATTTTAAAATAGTACATGTATATTTTGCAAAATATTTGATTTTTCACCATTTTCATTAATTTCTAAAGGTTTTCCTAATGTTACCTACATTAGACACCTTCACATTTCTTTCATTTCATTCCTTATCTACAGTACTAACGTAAGTAAAGGTACGTATTTTTCAATTTTGTCCATTAATTTATCTTATTCACTTCTTACTAAAATTTATTTATCTTCATCATTGTGTGTTGTTATGTTATTTTCCAAAATCACCATCCCAAGTTACACCTATATGACACGTGATGAGATTTGAGTGGGGCATATGTATACACATGATATTTTCAAACTTTATCAATTATTTATGCTTTCTCTCATGAAAGAACTCATTGAGTCTCAATCTCTCTAAGTGCATGCCTTAAAGGGTGCACCAAGAAAGGGATGGGAATACCATTGGTGATTCATAATATTTTTATCCCCTATACCACCACTTGCTATCTACACAACCATCTCCTATGTACTTCCCTAAGATTTGCCTCCTCCCGTACACACTCCTCCAAGTATTTCACCACCTTACTTAGCCCCTACCTAATCTAGAAACCCTTTTTTACTTTTACCTAACAATGTCAGACTAGGCTAACCTTATATTCAAATTAATATTTACACGTTATGGGTCTAGGTTAGTCTTGGTTGACCTAGTCTGAAACTTAACTTGATTTTATCAATTAATGATACAAGGTTGAATTGGGTCGACCCTATCGGCTAAACTTTCAAAAAAGTTTAGGGTTAGATTTATCTATATATACACATCCATTTCCACCATTTATAAGTAACATAAGAATAATAATATTATATTGTGCATCTACTTATCCACCATTCTAATTAAAGATCATTGCATATGCTTCTAATACTTATTTTAGAGATGCAAATCTTGTCTTGTGAAAATTTGATATTCATTAGGAGGTCCTTCGTTGAACTATATTTCATTGTCTATCTTTACCTTCTTCAACATACACAACAATCTCTTGTGAAGCACCTTGGCCAAGGGACAGATTGAGGCTCGATAGGTTTATCTTCAAATGTAAGTATTCCTAATTTTGTTCTTCCTTTGATAAAGTATATAGATTTGCATTTGTACTTCTCTTCCATGTATTAATATTTCTTATACATTGGCTCAAGTATAGATCTTATATATATGTTTAATTTTTATGTTTATTACCCCCACTTTGTGCCACAAGATTTGGTGAGCACTAGATTAGATTTTAATTTACTTAACATATACTTTGTGAATATGAAAACATAGGACCTATCTAGAGTTATTGTATGGTGTTTATTTAATAGATGCTTTAGAACCCTCTCTAATTATTTTACTATAATAAGGGACCCATTGGTTAGGTCTAGTGTATCAATCTTGATCATGACCCTAAATGTCTAAATGTATCAATAAATGGAAGTGTAAATAGGATTTATCTTCTTTGAGCTAAGATTGATTAATAGGTCAATTGCATTTTTCTTTGTATATAACTTACACTTGCACCATCACTTAGGTGGGGAGAACTACATCGAGCTTGATCCCTCTTTAGAGTATTGGTATATAGGCAACTCTCATCATAGCAGGGTGTATAGGATGTCCAACCTACCCCACTAAAAAACAAACCTTTTATCTTGTATCAACTGGATGCCCTAACAACATATAATATTAGGGTTTGATCACAAATTTAGTCAAAATAAGTAATATATAGGGTTTTAGAACTTGTGCATGTAGGATCAAACATTATAGATCCAGACATAGGTGCACCCAAAAGCTCAGGATAGTCTTGCACAGAGGACACTACCACCAAAATAGATACATTAGTACCATACAAAGATACTAACTAATTATGGTGCTACTATCCATGAGGGGTTTTAACACCTAGATCTTATTTTCAACACTTAGACTAGCCTTTGCCTTAGTTTTTATCCTTTAGATCATCCATCTCAATCATTTTTTAGCTAAGTTCTTATTTGCATTATTCATTAATATTTTTTTAAAAGTCAAAATTAGTCAATTTTGTAACAAATTAGTGACTATATTTATTGTATCTTTATACCCTAATTTACTATACTCATATTTTCAACAAACATAGTATTTATATTCACTAAGTCCTAAAAGGTTAAAACATTTGGTGAACCTGACTTACTTTGAACATTGTTTGTTACATCCCAATTTCACCCTATGTATTATAACCTTAGAATCTATGTATTAATATGGTTATTAAGTGATTTTTTTTTTTTTTTGATTTGAGATTTATGACATATACTAGTTATGGGATAGTGATGTGTTATTTAGTTTACATGATGTGATAGTTGTACTTTTTTATTATATACATTGTGGGTGTATATTTATTAGTTTTGCATTATTGGTTGATATATGATAACTCAGACTAACTACCTACTTGTTATGAGGTGGATGCAAGATTGATCCTTCCCTTATATCATTATGAGGGATGTAATCATAAGAGAGGATGGAATAGATGGGATGATTAAAGGATGACAGAGGAATTGCTAGTGACCCAGACTCATACACCATAGTAGAATAACTTGTTAACTCTTTTGTTTGATCTGGTTAGATAGTTAGTATGGTTTTGAGTTGTTGATTATTTCTACAATAATATTATTTCAATTTATGCATTTAAATGAGTGATTTCATTATTCTATAATTTACGGTTAGTTTTGAATGATGATTATTTTATGATTGTTATGTTTATACAACATTAGTACTTAGAAAACTAGTATTCAATATTAGTTAATGTATATTTTTAAATATAGTTAAAGACATTTAAATTAGTCTATAAATTATATTTGGTAAGAAAATTCATAAATATAACATTATAATGTTTGAAATATAGGTTCATGTTAACATTTAATATATTGTCTAGTTTGGTCAAAATTGATAATGACTTAGGAAATCCTCACTTTGAACTCATAAATAGACTTTTGCTAATTTAAAATACTAATTTCCTATGTGGAATATCCTAATTAAAATTTGAATGATTAGATAATAACCTATTTATTATTGGTCTTGCAAATTATTAGTTAGCATTGGCTTTGTTAATAATTGGCATGATTATCAAGTTTTTACATGAAGTCAACCTTCAAATAGAATGGTTTGATTTTTAAGAAATGATTATTATTTGGAAGCTTCAATGGAAAGGATTTTTATAAATTAAATTATACTTGAGTAGTATTTTGGTGATCTTAATTTTTTGAGTTAGAATTGAGAATTTCATGATTATGGCATTTAATAATAGAGTTTAGTTATTTCAAACTCAGCATGCAAACTCAAATTAGAATTAGTCACCACCATTGATTTTTATGAGTAAAATGGCATGAAAAGAGAAGTGGTAAGATAGAATTGGAAGGAGAAAGGTTTTAATAAGGAAATATTTGAAGTTTTAAAAAATAAATAAAATATAGAGATAGAAGGAGAAGATACGGAGATAGAAGAATCAGGCATATTTGAGAGAGTTTTTCAAAGCAAGAAGAGCAGGCGAATTCTTCTTTCAAGCAATTATCTTATAAGGTTGGTTCTATAATTTATATTTTTATGTGAAATATTATGGGAAAATGGATATGTATTTATATTTTTTGTGATTGATATATATATGGACATGATTTTATTTTAAAACTAATTCAATATAGAAACCCAATGAATTGACTATATGTATTTTCCTGAATAAATAAAATAATGGTTCTTTTTAGATTGACCATCAAGATAATCTAGTAATGAAGGTATTATGTTCAGCCCCAAATAAAAACTCAGCTAAAAAATTGAAATTTTGTTGAATTATGTTAAATTTTGGGAATGGTTTATGTTAAATTTTGGGAATGGTTTATAACAGGGACTATATATTGTTATATAATAATGAATGTGTATACTTTTATAAACTAGTCGACTAAATAAAAATATTTAAAATAAGCACATATTTAAATTTATATATATCATATATACAGACCTTGGTTGAAATTATTTAGTATCAATTATACATATGTATATATTTAAATATATATGTGTGTAATATATTCACAAACCATAATCTATGAATTGAGTCTTTTTACCTCAGTCTTCTATAGTTAGCAAGCCAAGTAGTAGTTGAGCATAAGTTTTTTTTAGATATCTATTTTATTATGCAAGGTGTGAAATTTTGATACAATCTTAAATCCTTAATTGAAATTTTGGGATTTCAAAGTAAATGATCTATCACATATAGTACTCAGTCCTAAGTCTAAGTAAGCTATATTGCACATAAAAATGGTATTCACCCTTGTTTAGTATATTTGAATAAAGACTACATATTAGTTTGTAATCAGAATTTTGTCTTAAATATATAAATATAAGCAAGCAATATAATATATATCAATATGATTATGTCCTTCTATAGTATATACACTATGCACTTGTTTGTGTAGTAGGCTTATAATGGACCCAGTCGTGAGAATAGATTACCTTGATTTGAAAATTATTTTTGAACAAGACAATTTGAAATTAGGTAATAAACTTGATATATATTAAATAATATTAATATGATCACAAGTATTTAAGATTATAGTTTGTATAACATTCAAAAACTCAATTTGAGGAACTGTGTGTATGGTATCATGTTAGCTTAGTTGAGAAATATCTGATATGAATAGAGATCTGAAAGTAATTAAATTTTTAAAAAGAAATGAAATATAATTCTTGTCTTATTTCATTTGGAAAATAGTATTTCTCAGCTGAGTAGATAATCTTCAATTGGTTTATTGAAAATGAAAATGCAGGCTTGAGTGATTATGCATTATTTAAGGATGGAATTAAGATCCTAGCATGATAGACATATTGGTTGGTTTGATGATTTCATATGTTAGATGAAATTATAAAACCTATTTTTAGTAAAACAAATAAGTACAAGGGATTCATTTAAGTATGGAGTTTACATTCTTAAGTAATTTTAAAGATGGATCTTTAGATAAATCATATAAAGTATTTATATATAATTATATATCACAAGAAGTATGTAGGGAAATAATCTAAGATTATTTGAGGTAATCTAAGCTTTACAATATGACTGTATATATGTCTATGAAAAACTTGCGAATAAATTTACAAATTAAATGCTTCGATCTATTGTTTAACTTAGCAAAGGCATAATATTATTTTGGGCACATTTATTTTCATATTTGGTGAATACCAATATAAACTTGGTTGTGACCAGAACAAGAATAATTTTTAATTTAAATATTATGTTACTTGTGACATTTAAGTAATTATGGTCCTTGTTTAAAGTATATCTAGATGGTATGATATTATATGGATTGTGTTTTGTTATATATGTATTATTAGCATGTTTTAGATTCATTATATTCATTTGAAAGATAAAATGTAATATTATGATTATTTCCATACTTAGCATGTTCTAACTTTTACTAATAGGAATAATCTAAATGAATCTTTAAATTGTCTACTATGTTATACGTTATAATAGATCATGCATTGATTATGTTAATTAGGTAGTGATACATACTTCACTAGATTATATAGCACCACCAAAGCTATATGTAGATAACCCGGTCAAGTGGTGTGTTATGAAATTGACTAATCTATGTGATCATATGTTATTTGAAAATTTTGGCCAAATTAATGTTAGATAGACATTATCATTTCATATGTTTGATTTGCATGTTGTGTGATATCATGTTAGAAATATATTTTTATTTATGGTACGCATCATGTAGTACAAATATTATAACATATGGGGTACTAGCACATCTCTCTTGATTCTCACACCATTACCATCTACCTATCCTTGAATGGCCATTCCTTGATAAGGGATTGTGTAGGGGATTGATGGTCTATGGTTGGCATGGAAAAATGCTTGGATGATGCTCTCCCTCCCCACTACAATACTTACTTGGAGACTACACTTGAGATTATCAAAGATACACGAGTTAGTTTGACTTGATATCTAGAGAATTTGGTATTTATTTATTATATTATAGTTGACTACTTAATGTAAATGTAATTATATTATATTTGTTATACTTGAATAGTAGTTGTTTTATTATTGGACCAACTATGGCTGAGTCTTAATGTATTTACTTTCCTTGCGGTTGTAATATGTTATATTATATTCAGTATTAGAATTTGGAACTGTTATTTTTTTAAGTTATTTGTAATTGAATTATTTTATAAGTTGTTAAGTCACTGTGGAATGAGTGAATGAATGTTAACTAATTAGTTTTTTTTTTTAATTGCATAATTTGATGTACAACTTGAGGGGTTGTAACATTGCTCAAAACTTAAGCTTAGATGATCTTAGGGTTTGTATCCTTTTTATTTTTATACTCAAATATTAGTTCAAAAATCTAAAATTTGTTTTAGTATTTACTTCTTGTAATATTGCATAGATTTAATTTCTTTAAAAGTTCTAAATATACAACAATTTATTTTCTTACTCCCTAAACTACAATGGTAAAATTCAATAACTGATTTGATGAAACTAATAAGAGATAATTACAAGATTTTGTTTCCAAACACTCATATATACAATATGACCTTATCAATATTCTCCATGAATAAATTCAAAAACCAAATAATGGTCAATCTTATACTCCCCAAATAATAACATTGTTACACCTACATTGGGGCCGACTTAGCTAACACAAAAACCAATTATAACTCAACAACCTTTAGTGATAAATACACCTCTTATGGATAGTTATTCCACTCCATATGCACTATACATTATGTATGAGGTTCATACTTTATAGGCGAAGGTGTTACATCTTGAATAGGGAGCCACTAGGCCATCACATGCCCTGGATTCTCATGTTCTTTTAAATACACCTTTGGAACATCATAGTGGTAACTTATTTTCCATATAGATTCATGGAACCTAAGCTTAAATTTTATGATGGTAAGGGTGACCCATAGCACCATCTCAAATATTTTCACATAGCATGTTTGGACTACATGTCCAATGATTGGCTCCTCACTAAGTTGTTTCCATGAATCAAAAGGATTGTGCCTTAAAGTGTTTTATGATCTACTAAATCAATATATAAATTCATTTAATCCATTTATAAATATGTTTTTATCACACTTCTCAATAAACATCATTGATAAGATCTCATGTGCTCAAGTTGCATAATTGAAACAAAAATAAAATGGGCCTATTGTCAAATATGTCTTATGATATAAGACTATATTAGCTAAGTTGACTAGTCCCATGGTAGATAAAGAGCTCAAACACATATTCAAAAAGAGACTACCACCAACATTACATGAATCTATCTTGTTGATGAAGTTTCCAACCTTCACAGATTTATTTCACATAGTAAAATAAAGAGAAGTCAATCTTCTCTCTATGGGAAAACTAAAATATACAAGTGGATCAAAATAAACTATTAAGAGTTATAATAATCCTCCATTAAAAGTAAGGGCCATTGAAAAAAAAAGTGAACCAAATACCATAGTTAACATAGCTTCAGATCTATGTCCTCACCTAGCTTTATCAGCTCCTCCACATAGAGTTTTCACCAACCTTCCAGAATTGTCAGCATGTGTTTTTTAGTAGATATTAGAATGAAATGTCATATCTCTCCCTCCCATAAAAGAGCTTGATACAACATGTAATCTTAAAAATAAATATGATTCCAATGAATTATGTGAATATCATAGGGCACCAAACCATATGATAAATAGATGCATCAACTTGAGACATAAGATACAAGATTTAATAGAGGCTAACATTATTGATGTGGACACACCCACAAAGGCACCCAAAGTTTAATAAATAGAAGCTAAGGCATTGAAAATATTCTCATATCTATTTCCAAAGCACACAATAATTAAGGTAGGGGACACTTTAGGTGTTCACTACATGTATCATGCACATCTACTACCAGCATCATATCACACTACTATAAAGGAGTCACATGCACTACAAACTATCATTAGTGTGTATCATACTATAATTCTAGCTAGACCACTCATTACCTTTCCAAAGTAGGAGATTATTGATTATTATTTATATTTATATGCACTCTTTGTATGAGCCTAAATAAATCATCATCATATCCAGAGTTTTATGGTTGACAACAAGTCAAGTATTAACATGTGCACTATCTTCTATAGTATTTGGGGTACTCAAAGTAGGATATATCTCCTATAGACATAATTATCATTAGTTTTAGTGGTTGAGTTTAGATCTCCATTGGGGTGATTTTACTTCCACTATAGGTTGGACCAGTGCATGTGGCCACTAGATTCTTAGTAGTACCTAGTTTAGGTGTATTTGACATGTTACTAGATAGGTCATGGATACAACAGCTATGATCCATCCCATCCACTATGCATAGATGCCTAAAATATATACATGAAAATTAGGTGATCATTATTGAGGGTCTTTCATATGAATATCCTCTACCTATCCCATAGGAAATTACATCGTAGTTATTAGTTAAAGCATAGTACTAGTTATAGAATAGTTACCAACTACAACTCAATTAATAGTTACAACATAGTTACTAGTTACAACTTTGAGCATATTTCCTATTAGTACACCATAGATTTTAGTGGAGCCACTAGTGTAGGCAAGATCTACTCTTATAGTGTTTCCATGTACGCATACTCTCTCATGGAGACCATTATTAGAGAAACCCCTACATCAAAAATATGTTATAAATTCTATAGAGACTCCCTCTCTTCATTTTCTTTTAAGATTAGTATTATTAATTTATTAGGGTTTTCAACAAAGGGCACCTATTCTAGCTACAACATCTTCTACCATATGGGTTCCTAAGACCCATACAGTTTATAAGACATCATAGTTAATCTCATGAATTCATGGCACCACTTTATAGATAGGGATAGATATAGATCACTTAGTGTGTCAGGTTCTTGGACAATAGTTACCCTTTCATTTAGCATGTATGATCATTGTTACTTTATTTGACATAGGCCACATTGATAGTGAGTCTCCCATGAGACTCATTGCTTAGTGTTGTTCCTCCCTTCTTGTACATACTTTCCTTCTCTCTTGATCCTTATATATAGTTTAATTTTCATGTTGGTTGTACATAACTTATATCCATATAATACAAAAAACATATAATATTTTAAAAAATATAAAAACATTCAAATATTTAATTAAAAAATATAAAATTATAGATTGTATACATTTCCATGTTTACATTTCTTATATTTTTTAGAAACTACATATGCTAGCTATCTTAGTAAAGTTGGTTTTATCATACATGTATGCTTAACTTGTTCTTATTGAGTGTTTGCATATTTCTATAGGACTTAGGTCCACTACACCGATTTATATTTGTTATTAGCTACTTACTAAGGGCATATACATTGATACACGAGTTCTTCATTTGACACATTCACCCAATTAGGGGCACCTTATACATAGTTTAAATTACCAAGTTACATCTTTCTATACTCTACATCATAGTTTTAGCATTTTTATATCTTGATATTGATCATCCTACATTCACTCAATTTTTTGCCAACTACTACTACTTTAGACTCAATATGTATACATCTTGGCTCTTACATAGATTTGTATTACATTTTCATGCATACTTTCATTTCTAGATTTCCTAGTTTTGAATTGATTGTATCTCTATGCTTATTTTATTTAAGGGAATTTACATATGCCATTGCTCTTTGGCTTTACACAACTTCTGTACACAGTATGTATATTGTAGACATGTGCCCATATCCTTATGTGTGCTTTCTTGATTGTGATGCAGACATTTAAACATGTCCTTCTATGTGGATCCAAGCCAACTTCCTTGTTGTTTGCATATGTGGGTATTTGAACATGTCTTTGTATGTCTTGTTATCTCATATTTAGTGACATGTGCCCATGTCTCTTGTATTGGGCCCCTTAGCATATTTTGCATGCCTCATGTGTGTTGTATGTAGTAACATGGCTATAACAAATGTCTCTTACTTGTTACACACTCTAGTTTAGATTCCATGAGGGACCTCATGCATCTCCCTTCCCCACTTGGGTGTATTGATGGACATCATGCCCCATCCCCTAGGTAGTTACTCAGTTATTACTCAGATTTGTTGTTACATACATTTTTATATCTATCATGACACCTTTTTGAATGCTATACATAACATACACTACACATTACAAACTTACACTCATATTATATTACATTTTGATGTTATGCATGCACATTATATTGGATTATTACATAGATATCATATATGCTCCAATGAACACGCATCTTTCTAAGATTTTTATTTTGAGGATAGTTCTTACACAAGTTCATAAAATCCCCTCAAAAGAAGGGGTATTCACAAGGGTTTTTCATAGAGATAAGTTTCCCATAATTTACTCACATTATACTTTTATCACATAGGCTCAAATTACAAAGACAAGACTTAGGTAAACACATTGCAAAAATAGTGACATAGAGATCAATACAGTTGCATAAAAATTAGATCAAAAGGACACTGGTGCCTAAATTGGGACATAATCACCACATGGCACTATTATCTAAGATATGGCACTACTATTTAGTATCCTTAGTTTTATAAAAATATGTATTGGCCAAAAAAGTACATTAGGTGTAGTCTAGGTTTACATAGGTTCAGTTATAGATTTACTATTTTTACTCAATTTAGCTCAGATTCATACTAGTTTGCTTATATTGGGGGCATCATGCATGGCATGGCCATTCCCATTTATAGTTTAGATAATCAAATACAAATTATTACAACTTAGTCTATAATACATATGCTTATATATTAGATTTGGGGGCATGTGCATGACACATAATTTTTGTATGCTCACTTACACACTAGTTGATCAGATGGAATGAAAAATTCCATTCCATTATCTAAATGGTATACATATTATTGTTCCCAAAATCTATCACTCCTTTTTGGGGACAACATTTGAACTATTTTGGTCTTACAGGCCAAAATTATCTCTTCCCTTCTCAAAAAATGGTTCTAATTCTTCATTATTTAAGCTTTTTCAATTAAGGGATTAGCAGGTTTAACAGGTTCAATGGCTTCAACAAGTGAATTCTCACAAAGGAACAAGTTCCCAGCACTTAGACAATTTCAAGATTGGTTTAACGCCTTAGTTCAACTAAAAATGTTCATCAGCAAGCTTCAAAGGAAGGATTGAACCATTGAACCATTAAACCCCACTTCCAAAAAGGTTTAACAGTTCAACATCATTGGCAAGCTTAAAGAGTTAAGCACTTTGTCAAAGGTTCAAAGTTCAACGGCTTCAGTAAGTTCAATTCTTTCAAAAGACTTACCAAAAAATAAAGGAATGAACTATTGAACCATTGAATTATTGAACCTTGAACCAAAATGGTTCAACGGGTTCAACAGGTTCAACGAGTTCAATGGGTTCAAAGAGATCAAAAGACTTAGAAGAAAAGAAGGCTTCAAACACAAGATTAAATCATTAAACTGTTGAACCAAAGTTGGTTTAATCGGTCGGTTCAAAGGACTACCCCAAAGCCGAAGGAACAAGTGCCCTTGTGGAGGGTAGTGAACTAAAGGTAGGTGCCCTTGTGGAGGGTAGCGAACATTGGTTCAAAGATCAAAGAGAAGGTTGAAAGAGAAGATTTACTTTAGACTTTTTGTCTGAGGAAATTACCAAGAAAAGGAACTGAAAGAATTCCTTCAAAAATATTTTTCATGGAAAAATGACTAAGGCAAATCCTTTAGACAAAATAGACATTTTGCCTAAAGGAATAGTCAAAATCCTGGTGGAAAATTGACTAAGGAAAGGGAAGAATTCCTTTAGACAAAATGTCTGAAGGAATTTCTTTGGACATTTTGTCTGAAGGAAATGAAGGATCAAGGCCCTCCAAAGGAATTAAATCCCGAAGGCTGCCTGAAGACCCTCCAAAGGAATTAAACTCTGAAGGCTACTTGAAGGACCCCAAAGGGTAGGTACCCTTGTGGGGGGCTCTCAGCACCCACAAAATGGACCTTTCTCAAAGACTCAAAGGGACACCTTCCCTTTGGGGTGTTTTAAAGACATAATAGAAGGAATTTTAAGGCTTCCAAAGATTTAGCCAAAAACAAAAGATTATGAGGAAGACATTAAATCATTGAACCTTGAACCAAAATGGTTCAAAGGTTCAACAATTTAAAGGAAGCTCCAGATAAAGGAAGAGATCAAAGAAATGATTGAACCAGGGAACTGATAAAGACTGCCTGAACCATTGAACTATTAAACCAGTAAACTTTCAAAGGTTCAAAGGTTCATGGTTCAATATTGTTCAAATAGCCAATAGCCATTGACAGCCCCACGAATGTCAAAATTAAGGTAATAGAATATCTATTAATTTTTGAATATGGCATGGAACTTGAAAAATAAACAAAGTGACCAGCTGAAGAAGATAGCTCGAGAGCTCAAATTACTACAAGAAAGAGAGAACAATACAAAAAAGATCAAAAATATCTACAAGGGAGTTATTTCTAGTAGGTGAAACAGTTCACCAAGTAGTCATCTGAGCACACCAAACCAAGGATGTGGCCTATTTTTCTTCCAAGAAGTAAAGGCAAAGTGGACAGCTATGTAGACATCAAGAAAAGGACCAAATAACTTATACTTTAGAGTAGATATATGAGATGAATGGGCACACCACAGTTAAGGCCGATGCACTATTCCAAGCATGTCCCTTGATAGAACTAAAATGCATTCAAGGCATTGACCACAACATGAGCCATTCCATTTAAAAAAGTGCGAAGCCTTTTTTGTCTACCATATATTGTAATCTCTTATCTTATGCAAAGGGGACTTTTCCATTATAGAAGTGAAACTTTGCCAAAATTGAGAGTTGATTACTGAGACTTGGAGCTCAGATTGTTCATCATATTTCTTTATTTGAATGAGAAAGCAAGTTACTTTCAGACTTTGTGCTGTTATAGCTTGTGTTATTTTAGGAGATTGTTCTTATGTCTATTTCTTGAATGTGTTCTTATCCATTCTATTGAAATAAGTAGAACTAGTGGAAGTAATTAGGAAGGTGTCTTGAAACCAATTATGGAAAGACTTTGTGCTGTCACAGTTGTCTTCGGTGTGTGTTTTTACTTTCTTTCCATGTAAAGGATCTTGGGATGACTTTGTGCCCCCATTATCCTTCATGTTTCACTCTTTGGGTAGCTAAGGTGAAGACTTTGTGCTACACTTCATTCTGTTAGTTACTGTGCCCTTGTTACCTATTGGTTACCCACTAGAATGAACTCCTGGGCCCTACTGCAAGACCACTTTTGAAAGAAGATAAGTGCCTTCAGTATTATCACTAGGATTTCTCCTTTGTTTATTAACATCATCTCTAAAAAAAGAGAGATATATGGTTTAGTCCTACCCCTGAGTGTTATTTTCTACTTATATATATATATAGTATATAGCTCCTCATATTTAATAGGGAACCTCCCCTTGATGAGAGGAGAGATTTGTCCACCTCTGATGTAGTAAACCTACACATTTGGCTAATCAATCTCCCCTGCTGTGGTTGAAGAGACCTATTTTACTCATCAATTAGTTGGTGACAAAACATTCACCCAATAGTTTTTTGGCGACTCTATTGGGGACATTATGTGCAGTCTAAAGCCTCAAGTTTTAGATTGAAGCAGTTCCTACCCTTATCCATTATAGACTCTAGCGACTCTAGTCTATGTCTTACCCATTATCATTAAATCCTTATCCATCTCCATTATATACTTTGGCAACTCCATGTTATACTAGAAACCAGAGAGCCCAAGGTATTGTTGACCCTATTTTTAAGTTGGTGTAGTAGGGCAATTTCAATTTGTTCCCTCCCCAACTTCAAGTTCAATGATCCAAGAGTGTTCCTCCTGTGCATACCAAGTCACCAACACAAGGTAGATCTTCTTTTTCTATTGTTATAATAACTTTACTTATACATACTCCACCCAGATTTGTCATCCCCACTATCCATAATCAAATCATGGGAGCTCAAGGCCCCTAGGGTAACTCTTTTGGTCCACTCAATCTTACTTCACCTCTACATGATCTTCCATGTAATTCAAGGAAGAATTTCCCCAAATTATTTGGTGATGGGAAAGCTCATCTTGATGAACATATTTCTACCTTTAGCATAGCCTATGGCATGATAGGTGTGGAGTATGAAGACATAGCAGGTAGGCTGTTTATGGAAACTCTACAATGCACCACTACAGACTAATTCTACCATCTATAGGCTTGATCAGTGACTAACTGGGACACTCTTAAAGATAAATTTGAAGCCAAGTTCAATCCTACAAAAGATGCACATGCCTTGCTATCCTAGCTCACATAGATGAAGAAGGAACCTCATGAACCTATGAGGGACTTCATTGCCAAGTTTGACAAGCTAAGGAATAGGATTCCCATAATTGCTCAACCAATAGCTGAGAATCTTAAATGCTTCTTCATCAATTTACAGCTACCTAAAGTGAGTTTTCTACCAAAACATGCTAGCCACATAGACCTTGTTGCTGCTCAAGATTTGGCCACTGAGGTGGAAGATGACCTTATCTTGGCAGGAAAGATAAGGAGAGATCCTAACAGAGGTAAATCCTCTTCATCTTTTGAATACTCACCTACTGCCACTACTAATCCAATGGTGCAGAAGCTAGAAAATGAATTGCTAACTCTTAGAAAGCAAATGGTGAAAGGAATGTCATCTGCTCCTCCATACATAGATATACCAAGGAGGACATTCCCTAATCAGTGATACCAAGGCAATGTTGTCAGGAATCAAGGGCAAATAAATCATCTTCCTCTCCCATGGGGGAACCTTGCCATTGAAGCACCTCCAACCAATTCAACAGTCAGATATCTTGAAGTAGAATCAAATTTCTCCTTCCAGCCTGAGTTGAACCCAGAAGATAATGCTAATATCTTCATAGAGGGAGAAGAAGAATTAGCTGGCAACTCTAACATTGGTTTCTTGAATTACCAGGATGAACCCATAAGTAAAGGTAAAATAGTTGATGGATCATACGCTATATTCACCTGGTCTAAGAATCAGTCAACCCAGCAAGCTGATAAATAAAAGATAGAGGAGTGACCTCAACTAGCAATTTTAATTGCTAAGTGGGGAACCACTCTGCCTTTCCACCCAAAGGACCCGGTGATTGCAAGAAAGGTAAGTACATCAAACATCCCTACACCTTCTACTTCAAATTCATAGACCAGTCCTCCCCCTCCCAAAAACCAAAAGGATGAACTCCCATCCTCTATTCCTAGTTCATTTCAAATATTTGATATAATTGATCATATAAAGAAAACTAAAATTCAAATGTCTGAATTTGAATTCCTGCAGTCCAACCTTGAGCAGTTGGACAAGTTGGTTCAATGTGTAAAAACCAAACCATCCCTGAAAGACAAGATGCTAAGAAGGTAACTCATGATCCCCCAAGGAACATATCCATCCCAAAAAAAAAATCATTACTCCTCCTACTGCCCTTGGGAAAATAGAGCCTTTTTATGTTTCCCTATTGATAAACGGTCACAAGCTGAGCAATTGCATCATTGATTCTAGAGCTTCAAAAAATGTCATGCCTACCAAAGTGGTAGAATCTTTTGGTCTCACACTGACCAAGACATTTGGGAGATGTTTCTCCATGGAGAACAAATAAGTGCCACTGTTGGGACAAATCAAGGATGCCCAATTTGCATTTGTAGCATTTCCCAGACAAAAGAATTAAGATGACTATCTTGGTGGCTGACATCCTAGCATCATATGGCATCCTTCTTGGGCAAAATTTTTGCAAATATGTTGGTGGTGAATTAAGCATGGACCTATCTGAGGTGAGGATCCCAGTCAAAGGCATCATGCAGAGATTGTTACCTGAGAAGGAAGCAAAATACGTGGTCACTCAGACATCAGTGCCTAAATCTCAAATTTTATTTGAGTCTTTAGGCATGGTTAATTATTTTTTGACCATAAAGGATGTTCATGTTTTAGCTGATCAAACTTCTAAAAATAATAGTTTAAAAATTGGTTCAGATGGAATAGTAGAAGATAGGATAGAGTGTAGTGCAAGTGTAGAATAATCTCCCCCTCTAAATGAAAAAGAATCTAAAGAAAAATCAGTGTCTGATGAGGTATGGATTCTAGAATTCAATAGCAGTTGCTCCTCTACTGGTTCAAGAGTTAAGATTGTGTTAATATCTCCTCAAGGAGATATTTTTCCTTCTTCATACAAGTTTTAGTTTAACAACACCAATAACATAGCTGATTATGAATCTATATTGCTTAGATTAAAGGCTGCTCGAGACAAAGGCATCAAACTCCTTCATGCTAAAGGAGATGTTAAACTGGTGGTTTGTCAGGTAAGGAACCTATATCAAACCAAAAACAAGAGATGGTGCCACTATCACAATCTAATCTAGGATCAAATTGAAAGCTTTGATACTTTCAACATCTCTGACATACCTAGGGAATTCAATGACAGAGCTGATGCATTGGCTATTTCAACAACTCTTCTAGTCCCTCACCCTAATTTTAAAAGAGACAAGTACACTATCGAGTTGGTCTTTTGACCAAATGTACCTGATAATGCTAGTCATTAGTAGGTGTTTAACAATAACAACCAAATCATTACCTTCCTAAAGCAAAAAGATAGCTTTGAATAACTTCTTTTCAAAGGTAGTGAGCCTTAGAAGCTTGAACCAGCCCCTAAACCAAGTGCAAACATAGGTGAAGAATTCTTTCAACTTAAAGGAAATAAAATCTCAAAAGGCCTAGTTTCCCTTGAGAAGCTATTTGACAAACATGATAGATTCATCAAACAGTAGAAAATGGATTCAAGCTCCTCCCAGGAGTTTGATCAAATAAATATGGGTACCAAAGAAAATCCCAAGTTGGTGAACATTAAGAAGTGTTGCACTCAAGAAGAGAAATTCAAGTTCACTGCTCTGGTCTGCCAGTATATGGATGCCCTAGCATACTCCTATGATGATCTAAAGTCACTCAGGCCTAAATAAATCTACCATGACATTCCTCTCAAAAATGATTTAGTACCTTACAAGCAAAAATTAGACAGTAAAATCTAAAGATATTAGGTACTATTCTGTCTGAAATACAAAAAATGTTGAATGTTAGGATAATTTTCCCAATCCATCATTCTACGTGAATTGCTAACATAGTACTTGTAAGGAAAAAAATGGTGAAATTTGCCTCTGTGTGGACTTCAAGAATTTGAATCAGTCATCTTTAAAGGATAACTATCCTCTACCCATCATGGATCAAGTCCTTCAAACAATGACTAGTTCAGATATGTTATCAATGATAGACGGCTTCTCAGGATACAATCAAGTTGAAGTTGGTGAAGCAAACCAGCATAAGACTACCTTCACCACAACTTAGGGCACCTTTACCTATCAAAGAATGCCATTTGGCATGATAAATGTAGGCACCATGTTTCAAAGAGCAATGGACTTTGCTTTCAAGGACAAAATGGATAAGTTCATTATGGTGTATCTGGATGATTTAACAGTCTTTTCTAAGCATCACTCTGATCATGTGCACCATCTGCAACAAGTGCTAGAATGCTATCACCAAAATGATATTTCTCTAAATCCCAAGAAGTCTATTCTTGGGGTAACAGAGGGGAAACTTCTCAAACACATTGTGTCTTGAGAAGGCATAAAGATTGACTCAAAAAGAGTCAAGTCCATCTAGGAGCTTACTCTATCCATGAGTAAGACTGTAGTTCACTCTTTCTTCAAAAAATGATTTTTTTACGAATATTCATCCCTGAGTTCACTAAGAAGACTCACCATATTATAAACATGATGAAGGGCAAAGCTACTTTCTGGTGGACTACAGAAGGCAAGTCAGCATTTGAAGACATCAAGATAGCTATTGCCTACGCCCCAATTTTGGTTTGTCTAGATTATACCAAGGATTTCACAATGTATAGTTATGCTTCTGAGCACACACTTTTAACAATTATGGTTTAATAGAACCAAGAAGGTGTGAAATCTCCCATTTCCTTCATGAGTTTTCCTCTTAAAGCTCATGAGCTGAAATACTCAAATAGGGAGAAGCATGCCTATGTAGTGGTAAAGGCAGTGAAGCATTTCACTTTTACATCTTGAATTTGCACATTACTACCCTGGTCTTGACACTACAGTCAAATCCATAATAACTTAGCAGAAGTTTGGAATGCAAAGAGGCAATTGGATTGCTAAAATCTAGGAGTTTGATCTAGTCATCAAACCAACAAAGTTGGTGTGGGAAAAGGGCATATGCTAATTGATTGTTGACAACAAACCAAAATAAATAGAGCATAGAGAAGAAAAAATTGAAGACACGCCAATAGCCCTCTTTATCTCCACCACAAATGAGTGGTATTCAAGTATTGCTCATTTCCTTACTTATGATGAGTGTCCTGCTCACCTGTCTCATAAAGAAAGGAGGACTGTCTAGTTAAAAGTTGCCAATTTTGTCCTCTAGGACAACGGCCTGTATAAGATGAGCCTTGATGGAGTGTTCCTTCGTTGTGTGGATAAAGAGTAGCAGAACCAACTTTTGAAGTCCTTCCATAATCTGACCTATGGAGGATATTTTTTTGCTCCTATGACTACCTAGAAGATTCTGCGAGCCAGGGATTACTAGCCTACTCTATTCCAAGATGCATACAAATGGGTATGAAAGTGTGAACTATACCAATAGTTCATTGGAAGACCCAAATTAGTTGCTCTGCCTCTTAAGCCAGTGGTGATAGAAAAGCCATATCAACAATGGGGAATCAATTTCATTGGTGATGTAAACCCATCTTCAAGTGTTGGACATGATTATATCCTCACAGCCATAGATTACTTCACCAAGTGGGTGGAAGTTATTATAACCAAGTAGGCCACTTCAAAAGTAGTGTGCAATTTCCTCAAGGAGAACATCATTTCTAGGTTTGGGGTCCCAACCAAGATTATCACAGACAATGCAACTTGTTTCTCTTCTCAAAAGATTACTCAATTTTGCTTTTACTATGGGATTTCCCTCTCCCACTCTTCTGATTATTTTCCACAAGGAAATGGCTAAGCTGAATCAAGCAAAAAGAACCCAGTGACTATCATCAAGAAGTTGGTAGATGACAACAAACGAACATGGCATAAAGCATTGGTTGATGCTTTATGGGAAGATAGAATTACACTGAAGAGGGCAATTGGTATATCACCTTTCTAACTTCTTTATGGTCTCAATGCTGAGATACCAATCACCCTAGAACTACCAGCATTAAAATTGTAAGGCAATTGAAGATCAAACATATGAAAACTCCATCGATAAGAGGATCATGTACTTGACTGAGCTGGATGAGCAGCGAACTATGGTGGTGGATTGAATTACTGTGCATCAAAGTCTGGTGAAGAAGCTCTTTGACTAGAAAGCAAAAAAATATGATTTTTAGATTGAAGATCAAGTCCTATTATGGGACAAGAGAAGAGATCCAAAGGGAATGCATGGAAAATTTGATTCCTTTTAGAGAGGCCCATTTACCATCCATTAGCTCCATAGTGAAAATAGTTTCTTGTTGAAGTATCAAGATGGCACACCCTTTTCTCTACCTCATAATGGGTAGCATCTGAAGCACTTCAATTCTTGAAGTATCAAATAAGTTCATTTGTACATATGTATATTTGTATAGTCTTTAGTTCTATTTTATGCTTTTTGTTTTCATTTTTGGTGCCTTTTTTTTGGGTATCATGACTCTATAGCCCAATGGCATACTTAAAGGCACTAGAGATTTTGGTTTCTACTCCCCTTAGTTGTTCCAAGTTTTCAACTGAAGGAAGTTCCCCAACTGGAGCCAGTTGTTGTTCCCAAAATCTATCACTCCTTTTTGGGGAGAACATTTGAACTATTTTGGTCCTACAGGCCAAAATTATCTCTTCCCTTCTCAAAAAATTATTCTGACCATTCAAATTCTTCATTATTCAAGCTTTTTCAGTTAAGGGATTAGCATGTTCAATAGGTTCAATGGCTTCAACAGGTGAATTCTCACAAAGGAACAAGTTCCCAGCACTTAGACAATTTTAAGATTGGTTCAACACCTTGGTTCAACCAAAAATGTTCATCGGCAAGCTTCAACAGAAGGATTGAACCATTGAACCCCACTTCCAAAAAGGTTTAATGGGTTTAAAGGTTCAACATCGTCAGTAAGCTTAAAGAGTTAAGCACTTTGTCAAAGGTTCAAAGTTCAACCACTTTAGTAAGTTCAATTATTTCAAAAGACTTAGAAAAAAATAATGGAATGAACCATTGAACCATTGAACCTTGAACCAAAATGGTTCAACAGGTTCAACAATTTCAATGGGTTTGAAGAGATTAAAAGACTTAAAAGAAAAGAAAGCTTCAAACTCAAGATTGAACCGTTGAACCAAAGTTGGTTCAATTGGTTGGTTCAAAGGACTACCCCAAAGCTGAAGGAACAAGTGCCCTTGCGGAGGGCAGTGAACTAAAGGCATGTGCCCTTGCGTAGGGCAGGGAACATTGGTTCAAAGATCAAAGAGAAGGCCAAAAGAGAATATTTCCTTTAGACTTTTTATCTGAGGAAATTACCAAGAAAAGGAACTAAAAGAATTCCTTTGGAAATATTTTCCATAGAAAAATGACTAAGGCAAATCCTTCAGACAAAATGCCCGAAGGATTTCCTTCGAACATTTTGCCCGAAGGAATAGTCAAAAGCCTAGCAAAAAATTGACTAAGGAAAGGAAAGAATTCCTTCAGTCAAAATGTTTGAATGAATTCCTTCAAACATTTTGTCCAAAGGAAATGAAGGATTAAGGCCCTCTGAAGGAATTAAAGCCCGAAGGCTGCCTGAAGACCCTCCAAAGGACCCCAAAGGTTAGGTACCCTTGCGAGGGGCTCTCGGCACCCAAAAAATGGACCTTTCTCAAAGACCCAAAGGGACACCTTCCCTTCAAGGTGTTCCAAAGACATATAATTGAAGGAATTTTAAGGCTTCCAAAGACTTAGCCAAAAATAAAGGATTCTAAGGAAGACATTGAACCGTTGAACCTTGAACCAAAATGGTTCAAAGGTTTAAAGGTTCAACGGTTTAAAGGAAGCTCCAGACAAAGCAAGAGAGAAAGGAAACGATTGAACTAGGGAACTGATAAAGATTGCCTAAACCATTAAACTATTAAACTAATGAACTTTCAAAGGTTCAAAGGTTCATGGTTCAATGTGGTTTAAATAGCCAGTAGCCATTGACGGCCCCATGGATGTCAAATTTAAGGTAATAGAATATCCGTTAATTTTTTAATATGGCACATAACTTGAAAAATAAACAAAGTGACCAACTAAAGAAGATAGCTCGAGATCTCAAATTTCTATAGGGAAGAGAGAACAATACAAAAAAGATCAAAAATATCTACAAGGGAGTTATTTCCAGTAGGTGAAACAGTTCACCAAGTAGTCATCTGAGCATGCCAAACCAAGGACGTGGCCTATTTTTCTTCTAGGAAGTAAAGGCAAAGTGGACAGCTACATAGACATTAGGAAAAGGACCAGGCAACTTATACTTTGGAGGAGATAGATGAGATGAATGGGCATGCCACAGTTAAGGCTGATGCACTATTCCAAGCATGGTCCCTTGATAGAATTGAAATGCATTTAAGGCATTAATTGCAGCATGAGCCGCTCCATTAAAAAAAGTGCCAAGCCTTTCTTGGCTACCATATATTGTAATTTCTTGTCTTATGCAAAGGGGACTTTTCCATTATAAAAGTGAAACTCTACCAAAATTGAGAGGTGATTACTGAGACTTCAAGCTCAAATTGTTCATCATATTTCTTTGTTTGAATGAGAAAGCAAGTTACTTTCAGACTTTGTGCTGTTATAGCTTGTGTTATTTTAGGAGATTGTTCTTATGTCTGTTTCCTGAATGCATTCTTGTCCATTCTATTGAAATAAGTAGAACTAGTGGAAGTAATTAAGAAGGTGTGCTGAAACCAATTATGGAAAGACTTTGTGCTATCACAGTTGTCTTCAGTGTGTGTTTTTGGTTTCTTTCTATGTAAAGGATCTTGGGATGACTTTGTGCCCCCATTATCCTTCGTGTTTCACTCTTTGGGTAGCTAAGGTGAAGACTCTATGCTACACCTCATTCTACTAGTTATTGCACCCTTGTTACCTATTGGCTACCCACCAGAAAGAACTCTTGGACCCTACTACAAGACCACTTTTGAAAGAAGAGAAGTGCCTTCAGTATTATCACCAGGATTTCTCCTTTGTCTGTGAACATCATCTTTGAAAAAAGAGAGATGGATGGTGTAGTCCTACCCCTGAGTGTTATTTTTTGCTTATATATATATATATATATATATATATATATATATATATAGCTCCTCATATTTAATAAGGAATCTCCCCTTGATGAGAGGAGAGATTTGTCCACCTCTGATGTAGTAAACCTGCACATTTGGCCAACGAATCTCCCTTGTGGTTGAAGAGACCTATTTTTCTCATCAGTTAGCTGGTGAAAAAATATTCACCCAACACATATAACATCATATTATAGGTTACACACTATTTTTATGCCTTAATCTACAATGGTTGGCATTCTCGAGTAGCCTAGAGTTACCTAATATACCTAAGTGACTGTAGAGCTGAAATTTCTAGCTAGACATTTCCAGTTACTTCACATAATTTAGTTTCAAATTAATATACTATACATGGGTATGAAATTATGGATTCATAGTATATTTGAGTTCTTGAGATGCTGATATGAGATGGTTGGACACACCATCAGTCCAATCTACATTATTCATAGGTCATGATTCAACAAGTAGGGGTGGGCAATGATGGAGTCAAAACTAGATTGATTTTTTAGGCCACCCACACATGAGGGTTGAGTAATCCATCATCTCAATCAAAGTTATTCATTGATTTATCACTATATACATACACACACATAATTTTTCACCAGGTTTATGTATTGGTTAGAGTACCTAGTGAGGTGTATGCATTGCTTTCCTCTCTCTTATCCCTTTACTCAGGTTCACTTCTTTACTTAGTTTTGTCTTTACTTTTGATATCTCTTCAATAAAGACTAATCTATGAATGTTTCACTTGTAGGACACACATTGGAGCATGCTTCACATACCTAGATCTAGACTCATAGGCTTCATGTCTTAGGTAGGTCCATGTATGCTTATTTTTCATTTATCCTACTCATTTAACTTTACTACATTTATAGAATAAAGGGGGAAATGTAATCACCTAAAAGTGGTACTTCAATGTTAAGAGTGCTATTTGAGACCACATATTCCTAGCTTATCCCTAGACCTATCCTAGAGCCTATTTTCACACTTATTCAGCCTTCATGTAGGCCATATGCATCCTTAGTCATCCTTAAAGTATTCCTTGACCCTCATTTTCATATCTTGGCCATTCGTGCCTAGTGTTTTATCACTTAGACACTAACACCATAATATGGAAAGTATCACCACATGGCACTAGTGTCTTAATAATGACACTATTATCTTTTCTCTCCTCTTTTCATAAATGGGTATATTTTAAAATCTTAGACCTCCTAGGGTTGACTTAAACCACTTTTATCACCTGCACAAGCACCAGGGCAATATGAATACATGATTTTTAGCCCTTTATCCACTAGATGGAAATCAAATGCAAATTACATATGCAAACTTAGAATAAATTATGTTAATTAATTTTATCAATCCCTATCCTAATCTACTTTTGCATACTACCATATACAAAATTCCTAAGCTCAAATTACCTAGATTTATAGTCTCAAACACATTCAAAGTACTCAAGTCAACTATCATACTAGTTTCACTTGCACACCAACACTTATGTGGGGAGAACTATATCAGGCATTATCCCTCTTTAAAGTATTGGTATATAAGCAACTCTCATCACAGTGAGGATGTCCAACCTACCCCACTAATAAACACACATTTTAGATTGTATCAACTAGATGCCCTAACAACATGGATGATTAGGGTTTGCTCACAAATTTAGTCAAAATAGTAATATATAGTGTTTTAAAACTTGTTCATGTAGGAACATACCTTATAAATCAAAACACAGGTGCATCCAAAAGCCTGAGGTAATTTTACATAGAGCACACTACTACCAAAATAGGGACACTACCACCACATGGTGATACTATCCAATTAGTGTGCTACTATTTAGGAGGGGTTTTAACACTTGGATACTATTTGTAACACTTAGACTAACCTCTACCTCAATTTTTATCCTTTATATCATCTGTCTCATTCATTTTCTATCTAAGTTCTTATTTGCATTATTTTTTGCTATATTTGGAAAGGTCAAAGTTAGTTAATTTTATAACAAATTAGTGACTATATTTATTGCATATTTCTAAAATAATTTATTATACTCAACTATTTAAAAAACATAGGATTTATGCTCACTATGTCCTAAAAGTTTTAAATAGTTGCTTACACTAGAATCAGTTTAGAATTATATCTACACTAGTTTTTACACCAAAACAAATCTTATAGCCACCTACAACAGTTGATTCAAAAAAATTGCACTAGTGCCCAATATTTGAGTTATTTTGGGTTAAATTTAAATATATTTTGACTTCTAGGAACATCTCTACCTATATATTAAGGTGGTGGAAATCATATCTTGGTTATTCATAACACAATGGTTTACTCATATTTAGCACATAAACCTCGCGTCATGGGTTAGTCCTCACAGGCATCACTCAAAGCCTTATTCAATGTCTAACCATGAAGATAATAATATTAGATCTCATATTCTCTCCACTTGGGTTGATCACATCTAAACCATGTAACCTCCATCTACAACCAAGCATGTGCTATGCAGGTAAGTACATGGATGACTTTCTTCCTATTTACTCTAGTACTTTCAATTTATTTCATTACTACAATAAAAAGGGGGGAAATGTATTCACCCAAATTTGGTCAAGAAAACATAATTATTATGGCATTTGTGGCTTTTATATTTATAAACTCATAATAATGAATTAAATTCTCATTCATGCATGTTGTCCTAGTTATATTTCTTCTCTATCACTCTTTTCTATTGATTTATATATATTTCTATAATTTCAATCTTCCATGTCAGTCCTTGTTAGAGTCACATGGATCCTTAGTCTTGCTTCAGTCTCATTCTTCAACTTTATTATCTTTGGAAAATAGCACCCTAATTATAGAGCAGTTCACCCACTATTTTTATAATCCCCCACTATTAACCAATGCATGTTTTAGAAATCTTTTCAATGTAATTTTATTTTGGGTCTCTTTTTATGACCATTTTACCCTTGTTTTAGGTGGTCAGTTTATGGATAGTTTTTTTAAAATTTAAAATTGGGAGTCTTCTATTTAAAGGGTTCCTTGATAATATTACATTTTGCACTTACTATTTTTTCACTAGCATAATATATAAAATCACACTACAACAAGCTCAATATCTACATTTATCTAAAGTTAATACATATCACATCTAGATTGCATGTTTTTGGTGAAATCACTAGGTAGGGTATCCAATTAAGTGCAACCATTAACACTTATGTTGTAATGGTTTATTATTTCCATGGACACACATTGACATAATTCACAAAACTTAACTTGTATCATCATGCATTCTTTCTTTCATTCATTATTCAAAACATTATAGTAAAACACATTTCCTCATATTCAAGCCCCAATTAGACTTATTAAATACAATAGGTTTCAATGACATGTTTCAAATTTAAATATCAACAATTTAATGATTCACTAATTCAAGAGGAGAGATAAAAATGCAATACCTAATCTCAGACATAATCTATAGCAAAGGAACCCCAAAATAAGAGCCATTTTTTCATTTAAGGCATGACTGGTCTAACCCATCAACTTCCCAAAGTGACTCTTGTAATTTCATGGAATTACAAGGACTAAAAACTCATTATCTACCTTCATTCAAACCTAATTAGGTATTTTACAAACATTTATAGTATTAAGAAACAATTTTTGTATGTTTAGACCTATGTGGGCATTGATAGGCACCTTAAACATTTTAAAATATAGTTTGAGTGCTTAAAATTCCATAGTTCTAATTAGGATACATAGCTCACTCCCATCATTACACAATGGGTCTTCTTCTTATAATTCAATAAATATCACCTTCATATTCTCTTTCTTGAGGATGTCTTTCTCTATGGGTTGCTCACAACTCTCATTCATCTTGTTGTCTTGAAAATTAGATTTAATCTCCTCACATGGAAGCCTCACCTTCTTATTGTCTTCTAACACAACCTTCTATTCTTCACACTTAACCTTCTCCTTACTACTTTTCAAAGTAGTGTTTTGTTTCTCATATGGAAACTTCCCATTATTATTTCCTCTTTTGGCAATCTTCTTCTTTTCATCTCTCTCAAACCACATCACATGAAGCTTCTTGAACCATTTTGGATTCAATTTTGGGTGTACAAAATGACCTAGTAACTTAGAAACCATTTATTCCCAACCATTTACCTTATTCTTACATTGCCTTTGTCTCCTCAGTTAGAGATCTTTCTAATATGCATTTGCACTACCACATAATCTTTTACATGTATATTTTACTCTTGTGGGGTCTACAACATTCTTATCTTCAAAATATATTCGTATCTCAATTATCCATTTCATGAGCTTTTCTAAATTCTCCTTTCCATAAAAAAAATATCACTAAGAGATTTACCTCACTTCTTTGCCATGACCTATGTCGGTCTCTTTCATTTGATGACATAGTTATTTCCTCTTTCTTAGACTCTCTTCAAATCATCCAACCTCGCTTGTAATGACATCAACCCCACCATTATCTTTTCTTCATCATCTTCACTTGTAGCTACAAAAAACACCACTTTTTGCAATCATTCCCATTATATCCATTTTTACCTAGATTATTTTCAACATCTCTATCATGTCATCCACCTCTCATGCTCTTCTCTTGTGTGCCATATCTCACTAAAATTAGTAGGATTATCTTCCATAACTTGAAATAGACTCAAAAAATATCCTCTTGGACTCCCTCTTAACTTTTAGGGCTTATCTCAAACCTACAACAAACATATATAAGCTTATCTTTCATAACTTTCAAACACACTCAAGTAGACTTCTCTTCCATGGCTTCTAATAAAATCATATAAGAGTTTTACATACACAACCTGCAAGGAAAAAATCTTGCTTTGATACCTCTTGGTGCAAGCACTAGGTAGGGTATCCTATTAAGGACAACCATTAACACATGTTACAAGAGTTTACCACTTACATGGACACACATTGGCACAATTCATAAAACCTAACTCATATCATCAAACATTCTTTATTTCATTCATTTTTCAAAACATTGAAATGGAATGCATCTCATATTCAAGCCTTAATTAGACTTATTAAATATGGTAATTTTTAATGATAAGTTTCAAATGAAAATTTATGTAGCATAACATTTCACCAATTCAAGAGGAGAGAAAAATGCAATACCAATTCTCAAACATATTCTCTAGTGGAGGAATCCCAAACAAGAGCCATTTTTCCATTTAAGGCAAGAATGGTCTAACCCATCAACTTCCCCATGTGACTCTTGGCATTCCATGGTGTTACAAGGACCAAAAAATCATTATCTACCTTCTTGCATATCCAATCAAGTCTTTTACAAATATTTATAATCTTATGAAATAATTTTTGTATGTTAATACCTATGTTGGATTTGATAGGCACCTTAAACATTTTAAAATATAGTTTGAGCAATTAAAATTCCATAGTTTTAATCAAGATACCATAAACTCACTCCCAACATCACACAATAGGTATCCTTATTTATGTTTAATAAAGATCACCTCTATATCCTCTTTCATGAGGATCTCTTCCTCTATCAGATACTCATAGCTCTCATTCACCTTGATGTTCTAAAAATTAGAATTGGGATCCTCATATGGAAGACTCACCTTTTGTTATATTTTAAAATATCCTTATCTTCTTCACACTTACCTTCTCCTTGATAATTTTCAAATTATTCTTTGGCTACTCACATGGAAATTTCCCATTCTTATTTCCTCTCTTGGAAATCTTCTTCTTCTCATCTCTCTCAAGCCTCATCACATGAAGCCTCTTCAACCATTATAGCTACAATTTTAGGTGTACAAAATGACCCAACAACTTGGAAACTGTTTAACCCTAAAATGGTATCTAGATTGGGGTTATCTAGATTGTGAAAGGTGTATATAGAAAAGAAATAGCATAAGGGTGATAATTAGATCTATAGTATCCTAATTAGATGCTAAACTCAGATATAAGCATATTCAAATTTATTATGCTAAGATAATCTAAATATATAAAGTAGAACTACACTAGATATATAAATGAAAAAAGATTGAAGTACTTAGCTTGTTCTAATGTTAATACATTTTTGGATCTAGAATAGGTTGAAATTAAGTGAGAAGGAGATTCTAGAAGAATCATCATATTCTATATTTGATACCTTTGGCTCTCTATATAGTAATGTTGACACTTGGATGAAACCTATGAGAAGAAGTTTTCTAGGCCTCTAATCCAAGTGGGAAAATTGGGCAATCTCACTTGTTATGGGTGATCAAACTTGTGAGATGAACCTCTAGATAAGGGCTAGCTCCCTTTGATGTATCATTCAAGCACATGTCCCTACTATTAGCACTTTGGGGGTTTGAAAAGAGTTAAGAATAGCATGAAAGTAAGCCTAATCTATGGAGGTGATACACCAAATGTTTTTCTCTACTCATACCTTCTATATTCACTTGGAATAAAGAATAAGTCACACATATACTTCACTCAATCAACTCTCTCTCTCACATCAGTGTTTCAACATGGGATCTCAAAGATGACATAGGATAGGAGTAACTAAACAATATGCATTCTAAGATACTCTATTGAATATCCTACTCATTTACACCAAAAACCTCACTTGACACTTCTTGTTGACCTACAAGAGAGATATCATAACACACTAGGTACTAATAGAAGTAACATGTGGAAGGCAAATAAACATCACACTTGCACAAGACCAAACACTATCATGTACACTTAGTGAATTATTTTAATGAGTTAAAATTACTTGTCTTTATTGATTCAAGGCATAAATTTCTTAGGGCTTCACCATACCTAGTAGAGAGAGATTCCAAACAATGGCCAAGAAGGATCAATTTATAGAACTTAGAAGAAGAGAGAAGAGAAGAGAAGTTGAAAAGGCACAAATACATGTGTCACCAAGTTAATATCAGTTACACATGCATAAGAGAGAAGGATGGGTAAGATATGCCATGTCATAAGTGTATACTTATCCAAAACAAGTCATAAAGATAGTGAAAAGCACAATACTACCATTTTGGCATAAGAAATAGCCCACCTAAGTTGCCTTCCAAAAATACCCCTATCCCTACATATGGTCATCTCTAATGATTTATTTGAGCAAAAGGGGTTTAAAACAAGTCCCCACATGCATTGGATTGATCCATGACCATTTCTATTTTTGTGAACATGCAAAATCATCACTAACAGTTTCAAAAGGGCTCTTTTCCATGTACCTTCTCCACTTGTCATTCAAAACTCCTCAAACATAAAAAAATATCCATGAAAAATATCTAATGACACTTTTCAAAGGCTTACATATCGTCAATTTCAATAAAAAAAACCTATAAAAGGCCTCCCTTATTACCTTTCACCACTTTCCCAAATGTTTACTAGTTTGGATCACTATAATAGCTAAAATTGAGGGCCTATTTGTGTCAATTAGATTTTTTTTTATGATATTAGGTGAATTTTATGAGTTATCTAATATTTATCACAAAGTTTTTTTCATATCCTAACTCCTTCTGTAGCTTTCACACCACTCAAAATGGCCAAAACAAGCCCTATTTTCCTCTGATCCATACAAATCCATATAATAAAAACACATGTGAAAAATCCTCTAACATTCTTATACAACATCTAGGTGTTTTCATTTCCATATCATTGCATTTTGATGCTTAAAATGATCTATCTCTCTAATCAGGTCACTATAAGGGTTTTACAAGGGTTTTAGGTGGTTTCAACTCTTAACCTTTATTCACAAAGGTCTGACATTGAAACCATTTAAAAATTCCATTTTTGGCCTCTTAATAACCCCTTATAACTTATTTCAATAGCTCAAGGTTCCATCCAAATGATTATGAAAGATGTGAGCAATTTAAGCTGGTCATTCAAGCCATTCCTTGCCTCTTGTGAGGGTTTGAGCACCTTTCAAGTCTAAAATGACTTCTGGGGAAGTCCCTCTACCAACTAAGAGTTGTATCACCTCTATATATATCCCATTAATCTCCTTAAACTTCTATGATAACTCATTGAGAAATAAAAATAGGAATGGTTCCTCTTTAAGATTAGGCATGCAAGGAGTCTACTTGTAACCTTGTGTTCAAAAACAACTCTTTATTGATGATTTATTTCCTTATATATCTTATACACCTAAAATATGCTTTTATACACATGTAAAAATACATTATAGTACTTCCCAAAAGCTATAACTAAGAATGATCCTCTATTTGGCATTAGACCCATTGCTTGCACAACTGGATACTCTTGAAAACCTAGTAGATCCAAACATCTTGTATGGTTTTAAACCTTTCAATAAATTTTTACTAATGGTACTATATTTTATTTAACTCTCCAAACCCTATTAGATACACTCCACTTTTGGTGTGTGGTTTTGACCATATTTCCCAATTTTACAAGGTTTTTGCAAAGGAAAAGTGACCCCTATCTGAGACAAAATAAGGGGCACTTCCCTTATTCATCTAAAAAACCAAATATTTTATATGATACCCTATGTTATGAGTATTACCTCCACTAATTTTGAGATCTTGACTCTAAGATATGCCCCTCCAACTAATCCAAAACTCAAGATTGAGTTTTTTGAGAAACTGCCTGCAGGGTTAGAGGGAGAAGGACTGTGATTTTGTGATTTATTTCATCTATAACTGAGGAATAACTATATGAAGTTCATTTAAAAAAATTTAAATCATTATATAATTTCTCAAACATGATCTTATCCTAACATGTCCCATAAACACTTTCAAGGCCCTTTAGAGCACTAAATTGAGCATGTCCTATTACCTATTATAGGTGACTGAGACACCTTTTATAGATGTATTAGGCTTTGTCTAAGTTCTATTTGTGATGATAAAAAACTTCATATTCACACCCTTAGGTCACATAGTCCTCATAATTTTTTTTCTAACCTCTCACATACTTCCTCAAATGTAAGACTGAGTTCATCTAGCTCATAGGATTGGGACAAAACTTCTAAGCCCTGCCTGTAGGTGTGATTGAAATTTATTTGATGGGTTTGGATCTCATTTTTATGTTACATCAGGTTATAGGAATTTTTTCATTCCTTTTCCTCACATAAAATCCTTCAAACCATAGTTCACTCCCATGCTTTAGTCCATTATCCTAAAACACCTTGTTTTGAATATGTTTGCATGAGTTTAGGGGCATGTAGGTGCTCTTGAGGGATTTGAGACTTGTTCATAGTGTCACTGATGGCATGAATGTATTTTATTGTTCTCAAACCATGAAACTTTGCTTCACCTCATTCATGATCATGTCTATCTCATAATTCCTGACTTATTTGCTTGTATGTGCATGTTTCCAGCCTGTGTCTACATCATGATAAGGTATTCAAGCTTCAAAAGGTAAGAAACCTTTTGATTTGTCCTCCTAATCTCATATTCCAATCCTTTAAAAAAAAATTCATGCTCAAAATGAGTTCCAAAAAACTCAATTTACCCTTGACTAAGACTAAACTCAAATTTCTTGGAAATATTGTCATTGATGTCAAAGGTCTAGCATTGGTGATAAAGGCCCCACTGTGTTTAATGTTATTTTTAATATTCACATCTTGGATAATGTGTTTTAATATTTATTTAATATTAACTAATATATTTTTGGTTGCATATAATTCAAAAAAGGGCCCATGGAGAATTCAAAGAGTCACAGGGTAAAGACAAAAGAGGAATGGGATGCATTTTCTCATGAAGAGTCATCTTGAGGAATTCCAAGAGTCACCATGTGAAGACAAAAGAAGATATGGTTTATTTTTCCATGAAGGGACACTTTAAAGAATAAAAAAATTTACCAAGATAAAGACAAATGAGGAAAGGATGCATTTGCTTATGAAGGTTCACCATATGACTTTTCAAATGCAAGGATACGAACGGTCATGCAAGTTTGGCACCATTTTCCATGAAGATTGAAGCGTCACAAAGGGTGAATACCAAAGGTCATTTGGAAGGCTATAAATAAAATATTGAGAAGCCATTTATATTATTCATGAAGAAAACATGATTTTTAATTGTCATATCTAGCTTAGAAGAGCAAAGGAGAGAAAAGAAAGAGATATTGTAATGTGTTATCATTTATTGAGAAAGCAACATTGAGAGATAGTTGTGTGCTATACACAAAAGGGGTTGGTGCTCCTGTGGGTTGGTGCTCATGAATAGTTTTTGTTTTGGTGCTTAGAAAAGGGGTTGGTGCTCCTATAAGTTGGTGCTTATGAAAATTGTAGTTTGAATTGGTGCACATTCATATAATTGAAATTGTTCTCTATGGTTTTTCAAATATTGGGTTTCTATGTTCAATATGGTGTCTCTCTTTATCTTGTGTGGTGTTTATTGTTTTAGTTTTATTTAATTTATTGAATGTATAGTTAAGTGTAATTTGATTAAGTGAAACTTTATAATATTTATGATATATTGATTCACCCCCCCCCTCTCAGTATATCTTGCGCTTAACAATTGGTATCAGAGCAGGTTCCTTCAAAAAGATTTTAACAGCTTGAAAGTAGATCAGAGAAATCAAAATGACTAGATTATATAGAGATTTTTATACAACTAAGGTACCTTTGTTTGATGGGTCAAATTATGCATTTTGGAGCATAAGGATGAGGACTTATTTGATGCCCCTTGGATTCAACATTTGTCAAGTAATGTTGGAGTAATACGAAGAACCACATACACATGTAACTACTTTGATAGAAAAGAAGGTAAGTCAAAATAATTTTAAAGCTTTAAATTCTATTTTATGTGGTTTATGTGAATCAAAATTTGTTAAAATTATGCAATGTAAATCTACTCATGAGACTTGGGTAAAAATTGAGAATATTTACAAAGGTGATGAAAAGGTTCAGTGGGCTAAGCTTCAGACTTTTAGAAGATAGTTTGAGAGTTTGAACATGGAAGAGGAAGAAAATATAGCAAGTCATCTTTTGTGGGTTAATCAAATAGTAAATCAGATTTAAGGTCTTGGAGAAAAGTTAGAAGAGTCGATAGTGGTACAAAAGGTTTTAAGATCTCTACTAATGAGATATGATGCAAAGGTTTTGACAATCGAGGAGATAAAGGATATTTCAAAGATAAAGATGGATGAACTACATGTTATTCTTACATCATATGAGATGTGAACCAAACAAGAGAAACCCTCAAAAAGGGAAGCTGCTTTCAAGACATCAAAGAAAGACAAGGCTAAGATTCAAGAGTCAAGTGACAGCTCTAGTGATGATGAAGATGACAATGGATCTCTTTTCATTCATAAACCAAAAAGGGGCATAGGTAAATATCAAGGAAAATTACCATTTAAATGTTTTAAATGTGGTAAGATTGGACATTTTGTAGATAGATGCCTAGATAAGACTAATGATGATAATGAAGAAGGAAAGTCTACATACAAGAAAAACTTCAAAGGTAATTACAAGAAGAGATTCAAGAAGAAGAGTTTATATTCTAAATATCTTAGCTCAATCAAAGAAAGTGGAGTCAATGACTCAGATGAAGAAGAAAATATATTCATGACCATACATGAAGATGCCTCTACAAACAAAAGTACAGATGATCAATAAGAAGAACATGATGAAAGTGAGGATGAAGTTGAAGTAAATCTAGAAGGAGAACTTGTTTTTGCCTTACAAGAGTTAAAATCTCTTGAAAAGAAGAATCAAAGAATAAATCTCCAAATCAAGAAAAATGAAAAGGAGTCAAAGAAAATAACTGAAGATCTACAAGCAGACTTTGAAGAAGCCAAGAAGAATGAAGAAGATCTAATGGTACAGTTGTAAAAAGTATGTAAAGAATGTGAAAGGTATGTTATTGAAATTACTTATTTAAAAGTAAATCTTGAGAAAAAAAAATAAATCAATCAATGATAGAGTAGCGAATGATTCAAAATTTGAGAATAGCACTAATATGTTGAATAAGATATTAGAAATCCAAAAGGCAATATCAGATAAGACAGGTATTGGATTTGAAAAAGAGAAAGGGGAGGCCACTACATTCACAGAAAAGGAAAAAGGAAAGAGCTATGTTGAAGCTCTTACAAAAGAAGAAATAAAAAGAGAAGTTAAGAATATAGAGGACATCTCAAATAAAGAAGGCTAGAGGGAACAGAGCTACAAAAGGCAATCAAGTTATAGATACACAAATAGGTCCTATTTTTATGGTTACTATTTTTATTGTAATGGATATGGTCATAAGAAAATAAAATGTCAAAAAAGGGCTAACAATTTTAGAAATAAGGAGAAGGAAAGTCATGCAGAGTCAAGTAGAAGCCACAACTCTTTTACTCCTCTAGCTTTAATGAAGAGGCCATAATATGTTACAAGTACAATAACTTTAGGCACATAGCCTAGTACTGTAGAAGTGTGTTCAAGTCAGTCAAGAAGGACCAGAGTTTTAAGGCTCCATTCATCAAGAAGAAGGTTCAGACATGTTCATGGTAGAAGAAATAACTTTAAGATTTTATGTTAGTTCAAACAGCTTTGCATGCAAGAAATGAACAGCCATGGTTCATTGACAGTGGATGTTCGAGGCACATGATAGGAGACAAGAGCAAGTTCATAACTCTAAAGAAGATCAATGGTGGTACAGTGAAATTTGGAGATAAAACCACTACTAGGAGAGCTAGAAAAGGTACTTTGAGTTTAGATAATGGTAGAACTAAGGTTAAAAATGTATTATATGTAAAAGGTCTTAAGCATAATCTATTTAGTGTAAGTCAAATATGTGATCAGGGATACACAATAAAGTTTTATGCAAAAATTTGTGAGATTAGAATAAAAGATTCAAATGAGTTGATTTCAGATGCTCAGATGATAGGCAATAATTTATATGTGTTATCAGATATCTTCACAAAGGCACGATCAAAAAACACATTTGAGTATCTGCAGGAGAAGTTGGGAGAAATTTATTTTACTTCCTGTCATTGAGGTTCAGCATCAGTTGAGGGGGAGCTAAGTGTTAGATCTAGGTAGGCCCTTTGCCATTGATGTCAAAGGGGGAGAATAATAGAAATAGGTATAGGTATAGGTATGGTGCAAAAATAGGTACAAGTTACTATAGTAACTGGGAGTTACTATATGTTTTTCAGATGGCAGTATGTGTAGGTTTTAGAATGTGGAAATTTGAGTTTGAGGTTGCCATCAATGACAAAGGGGGAGATTGTTATAAATATTGTCATTGATGTCAAAGTTCTAGCATTGGTGATAAAGGCCCCATTGTATTTAATGATATTTTTAATATTCATATCTTGGCTAATGTGTGTTAATATTTATTTAATATTAATGAATATATTTTTGGTTACATATAAGTCAAAAAAGGTCCCATGGAGAAGTCAATGAGTCATGGGATAAAGAAAAAAGAGGAATGGGATGCATTTTCTCATAAAGAGTCATCTTGAGGAATTCCAAGAGTCACCATGTGAAGATAAAAGAGGGTATGGTGCATTTTTCCATGAAGGGACACTTTTAAGAATACAAAAAGTCACCAAGATAAAGACAAAAGAGGAAAGGATGCATTTGCTTATGAAGGGTCACCATATGACTTTTCAAATGCAAGGATACAAAGGGTCATGCAAGTTTGGCACCATTTTCCATGAGAATTGAAGGGTCACAAAGGGTGAATGCCAAAGGTCATTTGGAAAGATATAAATAAAGGCTTGAGAAGCCATTGTAATATGCATGAAGAGAGCATGATTTATAATTGTCATATCTAGATTAGAAGAGTAAAGGAGAGAAAAAAAAGATATTATAATGTGTTATCATTTGTTGAAAAAGCAACACTGAGAGATAGTTATGTGGTATACACAAAACGGGTTGGTGCTCACGAATAGTTGTTGTGTTAGTGCTTAGTAAAGGGGTTGGTGTTCCTTTAAATTGGTGCTTGTGAATATTGTATTTTGAATTGGTGCTCATTCATATACTTGAGATTGTTCTCCATGGTTTTTCCCACATTGGGTTTCTACGTTAAATTTGGTGTCTCTCTCTATCTTGTGTGGTGTTTATTATTTTAATTTTATTGCATATCTTGAATGTGTGGTTAAGTAGAACTTGATTAAGTGAAAGTTTATAATATTTATAATATACTAATTCAATCCCCACTCGGTATGTCATGTGCTTAACAAAAACTAGGCTGTAGGTGCATAATTTTAGGCCTATAGGTTAGTGAGGATGAGTTTAGAGCATGTTTAACTTGTCTAGGGGTTTGTTGAGGTTAGTTCTATAGGATCTATACTAGGATTAGTCCCTTCCTAGGAACTTTCAACACCATTTCCTTTGGGCCAATCCTTGAAACATTTCCCTCACTACCTTTCTACCCTGTGTATGGATAGGGGATGGCCTAAAAAGGTCATTCCATGCAACATAACTCTTCCTCATGGATTAAGTGCTCAAAACTAATTTTTTAGTTGTTTGGAATTGTTCCCCCATGCAAAAATAGGTCTATGACTTTTCAAAATATTTGTAGGGTGTACATGCCTTGATAATCTTGTAGACATTACTACCTCTTTTCAATGCTTTTTATCCATTTTGGGAGGATTCAAAACATATATGAATCTTGTCATTTCAAGCTCAAAATTGGTATGATGGTTGCTCATTGATGGGGCTACAAGGTGAGCATAGGAAGATTTCTAAAAATAAAATACAAATTCACCTTATGTAAATCATATAGACCCTTGGGAGCTCTGTTTAGCCATTTTAGGTATTGTGGGACCAAATACAATCAAGTCATTGTTTTGAGTGAACAAACCACTTGTAGAAGCTTCTTAACCTTCTTAGCATGGAAAAAAATACTCTTGGATATGCTAGGTACCAGTCATGAGTTCCACCATTTTTTTTACTATTCATGCTCTGTACAAACCTCCATGAAACAAGCACAACTTGATTGAGAGTGACAAGGCAACAAGCAAGGAAAATAGATAATTTGGCTTTGGAGGAGTATGCTAATTAGACCTCCCACAAGATAATTTCATGAAGGAGATATTGAAACATGAATATTAAGAACATTATCACTACCATGAAGCTCTTTCAACATTGAAAAACATAGTACCTACACACATACATCTACAAACTTAGAACACAAGCACCATTTGAGATATCCTTCACAGGCAATACAAAGTGAAGTGTTATATTTTGAAAATATCATGGAGAGAGCTTAATTATATAATAAAAATATCTCCCTAAGATCACATAGCTCCATTAAACCCTAAAAGTTAGAAATAGATGCATAACAGTACCCCTCTTGTATGCAATTCTATAAAAAGGTGTTTAAATTGTTAGCAATGCTTCGTAAAGTATGAGCCACTAAAACACAAGTTATTATTGTAAAAATTAATTTCACTTAGATTAAAATCCACCTATATAATCACTCCTCCCAACTCTACCTATACCTTCCATACCAAGTGCTTGAAGTTGACCTTCATTTGCATGCCAAGAGGAAGATGAAGAAAAATGAGTTATAGATTCATATTTTTGCATTATCCTTGAAGTTAAAATGTTTAAATGTATTTGGGGAGGTGAAGAGACACCCCATCCATTTTATAATCTAAATATCAGATCATGGGGGTCGTACAAGTGCCCAAAAGGGCCTAAAAACAAGGAGAAACTCCCCTTTTATGACCATAACTAAATATTAAACTACCAAAAACCTGAAATTGACATCTTCTTACCTTTCCCACATTGGCCACATCTTGGTGATAAGTTTCTCACTTCATCCATCCATACAAGTCCTTTTTTAGCTCAAAGTGGGCCCATAAGGCAATTTTTTGCATATTGAATACGGTAAATGCAATTTAATAACTTAGAAATATCCTAAATCAAATTAAAAACCATATTAGGACTAAACAAAATATTTTATGCCTTTTAATAAGTTTGACCCTATTTGACTAGGGTTGACTTTCATTGACTTGGTTAGTATAAAGAGCTAGACTTTAGACCAAGGCTAGGCTAGGGATAAGTGAACATCTAGATCAAAATGAGACTATTATAGGACATTGCAAAACCTATACAAAGATAAAAAATTTATGGGTTTAATCAAATTTTACCAAAGTTCAAATTTGGTCAACAAGTAATATCAACCTAGGATAGTTACATCAATGCTACTATCTAGGTTTGATGTGTCATATATAGATGATCTACTAAAATAGGATGTAACCACCTAGATGTTTTGGGGTTTTAATTCACCTTTAGTTTGGTACATTCAGATCTAGTTCATGGACTATCACTCCATGTGAAATGGTAAAACCCTAACTTTACATCTTTAATATGACCTTGGAGAAAATGGGCTAGTGGGCACATAATGTCAAGCTGACCTCAATCACCATTTTATCAAAGGACACCACCCATGTAGCTAATAATTCAAATAAGGCCTCGTATTTATTTATTTCTCCCCTATGTGTTGGCTTTTATGTGACTCATACAATGCATGCAAAGTAAGTACAATAGTGGCCTAGCTTGTAACTTGGCAAATCAGGATCTTGGGCTACTCCTTTAGTGATTCAGACCTATATATGTGTTGTGCCTATGACTGGAATAGAAATAGGGAAGATTTGATCATTTAATTCTTGATATACTTCTTTTGATAAGTTACCTTAGTCTCTTTGAATTTTTATAGGTGAGGAATGAATGAGGGTTGATCTTGTATTGATATCAATCTCTTTGGAGTAATAACTTGCGTTAAATCACTTAAGCTGACCAGTAAGATATGTTTCCTTCAGAAATTAGATGAGTTTAGGGAATTGGATACTTGCATCAGGATGGGATAGTAACATCAATGCTATTATCTAACATAGACATTAGTGTCTAGGGAGCAGGAGAATAGGTACAGGTTCAAAACTTGTAGAGATGGAATATAAGTACATTTTAAGCATTTTGGGCAAGAAAGAAGACCTAGGTCATCAATATAAGACTAGTATAGCTAATATATATAGGTCAAGTGGTATAAATAAGAGTATATGTAATACTTGCATAAGTGGAAAAGATAAATAATTGAGAGGAATAGCCAAAGTCTGAGTTTTCTAAGTGTACAAGACTTAAGTGTTATATAATCATAAAATATCATCTACTTTCCCCCTCCCCCCTCCCACAATTAATCTGGTAATGAAATTTTTAGTTTAAAGGAAAGGAATCTATACATGGGTGTGTGCACACACCTTATCTTTTCATGTGCCCAACTTGAGTGTTTTTTTATGAGTGGCTTGCAACCAAGAGCATGTTATAGTATAAAATTAGTGCATATATTTTGGATTAAAATTACTTGAAATAAATTAAAATTAAAAGAGCAAGGTTTAGGAGAACACCTATGTGTCAATGTAATTATCTTAATTATTGGCAAGTTATTTTGAAAAATATGTATTATTGTAAGGCTATGAAAACTAAGATTAGGAAAAATATAGATAAATATTTAAAGTGAATATATCCAAGTAGATATATATATATATATATATATATATTGGAAAGCACATGCCCCCAACTTTAGAGCAAAAGTGAGTTGTCACATGGTAGTTGAGATTAGCTCAACCATATAACCCAATGATACTTATAACCTAGTGAGGTTAGATGATTAAGTCCAACCTAAAAATATGGAAATATTGAGTTATTTGATCACCTCAACCATACCAAAAATCAATCCAACTACATTAGTAGATTGACTCAATAGAAGTCCATAAAATTCCATGGGGTATCAATACAAAAAATTATGTGATATGGTGACACTTCATAAAAGCATTTTAGAATCTAAAATTGATTTGGATTTTTCATATTAGGAAAATGTTGCATAGCATATGCACCTTAGATATGTCTCATGCTAAAATTGTGTATAACAATAATACCAATGTATAGAATTTTTCCACAACTATGAATCTAAATCATCTAACAGTGTGCTTTGGCCAATTCAGATAATTATGTGTGGATAACATGCTTCTAAAACATGCCCCAATTATATATGGAGAAATATGAAAATTGATATAATCACCCATGTGGAAGACATGTTTCTAAAACATGCCCCCATTGTAAACTAGAAATGTTGAATACTAAATAGGTGTGGATAACATGATTCCAAAACATGCCGCCACTAAATCTAAAAAAATAAATGTGTGAAATCCATGCCCATATGACATGCCTACACTAAATCTAAAAATTCATATAATTACCATATATTTAATGTGTGGATAACATGCTTAAAAAGCATTCCCCCACTGAAACTAGAAACTAATATAAGTACCATATATTGAATGAGTGTGGAGAACATACTTCCAAAGCATTCCCCCACTTAATTTGAAAACTATGCCAAGTGTGGATAACATGCCTTTATGATATTCCCCCAGTAAGATGCCCCCCCTTGAGGTTAAGAAAAGATAGGAACTGATAATTACCTCAACACAAAAGAATAAGGCAATTGTATACTCTGTGATTGTAACCATGTAGCATATAAAAGGAACATGTCTATAGATATAGCATATAGAACCAATGTGATCACATGTAAGCCTAATATGCATGATAAAGATCATGGCAATGTCTAGATAATAATAGTATTATAAGATCAACAAACAAAAAAACACACACACAAGAGCACTCAAAGGCAAGTCAAAAGGTAATAGTCCAAGGAGACCAAAAATAAGGGGCATGTTCAAATGACACACAATTGAAGGGACATAACTTAGTCAAATGTACATAAAATGAAGACTAACATATTCAAATATAAATACAAAAAATAATGACATATTCAAATGTCAATGAAAACATACATAGGCATGAGGGCCACAAGCAAAGGAGCATATTCAAATGCTTGAAAAAGGAATACAAGACACTCAAGGAAGTTCATAAATTAAAGCATAAACAACCAACATAAACATGTCATAGTAGCCCATGGATCCAATGTGATAGGAAAATTATGTCAAGCGTATAGCATATCAAGTGTCATGTGTAAGATATAATCATGGATAATAGTCATGTGTATGTACATATGTAATCTTAAACATGATAATATAGAGTGATCATCAAATCATATAACCTATGTGTATCAATACCAAGGAAGCAGATTCCCCTAATGTTCTTATGACATGATTAAAGGGAAATCCCAACATATAAAATAGGAATGTAACATGTATTTATGATGTTTATATCACACTCAAGTATAAGTATCACACAAATGTGTATGTAGGAGTAACTTAGTATGTCGTCCATCAATGTGGAAGTAACACATCGATGTCAAGGAGCTAATAAAACATGTAAGTGTCGAAAGCGTTTCTGTAGTTTTGAATGTTTTTTATTTTTTTGATACTTTTGAAATTTTTGACATAAGTTTAATCAAGTGATTCCTCATCCTTAAAAGGTGAAGGGATACCTACAAATTATTTTAATCATTGTTTATGTTGATTTAGTACTAACATTTCAATGTTTCTATGTAATGGTTTTCCTGAAGCCAATGGTACAAGAAAATAATCAAGTCCACCATGATGTATGAAAATATGTGTACCTATATCAGGATAGTTTACACATATGTTTGTAATGTCTAACTTAGTGTTCCACTCAACTAGCTAAGTTTATCTAAACTATAATTTTAAACATGGTTTGTTTGTTTATATCCATATAGTTAAAGCTTTGACACATGCACACCAAATAATAGGTAAGTGAATGTATCCTTGATATTCAAGATCCAAAGGAGAATATATTAGTTCATTTATAGTATGTATCAATTGTGCAATAAAATTAGTCCCACAAGTTGCATCCCATTTATTTGGACCAAATCTAATATGGTGGTAATATAACATCAATATTAGTAGTAATAGTTAAATCATCATGCTTTTATCACTTTGAGGTATACTTCTCTTATAAAATATAATAAGTATTATTATTTTTTCCTATTATGGACACATTATGTATGCATCCTTCACTCTTATATTATTAGAATTTATGCCACACATTGATCAGTAGTATGGCCAATGATCTAATGGTAATTAAAATATGGTACTCCCTTTGTGGGGAGTAGTCTATTACCTAATTTAAGTCTATTAGAAAGTAAAGAATCCATTATATGTTCAAGTAATAAAGATAAGATGGTATCAGTGGTGTGATCTATAGTGCGTGGGGTAAAGCCTTTTGAGAAAACTCCACATTATTTATGTGATGTACTTGCATTTGGCCCTTATAACATTGACTTAGTGATTCTAGACAAGAGGCATATATGGCATAACCATCATTTAAATTCTCATTTTCTAGTTTTCATTTTCTCTTAGCTAGATTCAATGTTGTATTTTATGTACATGGGTTAAACATGTATGTGCCAGGACCCATAGGTTTAAATAAGTTATGCGATAAGTGATCAAGTGGATAAAATTTCAAGTTTTACATGTTTTATTTGTCATATCATAGGTTGTATCATCATCACTATCATAGTAGTCTTAAACATGGCCATCTTTTTTCTTGGTATTAACTAATAAAGGAAGCTCAAATGTTGGGGGTTCTTGTAGTTTTTCTAGCTTTTTTGTAAATGGTTCTTTATCTTTATGCATATCTATGTCTACCTTAGATTTTAATTCCTTATTAATATTTGAATATAAAGGAGACATTGTAATTGACTCACATATTTCATACGTATTTATATCTTTAAGAGGAATAAATTATTTAGGTGGTCCCATTGTAGGGATGCCTTCAATTTTAGAATGTATCATTTAACAAAATTTGAAAGGTTCATCATCAACAAACATGGATAATAAGGTCCCCTCATGTATTAAGTTTACACATCAATGAAGTGTAGATGGGATAGATTCCATTAAATATATCTAAGGTCTACCCAAAAGTAAAATATAATGTAAGGATTGAGACATGACCTAAAAAGTAGTTGTAAGTTTTTTGGTCCTAAAGTCACATCTAATGTAATTTGTCTAAGTAGAGGGCTATGTGAATTTTCAAACCCTTTTATGAGTATAATAGTGTTTTAAATATGGCTTGTGTTGACACCCATGGTGCTTAGGAATTACATACTACAAATTTTTAGGCCTGATCCATTATTAATGAGCACTCTTTTGATACATTTACTTTGTATTGTTATTTGTATGAATAAAGATAAATTTTGGTCAATATTATCTTTGCATGGTAAATATTTTGGATCAAAGGTGATAAATTTGTTATTATTCTTTAGATCTTTCGTAATGTTTTATTATTTTTGGGAAAACTAGTGTTTAGTTTCTGAATAATAAGGGGTCTAGAGTAAGGGAAAAATCTAGTTTAATATGGTAAAATATAGATTTTTATCAAGTAAATTACATGAGGAGAAGAAATAAACTTATTTGAAAATGGACTGAAATGAATGATTCAAGAGTTGGAAATTGAGGTACAAGACTGGGACACTATCTAGAATCTAGATCTAGCCTTCATTTTTTGATTGGATAGGAGCACTGAAAGTGGACAGTAATGGCACTAGTAGTATAGTTCACCTTTTCTTCTAGTATCTAGAGGATCTAAGCTTTTTGGATTTTGTTCACTAGGTTAGTGTGAGCTTATGTACCAAATTTTAGAGGTTGGAAGTCAATAAATATCTTTATAGGTCTATTTTAATCTCCAAAACATTATATTCATCTGCACACATGCAAACAATAAATTCATCAAAAGCAAAAGGGGGAAAACTAGGTTAGGGGAAGAATGATAGCATGACCTAGAACCCCCATTATCTTGATCACTTCCTACATTAATCATCAAGCTAGGGTCTCATATCCAATATAGTTTTCCCTTAGGAAATGTGCATATTTAATGCACATGATAGATGCAAGAATGACTTTTGCCTAGGCCCTTCCTTGATCAAGCATGCAGGTCTAGGTGTGATGCAGAATGTTGAGATATACTATTGACTAGTTTTTATTATCTATAATGTCCCAAAGTAGTAAGTCTTAGATATAAAATGCCTTGTGAAGTGATTTATATAGGAGACTCATTATTTCAAATTTGGGAGCTTTATTTTCATTTGGTCGACATTGGAAAACTTAAGGATGAAGCTAAGAAAAGAGGTAAGACTCAACTAGCAAAATAAATTGACTGTTAGAACTCAAAATGGCCCTAGATAAGAGCATTAGAAATGGACATTACTGGCACCGATGCTATAGTCCAACCCTAGTGCTCTTGTCCTACAGTCTTAAGACCTAGGGGGTAGAGAGAGGATAGAAAACGTGGCCTGGATGAGGTGGAATGACTATTTGAAAGGCTCAAGAAGACCATGAATAGGCAAAAAGGTGACTTAAGCATGGAACAAGACCCAAATGAATAAAATAAAGGACATGGATAAATGTGAACAAAATTTCATATTTTCCAGTCGGAGTCTCCTATGAAAAGAAATGATATGTGTGGTTGCTTGACCAAATTAGGGTGTATACACATAATGTCTAAAAAATAGGTAGGCTCAATATCACTTGGGACTTGTTTTTCATGTAATTCTTCATATCAGATATCTTTATAAACAATAGATTACTTTAGGGCTCAAGTATTGAAATCTTAGCAAGTGTATTGCTCAATTGGTCAACAATGTCATATCCCTTAGATTTTATTACAAGCCTAGGTTTTAGCAACACCTATTGTATATTAATAGGTGGTAGGATGAGTTGAGAAACCTTACCTCTTTAATTAATAATAGGACCATATAATCTAATATACATCATAGGTGCATAATGAGTGTGAAATGGTAGTTGTCATTTGAATAAGATATAGGTAAGACAAAGGGCTGAGAGCATGCATGTTGGCACCTAGATATTGGATCTATAACATTATAAAAATGGATTTTAAAAAGAGATTAGTGTTCATTCAAAACCCCTCTCCTTTTGGCATGGATTTGATTATAACATTTAAAAAGATAATTAATATATCAAACCATAGAAATTATGACATGTTGGAACCCAAAATGGGAAATATATGCATCCGTGTCACACATATTTTATGATAATTTAGGATTAGCAATAGAAAAATTAGAAAACCCTAAATGATCTAGGGTTTGATGTTCAAAGATTGGGTTTACAAAATGTTTAACCCTAAAATGGTATCTAGACTGGGGTCATCTAGATTGTTAAAGGGGTATATAGAAAAGAAATAACACAAAGGTGATAATCAGATCTATAGCAAGCCAATTAGATGCTAAACTCAGATATAAACATACACTAAATTTGTTATGTTGAGATAGTCTAAATATTGAAATTAAAACTATGCTAGATATAAAAATGATAAATAAGTGAATTACTTATCTTGTTTTGATGTTAATACAGTTCTAGATCTAGAATAGGCTAAAATCAGGAGGGAAGGAGACTCTATAACAATCTTTAGATTATGTATTTGACACCTCTAGATCTCTAGACAATAATGTTAGTCTAGGATGGTTACATCGATGTCACTATATGGATTCAATGCTAGTGTCATGTATAGAATATTTATTGAAATAAGATGCGACACTTGGATGTTTTTGGGTTTTGCTTAAACTTTACTCTAGTGCATTCAAATATGGATAATGGATTGTCACTCCTTTTAAAATGGAAAAACCCTATATTTTCATATTTAATGTGACTTAGTGGGAAAATGGTGTAGATTTAACCCTAATGACCCCTCTATCAAAGGATACTACCTACATAGCCAATAATTCAAAGAGGGCCTCAAATTGATGTAGTTCTCCTATGTGTTGGCTTATGTGTGACTCATACAATGTGTACAAAGCAAGTACAATAATAACCTAACTTGTAACTTGGAAAATAGGGATCTTGATATACTCCTTTAGTAATTCAAATCTATAGATGTGTTGTGCCTATGACTAGTATGGAAATATGTAAGCTTTGATCAATTGAATGCTTGATAAATTACTTTTGATAAGTTTCCTTGGCCTCTTTGGCATTTTATAGGTGAGGAATGAATGAAAATTGATCTTGTATTTATATCAATCCCTTTAGATTAATAAATTTTATTAAATCACTTAGATCAACCATTAAGATGTTTTTCCTTCACAAATTGGATGACTTTAGGGTACTAGATACTTGTATCAGGACAAGATAATAACTTTGATGCTACTATCTAACCTAGACATTAGTGTTTAAGGAGTAGGAGAACTAGTACAAGTTTAAAACTTGTAGAGATGAAAGACAAGTACATTTTAAGCATTTTAGGCAAGATAGACCTAGGTCATTAATATAATATTAGTCAGACTAATAGATATAGGTCAAGGGGCACAAAGATATATTAGATGTGAGACTTGTGGAAGTAGGAAAGGTAAATAATCAAGAGGAAAAGCCAAGGTCTAAGTTTTCCAAGTGTATAAGATTGAAGTGTTATATAATCATAAAATAGCATCTACATAAACCATATGTTCCCAACCACTTACCTTATTATTACCTTTTAGTTTTACCCTCACCTGGAGATATTTAAAATACATAGTTACACTACCACATAATCTCTTACATGTAGATTTTACTCTTATGGATTATACAACATTTTCTTCTTAAAAATATATTTCTAGCTCAACTATCAACTTCATGAGCTTTTATGGACTCTTATTTCCATAAAATAAAATAATATCACTAAGAGATATACCTCTTTCCTTCATCATCACCTTTGTCAATATCTTTCATCTATTGGAATCTTTTTATCCACTTTCTTGGCCTCTCTCCAAAGCATCCAACTTAACTTATAGGGACACAAACCCCACCATTATCTCTTCTTCATCATCTTCACTCATAGTTGTAAAAACACCACTTTATACAATCATTCTCATCATATCTAGTTTTTCCTAGAATCTTTTCAACATCTCTATCAATTCATCCACTTCTTGTTCTCTTCTCTTATGTGTCATATCTCACCACAATTAACAATCTTCTCTTATATAACCTACAATGGACTCAAAATAGAGCCTCTCAAACTCCCTCTCAACTTGCATGATTTATCTCACACCTAAAATAAACTTATGTAAGATTTTATTTCACAACTTGAAAAACACTCAAGCAGAGTTCTATTTCATAGCTTGAAACAAAATCATACAATAGTTTTACACACAACTTTTAAGTAAAAACTCTAGACCAATACCATTTGGTGAAAGCACTAGGCAGGGTATCCAATTAAGTACAACCATTAATGCATGCATTGTAATGTTTTACCACTTCCATGGACACACATTGGCATAATCTACAAAACATGACTCATATCATCAAACATTCTTTCTTGCATTCATTTTTCAATAACATTGCATTACAACACATCTCCTCATATTTAGGCCTCAATCAGAATTATTAAATATAACAAGTTTTAATGATAAGTTTCAAATGCAAAAATTGGTAGCTTAACACTTCATCAATTCAAGAGGAGATAAAAATTGTAATACTGGTTCTCAAACACAATCTTCAGCAAAGGAATCCCAAAACAAGAGCCATTTTTCCATTTAAGGTGGGAAATTTCTAAGCCTTTAGCTTCCCTAGGTGAATCTTGGCATTCCATGGCATTATAAGGACCAAAAAATCATTATCTACCTTCAGTCATACCTAATCATGTCTTTCGCAAACATTTAAATCTTATGAAATTCTTTTTGTATGTTAATACATATGTGAGATTTTATAGGCACCTTAAACCTTTTAAAATATAATATGAGCACTTAAAATTCCCTATTTATAATTGGTTCCCTCAATTAACATTGTGGCATGAAATTAAGCTTGTTTTATACCTAATTAGATTTTTAATCCCATAAAACAAAGCAGATGCTAGAAGTTATTCATTACTATCCTAGTTGAGTTCTTATTTTTGAATACCACTATCTGTATTTGATTAAGATTTTCCCAACCTAGTCGATATTTCCAATCTACATACAATAGTAGGTAAATTTAAGGACTCTCCATGTTCTGTGTGGAATTTGGTTCCTACTTACAAATGTTAGCAAGACTTTGAAAGGTTTGTAGACCCTGTCAAAGTTATGACACCAAACAACATTATGGGGAAGCATCAATACCTAGTTGGGATTTTAGGCCTGACTAGCATAGGTCATTCCTCTCATCAACAACTATGACATAATCAAAGTTTTTAATCTAATTATCATTAATACCTTGGGGGAAATTTCTTATTGATCAAGCTGGGATATAGGACCTGATTAACACTATAAATCATGAGTTATTCTTTTGTCAACCTAATCAGACTTGTAAGGTTTGATTACAATTGGTAAGCATTATGTGATTTTTATAAGAAATAATTGATAAAAAGAATCATGATTAACATTAATATATTCCTAATATGACATAATTGATATCATGAATCCTAATCATGATTTCCAAAGATTAACATCTATCTCTAATAACTAATCAGGGATTAGGAACTTGATTATAATTGTAGAGTATGGAAAGTTAATTCAAAGACCTAATCAAGATTTTTTATAAGCCCGATCAACACTTCAACCTAATAAAACTAAATAAAAGTTTTATCTTCAAGATTTCTAAGGAAAATGAGAAAATTTTCAAGCTAAGTGTTTATAGTTAAAATTGATCATCACAACTTGGTCAATCCATCTATGCAAAAACCATAATGAAATGAAGACTTTGAAATTTAAGCTCCTAGACAACCTCCATGTGAAAATACAAACAAATGAAAAAATAAAACTCACTACTTTGTCTTTGGGTGGTGAAGATTGCTTGAAACCTTGGATGCTCCTACATTAACTTTTGACTAAGAGGAGGACCTAGGTGAAGATCATTTTGATATATATCATGCTTGATCTAATTACACACATTCCCTAAAGGGATAACTACATCAACTTGAGGTCTATACCATTGGGGTTATGTAGGCAGTGCTCAATATTGTAGATACTAAAATATAATTTTTATATGACACACTAGTTTTGTACACTTGAAAAGTACCAATCATGGCTCAACCCTTTAGTTTATGACCTTCTCATTATCAAAAGGCTTGCATTTGACATTTTGATGACACAAAACACATGTAGCTTATAATATACATAAAACTTTCTTTCCATCATGCATAGATAGTTACATATCCTCATCAACTTTTTATGTTGTAGAATACTAACATCTAGATTATGACATTTATGTTGACTCTAGTGTCCCAAATCTGATGCTAGTATCCCTACCTTCCAAATGGTCAAAATGTCAAATATTTTGATATGTATGGGTGGACCTATTTGTCTTATTTAACCCTCCCATGATATTTTATTTTAAAATGTGTGGTATAAATACAAATCAAAGGTCATTCATTATCTATCTAGAAAACACATTTTAAGCTGACACTACACTATTAAAAAGCATTTGCATAGCTAAGCTATATTTCCATGTTATTCCCTATTTACAAATTAGTCATATGATGATATTTTATTTTAAAATGTGTGGTATAAATACAAATCAAAGGTCATTCATTATCTATCTAGAAAACACCTTTTAAGCTCACACTACACTATTAAAAATCATTTGCATAACTAAGCTATATTTCCATGTTCTTCCATATTTCCAAATTAGTCATATGAGAGGTCTAAATCATTCAAATATTATCCCATGAGCATTATTTATCAAGTTACAAGTTAGATCACTAAATGTACTCACATATATAAAATTGGACAATTGTTCACACAAAAGCCTACATAATGGGGATAACTACATCGGTTTAAGGCCCTATTCAAATCATGTGGATATGTAGTCAATGTTCATTAACAAATGGGTCTTTGAGGTCAACTCAACTTCACTTGAGCTTAATAATCCTTATTTTATAGGTGTCATGCCATAATTGGAAGACCTAGGGTTTTGAAAAAAAGACTAAATATGGGAACCTTTACATGCAATCTAAACTTATAATCTACAATGTGATAATGAACCCTAATAAATGCAACTAATTATTCCTAAAAAGGATCTTTATGTTGGTTTTGGCATAAGCATTCAAATCAAGATAGAAGCATCGATACTAGTGTCCTAACTAATATCAAGTTACTTTCCAAATCTAATGAATCGATGTGAAACACCAAACTATCTTCTTTTACACTTGTGTCTTTTAGATATCCCTCTACATCATTACATAAGCTAAGTTTTCTTTTTCCTTCACATTGCTACATTTAAAATATTGTTTGGAGTTTTATTTTTATATATTTAGCATATTTTAAAATGTAGTATATTTATCATAATATTATAAATATGAATTATTTAATTGGCATGCTTTAGAATAGATTATTCCATAATTGATTAGGCTATTCCCACTACCCTTAATTCCAAAAGAGTTAAACATTTTGGTGAACCCAATCTCTAAGTCTTCTTGTGCAACCCTAGTTTGGTCTAGGGTTTTCCACCTTCTAGAGCTTCAAATTCAACATCATTGCATAAGCTAAGTTTTATTTTTCCTTCACATTGCTACATTTAAAATATTGTTTGGAGTTTTATTTTTCTATATTTCGCATATTTTAAAATTTAGTATATTTATCATAATATTATAAATATGAATTATTTAATTGGCATGCTTTAGAATAGATTATTTCATAATTTATTAGGTTATTCCCACTGCCCTTAATTCTAAAAGGGTTAAACATTTTGGTGAACCCAATCTCTAAGTCTTCTTGTGCAACCCTAGTTTGGTATGTTGGGGGATCAATCCAACAATAGATTACAATTGTGACAGCAATAAACGTAGAATTAAACCAGATTGACAAGTAATTAGAATGATAATAACAAGAACAAGAGATACATGAAAACACCCTGAAAACTTGTATTAACAAACTCTTTACAAAAGGAATACAATTGAAGAAAGCTTCTTTCTTCCACACCTCTCCTAGATGTATAGATCTCTATTCCTCAAGAGCTCTCTCTCTCAAGAACAATCAACTCCAACAAGCCTGGATTGATTCAATTCTGTACTGTTCTTCTCACACAATGAATTACAATAATTCACTACAAGACTACAATAAGCTAGGAAGATCTAATTCTACATATAGAATTAGGAGACTTGAGCATGTACAACCAACAAGCAGTTAAGCCACTTGAAAAAGGGCTCTAAAAATAGTAATGCCAATAATAGAGATGCAAGCTCGGAACTTCAACTCAAACTTATCATGCAAACACTCGCTTCTATCCACGGAAATAGCTTTCTGGACACACAGGTAACCGACGTCGGTTCCTGCTGCTTGTCTGTGACCGCCGTCGGCCGACCCTTTACCGACGTCGGCGTCTCTGCAACTGCCTGTGACCGACTCCTGACCGATGCCGGTGTCTGTGTAGACCCGAACCTGATAATGAATGCTCCTTGGTGAAGTTTTTAGCTCCACACCCTAACATGGTATACGGTTTTCCACCTTCTAGAGCTTCAAATTGTTATAATTACTTTTTAGTTTTGATTTTTTTGTTATTATTAGCATCATTGTTTTTATTTATAAGAAATGGAAAATGTTAATAACAAAGATCATTTTGAAATTTAAGATAAGGAGGTGTTAATAAATCATCTAAATACAAACTAGGAATTAATTGATATAGTTGTGTATGTTACATGAGATGAAATTAGTAAATATGATCAATCTAATGCATATACATCTAGTGATGGTGAATATTTAAGTAATACTACTATATATTTGATCCCATTATCCATCCCCTCAATCACACCATTGACTCCTACATATAGTGGAGGCATAAAATATGTTTTCAAGCCATTGTTCCCTAAGGATCAAATTCCTATTACTAAATTTTCCATGGGGCCAATTAATGCTTCAAATCAAATACCAGTTTCAATGCCTACATCAATACAAGTGATGCTTTCATCCCCTTATATAACTTATAAAACCTCAAATATTAATTCAACTGGGTTTATTATGCAATCTCTTCTCTGAGTTATTCAAACTTTGGAAGCTAAGGTTACAAATATCAAGCAAAAATTTTTAAAATCACCTCATGTTATTGATTCACAAGATGTATTATGTAATCCTCTTTCACCTAAGATATCTTTGCACCTTTTGATAACTATTTTTATAGAACCCATGTTTACATTTTATGATGGCAAGGATGATCCTAAGTAGCATTTCCAATATTTTTATGTAACATGCCTTGATTATGCTTCCAATGATAAAATTTTGACAAAATTATTTCCAAGAAGCCTAACCAACTATGCTTCGATAAGGTTTTATTATACACCAGTATGATCAGTGACAACATTCAAACCCTGTAGTAGATTAGTTTCTTACACTTTTCATAATCAACATCATTAAAAAATTTCATATGCATAGATTTCTAATATCAAGTGATCTGCACCATGGGGCCCAGTACCAAGCATGTGGGGGAAGACCAAGTTTTAATTGTGCAAAGTGAATTGGCAAAGATAATTCAAAAATAAATAACTAAACACATTTAATAGAGTGTAATTATTCATGTAGGAAATGTAACTTCTATTCACTAACAGAGAATAGGTAAAATTGGTACAATGTGCTACAATGAATGTTTTACAAAGTAGATATGTAGAGCATGTTATCTATGTTATGAATATGTGAATCATTGACCTTTTGGCTAGATGTGTATATTACATATCTATAAAAAATAGAATATATGAGTGGTTACAACCATTATTTGTTACCAAGAATATGGTTGTGTTAATTCATCTTCCAGGCTATATGACGATTGGTAAACCCTTAGAGAACATGGTCGAGGTAAGTTGACACATGGATGTGTTATGGAATCCAAGAAGTCGAAGAGTCATGTGAAAATATGAGCTATAGAGTGCATAGAAGTTGGTGAGCTAGCCTTGAACTTGTGTGCTACATAAGCCAGTGAGGTGCATGTGTCTAAAAGTTGTGACATGGAATTATCAGGTAAGTGAGGTTGTGATCTATGGCATGGGACAATGAGGTGTATTATACTAAAGGCCTGAGGGTCATAGAAGTTAATGAGTAAGTGTAATACTTATATAGTGTGCAGGACTATGAGTTGTGAAGTGCATAATAATGAATCCATAATGTGGGGTGTACAGGGTTTAGTGCATAGAAGTCTATGATATGGCATAGGAATTATGAATATGACTTTGAGAAAACCTTAGTCAAAGAGTTTGTAATATTGGGTAAGAGGTGTGCACTTTTCATATTATATATAATGATGAGTAAGCTCAATTGTACAAGAACTATGCAAGGATCATTCACCCTTTCTTAAAGAGTAATGTTCTCCATTATGTTAGTGTATAGTTACAAAAAATATAATTGAAGTTGATGTGAAGTGTACCACTTAGCCTAATAAACATATTTTTGAACCTTAACCACTCAAAACAATATATGTGTACCATGGTGAGTGTGTGTATCTATCACTTCAATGATTTCATCCTTCTCTATGGGACGTAAGTGTTTAGGATCCAAATCAAAAGGATGTTGTGTCATTATTGGTTTAATAAGTGGTAGAATGTACAGCTTGATAATCTCCACATTAAAGACTAGATCCCTACCCAAGTATTAAGGCATATCAAGAATGAATGTGTTCTCACTAGTTACATGCAAAATTATATAAGGAATATAGTGCAAAGGTTTGTTCTTTTAGTGTGGAGCTTTGAAATTCTCCTTCTAAAGTTGAAACCATAATTTATCACCAACTCAAAATTCATGAGGTGTGTGATGTGAATCATATCAATCCTTTTACTTAGCTTGAGGGTGAGAGTGAATCTATTGAACTTGTTGGTGAGAAAAAATGGATGTGGAATAGAAACTACTTGGCTTTGTCCACTTCCTATTCTTGTGTGCATGACTCATGGCTTGATGGTGTATGGTAGGAGATGTCAAGAGGTGTTGAAGGTTGAATCCCAAGACATATTTGGAATGGACCATGACTAGTAGATATTTGAATATCCCTAGTGTAGGCATGTTGAATGTACAAGAGATTATTATCCTAGGTGTGAGTATGCACATAGTTGTACATTCATAGGAGATGAACAAGTGTGCGATTGACCACTTTAAATTACCTATCTATATGAGGAATAAAGGTCATCGATTGATCCAATTTCATACACATCAAATCCCATAATGCTTGCCAAAATAGGCTCATAAATCATGAATCATGATCAAAGGCGATGGATGTTGGTAGCCCAAAATGAGCCCAAACATTGTTGAATAATGCCAACTACATCAATGTCTTTTTTGCATGCAACCATGATAGCCATCTTGGAAAATAAATCCACTACAATGAACACAATGTCATGTTTTCATCTTGTCATAGGTAATCAAGTCATGAAATCCATACTGATAGATTCCCCTAGTCTAGATGAAACTTATAGATTTGTGTAAAGCTTGAGCTTCTTATTTATGGGCTTGGCAATGTAACAAGGAATGCAATACTTGATGTGGCACTCCACATATATGTACATGTGTGGCAAGTAGAAGTGTGACTATAATGTAGTTAGAGTCTTTGTCATGTTGAAGTGTCTTGAGGTCTTGATAAAGTGCACCTCCTAGATGAGTCATTGGAAAGGTACACCAGAGGGAACATAGAGATGTTTGAGCTTATAGAGAATATGGTTAGAGAATTAGAACTCTTGAACTTATGTACCTTATGTGAGGTTAGTGTAAGTTGTTATGAAGCCTTGGTCTACTAAGTAGAGAGATACTCAGTCTACGAAGTTATGGTTACATGTGTCTAACACTATCATGAGTGCATGAATTGACAGTTAACTAAGGAAATCTATGGATTTATTGTCCTTCTATTTCTTATGCTTGATCACGAAATGGAACTATTATAGGTAAGTCATCCATTTTTATGTGAATTTTCCAACTTATTCTATAATTGTATGAATAGAAGTGGTTTATGGTCAGAATGAACAATTGTCTCCTTCTCAAGAACATAGTGTCATCATCACTTAATTACTTCATAATAACATCCAATTCCTTATCATAGGTGGAGTACCTTTGCACCATGTCATTGAATGTATCAAAGTGTTATGTGATTAGATGTCTATGTTGTATGAGCACTACACTGAGAGTGTAGTTAGATGCATCAGTGTGAAATTCATTGGTTTACATAATGTCAGGTATTATGAGAATAGATTATGCATAGAGGTGTTGTTTGAGGGCCTTAAAAGTGTTTTTTTGTGCAAGAGTATAGTAAAACTTGGATTTGACATGTGTGAGTTGGTTAAAATCCCAAAAAATGTGTGAGAAACCAAGGACAAACTTGCAGTAAAAATTAATGAGTCCAAGAAAATTCCTTAATTCTATGAGAATGTATGGATTAGACTAATCTTGGATCACTTTGATCTTCTTTAGATCTATTCTAATGTTGGTGTAATCAATGATGTATCCTAGGTATTATATCTACACCATGCCAAATGTACCCTCCATTAAGTTAGCTTGTAACTTATGTTGGCACAAAGTGTATAAGACATGTGATATGTGCTCCTAAGTCTTGCTAAAAATGAGAATGTCATCCAATTAGCTTATGATGAAGGAGTTCAGGTATGGCCTAGGTATATCAATCTTAAATCACATGAAAGTGGTTGGCACATTATTGAAGCCAAAAGGCATGATTAACCATTCATAAAATCCTTCCTGAGTCTTAAATGTTGTCTTCTAGATGTCTTTAGGATAGACTAGAACTTGATGGTAACCTGACTTCAAGTCAATCTTGGTGAAGTATGGTGTGCATCGAATATGGTCTAAAAGGTCATCAATGTGTGGTAGTGGATACTAATTATTCATCATGATTTTATTGAGTGTGTAATAGTCTATGCAAAATCACCAAGACCCATCGTCCTTGGGTGAGAGAATTATTGGACTCCTACAAGGTGAAAATTTACGCATGATCTTGCCCTAAATAAGAATCTTTTGAATCTAGAACCAGACCTCATCATTATTCCCAACTGATATGTGATAGAGGGGCTATTTTGAAGAGAGGATCTAGGAATCAAATAGATGTGGTGATTATTGTGTAGTGTGTTAGAAGGCCTTCAATTTTTTTGAAGACTTCACTACTTTGCTCTAGTAACTTATTAAATTATTATTGTTGTAATTATTATTATGATGATATAAAAGTGATGCACACTGCCAAGATGTGCTTCAATTTTGATTGTGTAGGTGTATTAAAATAAACCATGAGTAACACAAACTTTCACATGTGTGAGATGAGTTTGTGACATTGTTTGATATAGACCAAGGTGACTTTGGTCATGCTCATTAACTCAAAAATGTTGTAAAAACAATATTGTGTGTGAATAGTCCAACATTGTGGCTTAGATTGATATGTAGCTTCATAGTCATACAAGTACGATCTTCCCAATAATATTTCACATACCTCCATAGGTGGGATGTCATAAGTGATGTTGTCCTCTATAGGCTTGAATTTATACTATAAAGTCTATTGTCACTAGACCTATATACCTTTCCCTTATTGGAGCCACCCTAAAGAGTATGGATTTGGATGTGTAATAGTCACAAGACCAAGGCACTAAGATGTGGATTATAGGATGATGTTCTTATGGATACCACTATCGATGATGATATGGATAGGTTGACCCTTTACCCAAAACTTGGATTGGAAGAGATGTTTGTGCTATTCATAGATGTTGATCATAGTGGTGTTAGTACTTAGATAAGAGGCATTTATATCAATCTCATCCATTATTGTGTCTCCTAATTTAAATTTTATGAGTAGGGATTGTTGCATGTGGAATTTAGAATAATCATGAGTGGATAAGCAATGGTGATGGCACCACTTATCACTGGATTTCTTCTTACCTTTGTTTAAAGTAGAAGATGTTGGAGCCTTCAAGGGTGGAGCATTATTTTGGTGTTGCTCTCCTTTGTAAGTGTATAGTTTCTTTTGCATAGAAGGTTTTCATTTGAATTTATGTAAAGGTTTGGCCTTACATGCTAAGTTGGATGAAGAGGTGACATGTTGCTTCATATTTTCCTTGGATTCAATCTTTGTAGTGTTTTGATATATTTGCCCTAAAGTTTCACATAGATATAAGGTGAGAGTCCACTAATGTACTTCATCACCTTATTTTGTTCTCTCAAGTTCTCATGTAGCTGTACAGAGTAGTCATAAAAAATGTAAGTTTAGTCTTCCAATAATTGATATTTACACTGGCACAATTGTTGTAACTTGGTGTATTCATCTTCAAAGTGGTGTAAAAGGTACAATTCCTCCTTTATCACATCAACAAAATTCTTCCAATATTCAATTGGAATTCACTCTTTTATGCATTGTGTACTGAAGCTCTCCCACCAATGAACAACTAGTATGGACATCTTCAGTACTATGAAGGTGATCTTCTTAGCATTGGTGAAAGAATTAACTGAGAAGTATGCCTTGAGTTATCAAATCTATGCATCCAATGCTTTAGCATAAATATTACCTTCAAACAAAGGGATGTCAATATTGACTTGAACTTTGGAAGGGGTTTATTGCTAAAACTATTATTGAGCAAAATGTGGAAGTGTGGATGGAAAGCATCAGATTGAGTTATACCATCATCTTGTAGAATTGGCCAAAAAATTCAAAGTAATGTGCCTCTAGTGCATCGATTATGAGCTTCCATACCCTGAGATCTACCTCAAGTTTCTTTTATGAATCAGCCATCTTACTTTCTCTATGATGTTCTTCTAGATATTCTAAAACTAAACTAATTAAGAATCCTTCCTTCTCAAGTTGTGCTCATGTGTTTATAGGCATAAAAAAGAATAGAGTTTTCTCACTCTTACACCAATGATCCACATTGTGTGGTTAAGGACCAAGTGTGTGGGGGACAACTAAGTTTTGTTTGTGTAGAGTGAATGGTCAAAGCTAATTTAGAAATAAACAACTAAACACATTCAATGGAGTGGAAGTCTTACTTATAATCAATGCAAATTTTATTCATTAACAGAGAATAGGAAAAATTGGTATAATGTGTTATAGTGCATGTTTTACATAGTAGATATAATTTTCATGTTATCTATGTTATGAATATGTGGAGTATCAACCTTCTGTCTAAATATGTATATTACATATTTATACAAGTATAATACAAGAGTGATTAAAACCTCTATCAGTTACCAATAAAATGGTTACATTAGTTCATCTTCTAGGTTGTATGATTGGTTAACCCATTATATCATGTGGATGTGTTATGAAATCCAATAAGTTAGATAGCATGCAAAACTATGAGTTATAGAGTGCTTATAATTTAGAGAGCTAGTACAAAACTTGTGCATTGCATGGGCTAATGAGGTGTGTGGGTCTTCGAGCTATGGCATAGAATTCCCAGACATGTGAGACTATGATTTATGGCATAAGACTTCAAGGTGCACTATATTATAGACACGATGGGTGTAGAAGTCAATAAACAAGCATAGGGCTTATGCAGTGTGAAGGAATATGATTTGTGAAGTGTGAATTAATGATTGCATAGGGTGGAGTGTGTAGGGGTTATTGTATATAAATCTATGATATGGCACAAGACCTATGCATATGACTTTAATTAAACCTTAGGTAAGGAGTGCACAATATTGGGTGAGAGGTGCATGCCTAGTGTAATAGAGTGAATGAGAAGTAAGCTCAGCTACATGGGAACTATGCATAGATCATCAAGCAAGGAAGTAATAATATTATCAATGAATATGTTTTGAGGTACAAGATAATATTTGATATAATGATAAATCTAATGATAGATAAAATCCTTCAAGATATCTTTAAGCAAAGTTTGCTTACCCCACTACATGAGTCTATTGTCTTCAATAAGTTTAAATCTTTTGATGACTTGTATCATACTATCTAAAATCAAAAAATGAAACTTATTACATTGAACAAGTTCAATTATGTATCAAACACACCAAATAGATAACTATGAAGTTTCATATCAAATAAAACTATAAGGTTAAACTTATAGAGGCAAAAAAGGAAACAACAACAATGGACAATATAGTGTCACAACAACCTAATCAACTCATCTTATCCAATGCACCTAAGAGATAATTTATATTATTACCTAAGTCTCCAACTTTTCTCCTTAAAAATCTTGTGTAGTTTCATCTCATATCTCTCCTCCTCCAATAGAGGTCGATATGAGTATACCAAAAGGATGTGATGCAAATGTTTATTGTGACTATCACCAATGTGTTGGGAATTCTACAAATCAATGTTACAAGTTGAAGCACAAAATAAAAAACCTCATTAATAGTGAAAAAATCACCTTTGATGATCCTCTAAAGGATTCAAGGTCACAACCTAATGATCATCAAACCAAAAGATATTTAACAATCCATTACAAGATCATTCTAGAGAAACATTTAAAGTGCAAATGGTATATAATACACATCCTCCACCACCACATTATGGACACTCATTAGATGGGATTATTGGAAATCTTACATGCATAATACATCATGTGGTTTAGAGGCCTTCTATTACATTTGATGACAATGAAATTATGGATGGTGATTCAAATCTTCACTTATTGTTTATTAGAGCACATAGTGATCACTAGCCTATACACAATGTCATGGGTTATAATGGTTCTAGTGAGAATTTATGTACCATGCCATTACTTACACATTTGGGATACACACATGATGATTTATACCCCTTGACCAACATTCTTAGAGTATGTGATGGGAAAGCACAATAGGTTATTGGTGAGATTGATTTACCTTTATAGGTTGCTCCAACACAAACAACCACAATGTTTTTAGTTATACATTATATGGGAGTTTTTTATATATTACTAGGATGATCTTGGATTCATAAGCTCTACCATACTAAAAATATGTCTCTAGTATATTCATTCCAATAGTGTAATCATAGTTTTAGGGATTCTATATGAGCATTCACTACAACAAAAGAATTTTATTCTAAGATAGCTAATTATACAACCTATTAAGGTTAATCATGAATGAAATGGTAAGAAAAAGTAAATCCCCTTTCTTACGTAGTTTAAAATTGAGATTTTTTTACATTAAATATGCATATTGGACTCCACAAAACCCTTATCCACACTTACATATCCCAACCAATTATTAAGAGTATATCAACATGTGTTAAAGAGGGTACATATACCCATAATTATAGTTACATCGAATAAGTCAAAAATCACTAATAAATGAATTCCATGAACCACTGTAACTTCTAATTTTTATTCACAACCACATAGTCCTATGAGGCATAGGTAGAGTATCATAGATTCTATAGCCAGATTTGGCACATATACAGGATCTTGGGTAGTATGACTAGTTTTTTATACCCTATCATGAGTCTGGACCACCCTATGAGCATCCCTTATATGGGATCATTAACTATTCCTCCCTTCCCTAAAAATATTCAAAAATGCAAACAAATCAAATAATTAAAAACATTCAAATAAAGTAAAAATAAAAATATTAAGCATAATGTTTACTATATTTTATATTTTTTTATGTTACTAGATAACATATCATTTCCTTTCCATACACACATGTTTCATGGTTACTTGAGTGTTATACATGTATACACTAGATACATGAGCATATAGATGTTTGACCTTTTCCTCTACCTGCATGACACATGATGTTGGGGGCATTTGCTTCATTGATCACTATTGATAAAGGTTACATTATTTTATGATCATTTTAAATTAGCATGTTGAGATTATATACTAACACTTACACATTATATACTCATGTTTTCATCTTGAATAATATGATAGATATGTTATGCTATAGGAAATTTTTATAGCATGTATATATAGGGACTAGTATGATACACTTATATTGGTTACTTATATTTCACTTATTTATCTTATCACATTGCTTGCTTGAGTATACCTCTTATTTCATACATTGTTTTGACTGTGGAACATTTGAACATGTTCCTTATTTTTGACCACAGTGTCACTGAGTGATGTTTATTTTATGTGCAAACATTTGAACATGTCCTCTCTTTGAATGTGCAACATTTGAACATGTCTCATTGTGGTCTCCTATAAACCCTTTGCCATGGCATTGAGTGATCTTATTTTTGCTTGATTATTTTCTAATATTTTACTTGTTACTCCTAGACATTTCCATAATCCATATCATGCATCTTAGGGTTTATTTTGATTTTATAATATGAGTTTCATTGATATACCTACTTAGACATGACACTAATAAATGCTTTATTATTACATGATTGATATATATATGACATGGTTATTGTATACACATAATATTTTTAAACTTTATCAATTACTAATTCTTTATATCTTGTAAGAACCCATCAAGTCTTAATCTATCTGTGTGCACTACTTAAGGGGTGCACTGGGAAAGGGGTGGGTAGACCATTAGTGTTATGTAGGATTGTTGTCCATTTTTACCACTTGTTATCTACACACTTGTCTTCTAAAAACACTCCCCTAAGCTTTGCCTCCTATTTTTCACCCTCCTCTAGTAATTTAAGACCTTCATTATCCCTTTTCTATCTTAAACCCATTTTTGATGGTTTATATTACATATTCAGCCCCATTGACCTTGTAATCTTATTGATGAAACTTATTAGGGTCTAGGTCGGCCCCTAGCCAACCTAGTCCATGACCTAGTTTATTTTTGTCAATTACAATACTAGGTAGACTGGGTCAACCTTGTTGGCCTAAACTTTTGGAAGGGTTTAGGGTTAGATCTACCTATATAAACACATCCATTTCATCATTATTAGAGATACATCAAGAGTTAATTATTTATTTTAACTTCTTTACAATCTATTCTTCTACCATTATACTTGAAGAGTCTTAGCTTAGGGATTTTACTTGGAGAAGAATCTTATCTTTTGGAGAAGTCTTGGATGCTTTGGCCTTTCTTAGTGATCCTTAAAAATCACAAAAACCTCTTGCAAAGCACCTTTGTCCAAGGGATATATTTAATCTCGATAGGTTTGTCTTCAAGGGAAGTATCTCTAAATTTACTCCTCTTTTTAGTAGATAAAAGTAACATAAGTAATGGCTTTTGAATATATTTCTCTATTTTTGCATTAGGGTTCTACCTATACATAGCTTAACTAGGATTCTCTCATGCATGCTTAATTTTATGTTTACTAACCTCACTTTATGTCATAATATTTGGTGAGCACTAGATTAGAGTTTTGTTTTAATTGTTATTAGTTTAGTGACTATGAAAACATAGGACCTAGTTAGGGTTATTGCATAGTTTTTCTTGGCATGAGGCTTTGAAACCCTTCCTAGTGATATTATTTTATGGTGAGAGATCCCTTGGTTAGGTATAATGGATCCATATTGGTCATGACCCTGATTATCTAATGTATCTCCAATTAGAAATGTAAGTAGTATTTATCATCTATAAGCTAGGACTGATTTATAGATCTGTTACATTTCCCATTGCATACATTCTAGTGAACTTAACATGAATCCAACCCATGCAAGTTTTGTTTCATGCTTTTATTTCTATCATCCCATTATTTACTATATTTGTGATACTATATCAAACCATTCGATATAGTTTTAACTTTAAGTGCACATGTTTAACACATAGTCACATCAAAATGACTTAATTATTTCTATGTAGGTCTTCATCAAATATAGGTTATTGGATCAAACATATTAACACAGTAATCTTTTTTAGTTCTAAATTAACAAACTAGATTAAACAGGTTGACTTAGTCATCTTATTCTCTCTGTCAACATCCAAATCAATAAACTAGGTCAAACATGTCGACTTAGTCATCTTATTATCTATGCCAACATTCATAGCAGGTTGACTTCATATCTTATCTTTTTTTATCACATAGGGTTTTGCATAACTAGGTAAAACCAATCGACTTAGTTTGTAGAATTTGGAAAGCAACATTCAAGGCACTTTAGCATAAAATTTGCAATCCTAATCATCATCAAACCTACCAAGGTTACTCTCTTTCCTTTTTCAATAATTTTAGTACTTCATTTCAATTTTGTTTTTTGCAAGTTATTATTATTCAAAACTAAAACCATACAACAAACTAAGTCGACTTGGTCAACTTAGTTTTGTAGCCTGTCTTCTATCTGAAAGACTAAGTAGACCTATTTGACTCTATTCTTAAAGACTTTTGTTTTTATAGAATAGTAGAGACTCAATCAACTCTATTATGTATTGTTTACATATAGTGTCATTTGAACCGACTCTATACTATTCTAGATTTGAGAATTAATAATTATTTGCTAGTAATTAATTCACACTTTCATTTTTAGTTGTTTGTATGCTTAGAGTAACTCACATAGTTCAAATAGGTGGTTTTTCAAATTACCATTTAGTTACACTATTTTTATCTATTAAACACACTACCAAATCACACAATATTCAAAGCACATTTAAAACTTGTTTTTACATGGCCTATCTACTTAGATTTCATCACCAAAGGGGAAGTCGACTTGGTTTTCTAGCTAAGTATAAATAAGTGGTTAATAGTATATATTAAAATAGCACCTAACACCCTTATTATTGTTAGATTATGAATTCAGGGGGTAGGCCCTAATACCAAGCCATTACCATTACCAACACAAATCCCTTTTAGCCTAAACATCCTGAAACCAACCATAGATTACTTTTTATTTCCCTATTTTTATCCAACTTTCCTATCACACTTAATCAATACTTTATAATAATATAATAAACACTCAAGATGACCACTTAATTATCACTTACTTTTTAGTTGATTATTTTCTCTCTGATCATTGAGTTTTGTATTATAAAATCTTATATTAGCTAGTGTTAATGCAAGGTTTTATGTTGTGTGCCCCAATGGGATCACTCACGTTGATCCAATTTTTTGTGTGTTTTCTTTCACTTCTTACATCCCTTATATTTTAAAATTTTACCATGTTTGAGTACAATGTCATTATGATCTATATAGTCTCTTACAAATTCTTTCTTCCTATCAATAGTACATAATTGACCAATATGACTATGTCTTTTATCTATTTTTTCTACCCTCAGACCAATAGTACATAGTCAACTCTATACTCTTCTCATCTCATTTCCAATAGTACACAATTGACCCAATCATGTTTGTACTCTTCTCAACCCTTTTATATTAATACTCTATCAACCCAATTAACCTTATATCTAATTACTTCCCTTACTCTTCTATCTAATCGATCTACTTCTTTGTATGGTTAACTTCCTTCTTTGTCTGGCTGACTTAGTTCTTTGTCCCTCCTTTCTCTTTATTATTACTTAAAATTTTGTTCATTTACTCAAAACATCATGAAGTCCCTTATTATAATCTTTTGGGATAACTTTAATCCATTTAGACACTATTAGGGGTATTATTTTTTCCCTTTTTTAACCTCCCAAGGGAACCCTCACTCTTGGAACACCTCTTCCCCTCCTTCATATATGGATTTTAACATGGTTTAAATCACACCTCAAAATGAAGTAGGTGGATTTGATCCTTTTTTTACTTATCAAGATAATTCTCATCTTCAAGATTTTTAAAATAATTTGGGAGCAATTGACACAAGTCTATCCAACAATCCCATTGGTAATCCACCTCCCAATAACCCTCCCCCTAATATCAATTCGGGGAGTCCTCCTATAAGCACTAACCCACCAATTTATATGACTCAACTTCTATCACAAGTCATACAACAAATGAACATAATGAAAAATTCTAACATCTCTCAAATGATGTAATTACAATGTCATTTGATCAATATGGCTAATCAACCTTTGGTTCTAATTCCTCAAGCTAATCTAAATTTTATTCCTCCACCTCTTAAGATTCCTTAGGAAATATTATTCCTCAACCTATCATGAATAATAAAATTCTTAAAAACATCAAAAATGAGCCTTTAGCTCCTTTCATTATTTTCATTAATATTGGTAATATCTATTTAACTATCAAGTATCATGTGACTAAAGACCCTACATTATTTCTTAAAGCATTTGGCAATCTTTATAAAGAGTAGATCCAAACTAATACTTTCATGACCATTAAAATTATAGTTAAAACCTTCACTGGTGATGTATTATAATGGTACAACCAACTTCCCCAACATTCCATTTTTCAACTTGAGGAATTATTCAATCCTCTAGTTAAAGAGTTTCAACACAATGACCTTCTTAAAAATTATCTTAGCCATTTCATCAATGCTAAGCAATCTCCCACTAAATTAGTGCATGATTTTATCAAATGATGGAAATCTCTTACCCATAAGGCTAACCATAACATGAATGATTATAATCTATTCAAACTCTTTATAATTGCTTTAACTCCTTTGCTTCAATATAAGTTTTGAACTTTTGCCCCTCAAATGCTTAACGAAGCTCTTAACCAAGCCAAATGTCAAGACTTCCTTATGAATCAATTCAAACCTAATACAAAATTTCTTAAGGTTTATTTTCAAACTTATACCAATGCTATCACTGGAAGCATTCCTTAAACCAAACTAAGAGTTGTCAAAGTTGATAATCCTCCATCTTCTCACATACCACTAACTATGTAGCAAATGAAATAATTCTTAGCACCCTCTAAACCCACAACTTATCCTAATAATCCTCCAAAATGGTATGACCTTAATCAATTTTGTTGGTTCCATGCTAACATTGGTCATTCCCATTAAACTTGTAGAGGTATTACTAAATTTTTTATCTCCTACATGCTTGGTAATTCTTTCAATCATGAAGCCATGATCCAACTTCATTTCAAAGAATACAACACTGCTTCTAAAAAATGACAAGCTCTCAAAGCTTCTTCTTATAATAACCAAAAATCTTTTCCCACATCTACCAATGAACAAAATACCAAGGATGTTTATGCTATTGATGTTGACTATGAACAATATTACAACAATTCTCAATATGTTAATGTAGCTAAGGTCAACTATCATCACAAAATAGCTTACAAAGATCTTATCACTAAACCTAAGAAACTATCTTTGGAAGAAAAAATTCTCAAAGATACTACAACTAATCATTTAGCTTCATAAGTTAACAAGGCACCATCTCCTTCTTCTGAACCCTCAATCACTTCCATTCCTTTAAAATCTACCTTACCTTATAAACCTTGCACTGGTTCTTCTTCTAAATCTCATTGGACTTTTTCAAAAAACTAAACTCCATGCCTTGCAAGATTACCCTTATGGAGTTAGTACACACCTCTCCTTATCATCTCAAGTTCCTTATACAATAATTACAATAAATTAAATATCCATCTTCTATAGATAAAGAACCACCCTCTATTGAGCCTCAACCTACCAACGTGCATACCATTGAATCCATTTGTCCTTCTTCTAAGCATTTTATTGAAATTATCAAAGAAGACATGATTAATGACAAGATCATTTTTTGCATTGATGATCCACCAATATTAATTAAAGTATCCATTAATACTACCCTTATTCATAAAGTGTTAGTTGACAAAGGGTTTGGTATTAATGTGACATCTTTGTGGCTCATCCAACAAATTTGATTTAATAAGGATAATCTCAAGAAAATCCTACCTAACCTATCGTGGATTTGATAAAACTAATCAAAAGCCACTCAGTTGCATTTAGCTTCCCCTTACAATTAGACCTAAGACTATTATGAACTAAACTTATGGTCTTTGATTTACCTCTATCTTATAACAAACTCCTAGGCTAACCTTGGACTCATAGAATTAGAGCCATCACCTCTTTTGGTAGCTAATGAATTAGGTTATTACATAATAGTAAATGATATAAACATGAGGCCGATCCCAACCCTTGGAGTATTCAACTTCCCAATCCTAAATCTCAATATCATGTTTCTACTATTATAATAATCAATAGTGTTACCTTACCTAAATTAATTAAAATTAATCTAAACATACAAGCCACTCTTGTTGACTTCAGATGATGATGAACTTAATGAATTGAAACATACTTGTCAACACTAATAAGCAACCTCCTTACATCTTAAAGTGGGTTATTCCTTATCTCTATTACCTCACTGACCACACTATTCCTCTCATTTATGAGATCACTGAATTCCCCCTCCATGTAATGTTTAGGACATTTCTTACCCAAAAGATACCTTCACATGCAATGATTACATGTAGTGACCAAATTATTCCAAGATCATTTAATCATGTCTCCATGCAAATTCAATGATTTTGAAATTTCCCCTTCTAAAACTCCTGAATCTCAATCATGTACCATTTCTCCAACCTATGATGATAACTACATCATGGCCCAATCTCAATCCTGAGACTTGAATATTTATCATTATCAAAAAACTTTAGCCCAAATACATGATTTCAACCATGATGTTCATACCATTTCCATAATTTTTTAATTAGCTCTTTAAGGTCATGTACCTCTCGTTAATTCTCTACTTCTTGATACTCTTTGGGTGGTAGAATAAGTCCTACTTTTTAAACATCCAAAAATTCTTACATCTACTCTACCACCTATAGATCCCATCATTTCAATTGAGTATTCCCCCATCATTGAAACTAATGACACACCAATCTCATATGATCGACCTCCTCCTTCCAATCATGATATTACATTACATGCCAAGGCCACTAATGTACATTAGATACATTCTGAATATGATCACCATGGTAGTAAAATTAATAATATCAAAGTATATGTTGATTATTATAGTCCTCTTTCCACTTTACCTAGCAATGAATCATTCTTGAATTGCCTCATGCCTGAGAACCTCAACTTCCTTGACAACATCACAAACTCAAGAATTTCCAAAACAAAGTCCCTTTTTTTAAAACTTCATCGCTGTCATCAACCCTAAATCAAATCTCATTTCCTCTTTACCTAATGCACCATATCATTTCTAAGTTGGAAATGATATGCTTATCAAAAAAACTACTCACATCTAATATGGTACTCCACCATGCCCTTGACCAATTATAGTTTCTCATGAACTTACACCTACTGAACATGATAACTTTATCTTAATTTTCAATAAATATCATGAGATATTTGTTTGATCCTACAAGGATATGCCTAGTATTGACCCTAGCATTGTGGTGCATAATATTATTACTTACCCTAATGCCAAACCCATGCAATAAAAGTAATGGAAATTTCTACCTAAAATTTCCACCTTATGCCATAAAGAAATTATCAAGCTTCTTGATGATATGTTTATCAAACCTATGGACTATTATAAATGGGTTTATAACATAGTACCTATTCAGAATAAGGTCACCATGGTCATTCACATTTTCATTAACTTACATAATCTTAATATTTCTTTTCCCAAGGATAATTTCCCTCTGCCTTCAATAGATGCCATCATCAATTCAAAATCTATTTATGAAATGTTATCCCTTATGGATGGTTTATCAGGTTATAAATAAATTCACATTGCCCTTGAGGACCAACATAAGATAACTTTCAACATAGAATGGGGTACCTATTGCTATGTTAAAATTCTCTTTGACCTTAAAAATGTTGGAGCTACCTATCAATGGGAAATGACACATCTTTCATGGTCTTATTCACAAAATTTTAGAGACCTATGTGGATGACCTTATTTCCAAATCCAAATACCACAAGACTCATATTTTTGATCTTGTTGTCATATTTGACTACCTCCTTAAATATAAGGTTAGACTAAATCCTTAAAAATGTGTTTTTAGTGTTATATCTATGAAACTATTAGGATTCTTAGTCTCTCTTCATGGCATCAAAGTCGATCTTACCAAGATTAATGCTATCATCAACATGCCCATCCCTTGATCCAATCTAAACATTTGCATTTACCTAAATAAACTTGGGGAAACTATATGATTCATTCCCAAAATGGCTTACCATATCTATTCAGTCAATTCTCTTCTTAAGAAATGTAATGCCTTAGAATGGACAAATCCCTATTAAAAATAATTTGATAATATGAAAGAATCATTGCACCACCAACCTACTCTTCATCCCCATTCAAAAAATCAACCATTGATATCATATACCTCTTCCACACCCATATTAATTGAGGTAATGCTTTCCTAACATGATGATAAAGAAAGGGAATATGACATCTACTATATCAGATGAGGCCTTATTGATTATGAGAAACATTACACAAAAGTTGAATGTGAATGCCTTTCCATTTATTTTACATCTAAAAAACATCAACATTATATGCTTTATAAAACCACTTACATTATCATCCATTCTAATCCCCTTCATCACTTTTTCTCCAAATCCTTTCTTCCTAAAGATATAATTGGCAAGTGGATGGTCTTTCTCATGGAATTTGATCTCTGAATTATTACCCAAAAATATATCAAATAACTGTTGATCAACTCACCACAACTCCTATGCCAACTATCAACCACCTTCAAGATAGTCTTCTTAATGATAATATTCTCTAAATTGAAGGTCTCAACCAAGCTATATCTCTTAAATATTACTTCCACAAATTCACTACTAACCTAGAATCAAGTAATCTAGATGAGTTCTCTATCTTACCTAAAAATATTAAACCAAAATTAGTTATCAAATAACTTCTTGAAACTAATGTTGATTTACATGAAGATACTTGGACCCTTCATTTTAATGGCACTAAATGCCTTCAAAGAGCTAGGGTAGGTTGTATCCTTACGATCCCTCTTGTAAAAATCATCCCATTACCATTTTTCCTCACATTAGATATTAGTAACAACATGGTAGAGTATGAATATTTAATCTTAGGCATGAGAATAGCCCTTGATCTTGATATCCAATATTTGCATGCTTTAGGTGACTCCCAACTCATTAACCACCATGTCAATGGTGATTATCAATGCAAAAGTGAGAATCTCATTTCTTATCATCAAAACACAACTAACCTCATCAAATATTGTATTTCCTTTAACATCAAGCCTATCGATCTTGATATCCAATATTTGCATGCTTTAGGTGACTCCCAACTCATTAACCACCATGTCAATGGTGATTATCAATGCAAAAGTGAGAATCTCATTTCTTATCATCAAAACACAACTAACCTCATCAAATATTGTATTTCCTTTAACATCAAGCCTATCAATCTTGATATCCAATATTTGCATGCTTTAGGTGACTCCCAACTCATTAACCACCATGTCAATGGTGATTATCAATGCAAAAGTGAGAATCTCATTTCTTATCATCAAAACACAACTAACCTCATCAAATATTTTATTTCCTTTACCATCGAGCCTATCCCTCAAGATCAAAATTCTATTGTTGATTCTCTCATTTCTTTATCATCTCTTTTTCATCCACACCAAGTTCTTGTCGATCCCACTTTTCTTATCCAAATAAGAAAATCCCCATATTTGATTAAACCAAAAAAAAAATTATTTTCCACATTAAATCCATCACCATTTGACAAAGCCTATGGTATAAAGATATCATCCAATTTCTTAAACACCAAACTTATCCTCTAAACCTCAACTCTCACAAAAAGACTTGCATTTATAAACAAGCTTTTAAGTATTTATTTCGATATAACATCCTATATTATTGTAACGTTGAAGGTACCTTACTCTATTGTGTTATGAAATATGAGTTTCCTCCTCTTATTGAACAAGAACATGGGGGAGTTTGTGCTGGCCACTTTAGCAAACATATTATATCCCATAAATACTTATGCATGGGATACTTTTGGCCCACTCTTGAAAAGGATACCAATGAATTTGATAAAAAGTGTACTCCTTGATAGCTTCATGATGATCTAATTCATTCATCTCTAACTAAGCTTCAAACCATAGAATCTCCCTGACTATTATACATGTGGGGATTAGATCTCATAGGCAAATTACTTTGATCTCAAGATGGGCATGTCTTTATAATCACAGCCACAAAATGTTTTACTAAATGGGTTGAGGTTATTCCCCTCATCAATGTCATTAGTATCACCATATCCAAATTCATCCTAAATAAAATCATTTATCACTTTGGTGTCCCTCATACCATCATTTTAGATAATGGTGGTAATTTTAGAAACAAAGATGTCAAACAACTTTGTGCTAAATTTAAAATTAATCACAAATTCTCCACACCCTACCATCCAAAATGTAATGGCTAATCCAAGGAAACAAAAAAAATTTAATAAAATTATTTAAAATACAATTTGGAAAACTCGAATAGATTATCACCTTCATTTATGTCATACTTATTGGGACTATTGCACTAGCATACACACTGCCACTAGGGCAATACCATTTTATCTAGTCTATGGTTCTAAATCATTCCTCCCATTATAAGTTGAGCTTCCCTCTATATATATATATATATATATATATATATATATATATATATATATATATATATATATATATATATATATATATATATATATATATCTTCCTGGTATAATACCTAATGAAGACATACATGAAACTCACCTTCATGCTCTTAATCTCCTTGATGAACACTATCTTTCTACTTTACAACATAATCAATAATGCAAGGCCCGTATTATGAAACAACATAATAAATGAGTTAAAGTTTGCACATTTAATGTTGTTAAACTAGACTACACTCATGACAAAGAAGGTAAATATGCCCAAAAATGGTGGGCCCTTATTTGGTTAAATATATTCTTAGTCCAAGTACCTATCACCTTCAAACTATTGAAGTCCATATTCTTAAAGAACCCACCAATGTGTAATTACTCAAGAAGTATTTTGCCTGAATCCTTCCCTTCTTTTCATTCTTTCTATATATATCTATCTAACACTTTTTTCAAGATACTTACAATGGGTCTCACCCTCTACAATATTTCTCTCTTTTTAAAAATCTTAGCCCTTCCTTTTGGTCTTTTGGTTTCCCTTTTTTTCTTGAGTTGCATTGTAAAACTATGGATAGGACCCGATCTTACTCATGATTTCATTATCTCCTCTTTGTGTTCATTCCTTTTACATACTTTTTTTATCACCCCTTGGGTATATCTTTTGTGAGTTATAGTATAAAACCTGGCCTTCCTCATAAATACCATCTTTTTCTTCTTTATTTATCCTTCACATGCTTTTGACACCCCTTGGATTTATATTTTATGAGTTGTAGTGTAACACCATGGATAAGACATGGCCTTCCTCATAAAATCACCATCTTTTCATTCCATATATAGAATGTGTTTTGTAATGGTTACAAGTTTTAGATCTTTGTTCTCAGCTTTAGCTTTTGCTTCTTTTTATAGATGAAATTTGCACAACAATATATGTTAGCATGTTTTCCTACATTTTCCACATTTTTATGGTAAAGAATCACGCTTTACTATCATTGTATCACTTTTTCACCCTTTGTCACATTTTTTTGCAATTTGAAGTCATTCAAATTATTTCATGTTTCACTCCTCTTGATTTCCTTTCTTGTCACTCCACATTGGATAAAACAAGGTCAAAGTCAAGATAACACTTTTATTTCCCCTAAATTTATGAGACTCTTAGACACCATGCTCTCTAAGATCTTTCTCTTAGCATCTAAGTCCAATGTATTCAAATTAAAGTCATCTTTACCACCCAGGTTTGGTTTTTTGAATCTATATGGAGGAGGAATAGAAAAATACATCAAAAAAGTTAAAAGTCAAATCATTTGAAACAAAAGGCAATGATATATAAAAGGCAACATATAAATTTTAAAAGTCAAAATCAAACCAAAAGACATGATTCCAAGCACATCTCCTATCTCCAATCGAAGATCAAAATTTATAGTTGGTCTCATGATAGATTCAAGGTCCATTGGGGCATGGTAGGCTAGTAGATTAGAATAGGAGAATCCAACAAACTCTACGGTACTACCTAATTTCTCATGCAAGTACCCAATCTTCATAGTAGACCAATAACTCTATAAGGGGTCCTGAGGAATGGGGAACACATTGTGTAAAGGTAGGTCCATTTTAATTTTCATGCATATAGCCTTCATGGGATGATTTATATACTTCATTTGTTGACCTAAGACTTGTGTGGCTAGGATAAGTTCTTTATACTCTTTAAAGTTAAAAAACCTCTTATTTTGACAAACCTAATTTTAGTGTATTTACTTTGATAAAGAGTTCCTCTACCTTGGTTTTTCTTCTATTCTCCTTTCTCCCCATTTCATTTCCCCCCTTGATAAGTACATGTGATTCTAAATATATTTTCCCTTCTTCTATAATTACTTATTTTTCACATCTTCAAATCATGCTAGCACTACTTTGTTTCAATTTTATCTATCTTTAGAACCAAATAATTTGCTTGAATAACTATGGTTTCTTTTCTTTACACCATAGCTCTACATATCTCAATGTGCCTTACTTTCTTTTACCATTTGTCATTATTATTCTACCCTTTTTGTGGACACCTGGGTCCATTTCTACTTTCATGTACTTTTTCCATTATTGAGTGAGTTTGGATTGTTACTTCTCACTCACCAATGTTGTTTTCCATTTTATGCACTTTTCCATTGGTGATTGAGTAAGGATTGTTACTGCTCACTCATCAATGTTATTTTGCCATTTTTCTATTCCATCTTTGTTTAAGTAATGATTATTACTAATTTTAGATTAATATTTGATTACCATCCTTTTTCACATGTATCCTTTGTTTGACTTGGTCAATTTTCCTTTATTACTTAAGGTTTATTTTTTTGAGTTTTTTGGTCTTTAGTAGCCTTGGCTTTTTGGTTACCCGATTTACTCTAAAAAAATTTGACTTGGTCGTTTGGTCTAACATATCACTTATCACTCTAGCTTGACAAATTTTTAAGTACATTCTATCCACATAACATTAATTATCTTAGCTTTCCTATGTTTGTTTATTTTTTTCTATTTAGTTTTGTATCTATGGGTTAGTTAAAAGAAGTCTTTTTGCCCTCCATGATCAAAACTACAAACACAGTATACAACCATCTAGTGATAAAGGTAATTCAAAGTATGCATTACTTTTATTTTCAATTATTTCCCTTTCACTCATTTACTTTCACTCATTTTTATTTAAAATACCATAAATTTTTTCTAGCCTTAGGGTTATGTGTTGTTATGTTCTTTATCGAATCACCATCCCCTATTGCACTTGAGTGACACATTATGAGCTTTGAGTTAGGCATATATATGCACATAATATTTTCAAACTTTATCAATTGCTAATGCTTTCTATCTTTTAGTAACATATCAAGTCTTAATCTCTTAGTGCACTACCTAAGGGGTGCACTGGGAAAGGGGCGAGTAGACCATTGGTGCTTTTCAAGATTGTTGTCCCTTTTTACCACTTGCTATCTACGCACTTGTCTCCTAAAAATATTCCTATGAGCTTTACCTCCTATTTTATACCCTCCTCTAGTCATTTACCACCTTAATTATCCCTTCCCTAGCCTAAACCCCTTTTTGATAGTTTATGTTACATAGTCGGCCCCATCCACCTTGTACTCTTATTGATAAAACTTATTAGGGTCTAGGTCATCCCCTAGCTGACCTAGTTTATTTTTGTCAATTATGATACTAGGTCAACTGGGTCAACCTTATCAGCCTAAAATTTTAAAAGCTTTTAGGGTTAGATCTACCTATATAAACACATCCATTTCACCATTATTAGAGAGATAGCAAGATTTAATTATTCATTTGCACTTCTTTACATCTACTCTTTTGCCATTCTACTTGAGGAGTATTAGCTTAGGGCTTTTACTTGGAGAAAAATCTTATCTTGTGGAGAAGTCTTCAATGCTTTGGCTTTTCTTACTGATCCTTACAAACCAAAACAACCTCTTTCAAATCACCTTTGGTCAAGGAAGATATTGAGTCTCAATAAGTTTGTCTTCAAGGTGAGTATCTTTAACTTTGCTCCTCTCTTTAGTATATAGAAGTAGTATAAGTAATGGATTTTGAATATATTGCTCTCTCCATGCATTAGGGTTTTACCTATACACAACTTAATTAGGATTATATTATGCATGCTTACCTTTATCTTTACTAATCTCACTTTGTGCCACAAGCTTTGGTGAGTACTAGATTAGAGTTTTATTTTACTTGTTATTAGTTTAGTGAAAATGAAAAATAGGACCTAGTTAGGGTTATTACAAAGTTTCAATTGACTGGAGGCTTTATAACCCTCCCTAGTGATATTATTTTGTGGTAAGGGATCCCTTCCCTAGGTATAGTCGATTCATATTACTCATGACCCCAATTATCTAATGTATCCCTAATCAGAAGTGTAAGTAGGATTTATCTTCACTAAACTAGGATTGATTTATAAATCTGTTGCATTTCCCATTGCATACATTTATCTTATCCTTTTTAGATAATGTGAGTACCAAATTCATTGATTTTACTCACATATAGTTGGAAAATTTAAGAATCTGATATAATTTACATGATTCAAATATAACTTGGGATAAAATTTTATGCATTTGGCAATAATTTTTACAAATTTAGGGTATAGATTTTCATATTTGAGATAGATATTATATATAGTTTATAGATTAGAGATTATATTTTGATAGATACTTAAGCTTGAGATACATTAGAGGTGCATATGCCAAGTAAATTCACCAAATCATAGATACATATCTAGATTATACACATTTACACTAGATTGATGAGGGGGCATGAAGAGGGTTCATTCCTTTCTCACCACACATTGATTCACTAACCTTTCCAAGATACACCAATTGAGCTTTTACCTATCTACATCAGTTATCTCCATTGAGTAATGTGGTCAATATTTAGTGCCCTTGATGGACTTGTCACTACTCCCCTTTTTAGGTTGAGATGGTTACACCAATTGACCTTGGCTAGATTGGTTGGATTGGTTAGATTATGTTTACACTTGAGTTATGCAATTGAGATTTAATGCTCTTTATGTCTTTGGCACAGCTTGCCCTTGTAAAAATTGGGGCTATAATCACCCTCCAATTCCCCTCTTCACATCTCTAAGGTTCAATTTTGAACCTCTCTCTCTAATGATTCAATAAAAAAATCATCACCAAAGTAGAGTACCAGGGGGAAACATGGTTGCATCAACACATATGTGTATTAATTCCTTACTCTCTTTAATTTAAAGCATTTTGATTTTCAATTTCTAGATTATATGCATGAATTACATTTTAACATGCTCTCGGTTGCATTTAATGCACCAACAACAAACTTAAAAAGGGGCTCAAGCAAAATCAAGGTGTGTTTTACACACCAAGGTACATATTTCTCTCCTTTAGCCTAGTAATTTTATATTTATGCATTGTTAGATTAAAGGGGGGGGATCTAAAAACTAAAATATGATTTTTATATTACATACTAGTCTTGTGCACTTGACAAATACTAATCATGGCTCAACCCTTCACTTTATGACCATCTCATTACCAAAAGGCATGTGTTTGACATCTTAATGTGCTAAATTGCTTATCATATATTTCAACACTAACACATGTGGCCTATAGTCTACATAAAACCTAATTTCCATCCTACATAGATAGTTATAGATCCTTAGTAGATTTTTACCCTATAAAACACTAGCATCCATATTAGGATATTAGCATCAACGCTAGTGTCCCTACCTTCCAAATAGTAAAAATTGAAAATATACCAATATGTACAAGTTGGCCTATTTTTATTGTTTAACCCTCTCATAAAATTTTATTTTAAAAGTGTGGTATAAATGCAAATCAAATGTCAATCATTATCTATCTAGCAAGTACTTTTCAATCTCACACTACACTACTAAAAATAATTTTCACGACTAAGCTATAATGCCCTATTATTCCCTATATCCAAATTAGGCATAGGAGTAGTCTTCTTTAGGTCTAAAGTATTCAAATATCATCCCATGAGTAATTTTTTTAAATTTACAAGGTATATCATTAGATGTACTCACATATAACATATTACATAATTATTCACACACAAGCCCACATAAGGGGGAGAACTACATCAATTAGATTCCCTTTTCAAAAAATATGGCTATGTAGGTAGTGTTCATTGATAAAGGGGTCTTTTATATTAGTTTTATTTCATTTAAGCCCATTAACACTTGTTTTATAAGATGACATGCCCTAATTGGAGGAATTAAGGTTTTGAGCAAAGACTAATTTTGGGAACCTACATGTACGATCTAAATTGAAAAATTGAAAAGAGATAATGAATCAAACATGCACAATTAATTGTTCTAGAAAAATATTTGTATTTTGAGCTGGATATAAACATTGATGCTAGTGTGTATATTTTAACACTAGTGTCTCGATTGATAGAAATCTAATTTATAGAATCTAATGAATTGAGGTAAATCACCAAACTATCTTCTTATGCACTTGTGCAGTCATATCTACCTATGCATCATTGTTTAAACTAAGTGTTATTTCTATTTCATATTGTTACTTTTAGAATATTATTTGGAAATTTACTTTTTTATATTTATCATATTCTCAAATTTAATATATTTATTAGAATATTTTAAATATTAATTATTTAATTAGCCTAATTTAGAATATATTATTCTATAATTGATTAGGTTACTCCCCTACCCTTATATCTAAAAATGGTTAAAAAGGTACAATGAGGCTTTGAGGACAACATAGCCATTCCCATTTTCCCCCTTTTGTTTTTGATCTATGTTTGTATTGAGTGAAGGAATCTATTAGAGATTTTAAAGAGGAGAAGATAAAACATAGGTTAAATCTCATGATTGCAGTTTCATGCTAGGTTGAAGAGTACCTATAATGAGATCCACACAAAATCTCATGTTTTACTTTTATCATGGGAGGAACCTATATAGGAGTACCCTAATTGGATAATAGTGTCCCCCACTACTATATAAATCTCTAGTTGTTATCCTAGGTCAAAATTCCAATCAAATAGTCAAATATGATAGTGTCATAGTCACTATTAAGTTAAAAAATAGTTAGATATAAATTTGTGAGCCCTAAATAGATAGGTTGCTTATTTATCTTTCAAAACCTAATTGATAAATATATTTTTTTTAAGTGGAATGAATGGTTGAATGTCTATTTAATTACTCATTTCACTTTAATCAATTTTTTTGTTGGTTAGGTTAAAATTCCATTAATAACAAAATCAATCCCTATTAGTATGTTACATCCCGTTGACGACTGGAGATTGCACCCGGCGGTAGGAAAACAAGTTCCTGCCCACTCCCTGCAACATGGAAACTCCTCTCTCACCTGTGGGATGGTGAAGCAAGAGAGGAGAGTCTCTAGGTATGGGCTAGTTCCCTCTGATGTATCTTGTTTGTTTCAGGCAGTGCAAAATTTTGGTATATACAGGTATATACAACTATAAACTGGGGGGGATGAAAAGGGAAGAAAGTATAAGAAATCAAACAACCTACTCTAAAAGAGGTGATACACCAGAAAAGGTTGACCTTCCACATCCACTCTCAAAATCAAGAAAATTCAAATATACTCTACACATTTGGCAGAAGAACCAGGCTGCTAAGACTAATAGGGACACTATAATGGAAAATACATAATAGAGGTTTACCAAGGTGTTGTGGAATGCACACTTTTAAGCAACCTCCTCTATTCTATCCTTCTCAAATATTGCTCTTCTCCTTTTAGCTACAGAAATGGCGCCTTGTAGATGGTTGGTTTGTTGGCATTAACCTGTGAAAGCATCGAAGATAATGACTAAACACAAATAATACTCATGACATACACAGCAAATCTATCCAAGATGGAGGCAAAAAACTGTATTTTATTGATTCAGGTGGATAATTTGTAAAGCTATGCTCTTTACAAGATTGGAGAAGATCCTTCAAAATGACCAAGTCTGCCCATTTATATGGGAAAAGCCAAGAGGAGTCTCATTGGGAAGAGGGAAAACACTGTAGCTAACGTCAAAAATCTGTCGAGACCATGCTTGATGCCTCATATTACATGCGGCCTGCTCCTTTGCCAGTTGGTCGGGCCTTTTTTTGTGTTCTACGAGCTTTTTTCTCCACAGAATGTTGTGAGCGGTAATTTTACCGCTCAATGTCGTGGACTACACGTGGCAATTTTGCCATCGTCAACCAATTTACTGTCATGCATGGCAATTTTGCCATCATTAGCTAATTGGCTGCTGTGCATGGTAATTTTGCTACCATCAGTCGATGTTGACTGCCATGCATAGAAATTTTGTTGTCATTGGCTGATTTACTATCGTGTGCAGCAGTTTTGCCGCCATCGACTGAGTTCACTACTGGTTTCCTTTTCTTCGCTTGCTATTATGCATAGCAATTTTGCTACCGACTACTTTTTGGCTACCACGAGTAGTTATTTCATCACTGACTGTCGTGCTGGTAGTCTCTTTTTCCCCACCGGCCACTGTACGTAGCAATTTCCCCACCCATTGCTTAGACTTGGTCGGGCTTTGCATTTTTATGGGACATTTCCCTATGGATTTTTAATTTCCATATTGCCATTGAATTGAACTATTTTGAACCCATTGATCACAAAAATATTAGCCTTTCATAGCTTTTGAAGAGGGTGACCAAAATTTTGCCAGAGGGGCAAAATTGGGTCAACAAATTGGTGACTCCCAGGCGAAGCATGCTTGCTATGGTTAGGACCCAGTTGCCTTTGAATATCCATTAGGCATAGAGTCAGATGTAGCTTGAAAGAATTAACAATAGCCTAAAAGATCCTAGGATCAAAAATATAGAATTTACCCCCATATGCAAAGGGAAACACACAAGTCTAAAAACAACTAACTGTGCAAACTACACTTAAGGAAAACAGGGAAAACAATTGAAAGTAAACTTTTATATACAACTAACCAAGAATGCTCACATCCCTCCTGGATCGAAAGGAAAATTTCTTAAGTCCCCTTCCTGGTGAGAAGACTTATGGTGGTAGGCAAATAGCTAAAAGAAAATGAGATTTGGTGACTTGCTCCTCTTGCCTGTCACCTGAGTTAGCTGGAAATCGAGGGGATCAAAATCAATCATGCCTCCCATATATACGTATTTTGATTGTCCCTAGAGGCCTGTTAAATGCTGGTCCTTGATATTAGTGCTCTTCACCAAGAAATTTGTGGCTATCGGCTCGTCACTATAAGCTTTTTAATCTGTACATTCCTTCTGCAACGTATCATGGTCTGATTTGTTTCCTCCTACTTCATTATAGGCTCTATCAGACTCATCCTCTACTTCCTCTTGGCCTTCTTGAATAAGGGTGAATGTGGTGATGTCTAAAAGGGACTCACAAATTAATTGCTCATCCCACAAGACTTCACTTTCCTGTTTAAAGCTCACTTCTTCAAGGTATTCCTCCAAGAAGACAGACCTTTCCTTTTCCTCTTTGCTGATCAGGATTTCTAGATTTTCAAAAATATTTTCCTAATCTTCCTCTTTCTCAGGTTCTTTAACGTAGTCATCTCATCAATACAGTAAGGAAGTTCATCAAACTAAGGGGAAGAGAGCTTACCATGCATTTGTTCCTCCTTAAATTGCTGGAACATCCACATATACGCAACGCCTGCATCTTCTCCACTGTTGATAAGGTCTTCACAAGGAGCATCAATGACAATTTCTTCTTCGTTGTCGCTCATGACAACCTCTTGAAGGACTACAGATTGGATCTTTTGTTCCTCCCCTGCCTCTTGAAAAACAAGTTCTTCCTTGAGAAGGGGTGAAGTGGAGAAAGCATGTGGAAGAGGAAACAGTCCTTGAGCTAGAATCAAATGATTCTCCTCTCTCCACTTAATCAGCACTTCATCTATATCAGGCACGGCCTGATAACTCTCTTGGAAATATGTAGGTGGGGTGTGTTCAGGCATGGAATATGCTGTTTGACTTGAACTATCCACCACACATTGGCTGAGGAATTTCTCTTTAGACTCCAACTCTGCAATTCTCCTACTTAGATCTTCTTGGAAAAGCTTTTCCTGGAGGCTGTCAGCATCATCATAATCAGATGCAGCTTTAGCTTCCTCAAAGTTTTGAGAAAACACTTGATTTTCTTTTTTCTCTTTGCTGCCCCATGATTCCATTATTTTTTCCCTATGCAGGATCTCTGAATTAGAATTCTACCCTTGCGAACAGGGAGCAACTTTGTTTTCCATGAGGTCCTGAGGCTCCTCCATAAGGTCTGGAAATTTTATCTCTCTTTCAAGGAGTAGCTTCATCCTAGCCTCTAAATCCTCAATTTGCTTGGCTAGGTTGTCCTGAAAGAGTCTTTCTTGGAGGTCACCAGCATTATCCTCTTCAAAGCTCTGAGCTGGTCCTTGGCATTCCTTCCTCCAACTCGGAATTTGCACATCATGCTGGAAAACTTGGGGAGGCTAAGGAATGCAAGGAAAACACTGTTGGTGTGTTGAAGGAGTCTTTAGAAGAGGGACATGCTCACTGGTGGTATTATTCTCAATGGAAGATTCCTAATCTAAAGAGTTGAAAAGATTGATCTCCATGGGAGGTTGCTCTGATACCATTTGGTGTTGGAAAGCCAGGTGCACGGGATTGGGAGCAGTTGTATTTGATGAGTTGGAGTGAGCAAGTGCAATTTGATAAACTGGATTTAGTGCAAAAGAGGGGGTTTTCTTCAGGATGGGAAGGGGTGCGTAAGGTTGGCTGCCTTGAAAAGATGGATTTCTCCATTTTGGTGCCTCTTCCTTCATGGATTGTATGGCCTACACTTGCTTAAACAAGCGCTCCTCTTCATACATGAGCTCTTGCTGATATTTATACTACACTTCCAACCTGTTGATTTCCATTGTCTATCTCTCAAATTCCAATGCCACCTCTCTTATAGTTACAGGGCAACTAGGAGAGCTACTTGAGGGGATTCTTTGAACATTTTGAGTATGGTCGATATTATATGCAGGAAAACAAAACCCATGATTTTGTGCAAAAGAAGTATTCATACAAGAAATGGATGATTTTTGAAGGCACTAGGCTGCTTAACCAGTGGATTTAACTCAGATTCGCCAAATGCTGAAGATAAAATTTGCTATGACAAGACCAGCATCAATCTTAAAACCTTACTACGTTAAAAACTAGTCCCACCGGGCATGCCAAAATTGTTGACTGGAGATTGCACCCGACGGTAGGAAAACAGGTTCCTGCCCTCTCCCTGCAACATGGAAACTCCTCTCTCACCTATGGGATAGCAAAGCAGGAGAGGAGAGTCTCTAGGTATGGGCTAGTTCCCTCTGATGTATCTTGTTTGTTTCAGGCAGTGCAAAATTTGGGTATATATAGGTATATACAACTATAAACTGGGGGGGGATGAAAAGGGAAGAAAGTGCAAGAAAGCAAATAGCCTACTCTAAAAGAGGTGATACACCAAAAAGGTTGACCTTCCACATCCACTCTCAGAATCAAGAAAATGCAAATATACTCTACACATTGAATTTTAGGGGATTTTACTAATCTTCATACACATTTTTTTTTGTCTTTTTTGTTAGGACTTAAACTTCAATTTTCTATTGCTCACATGTACAAAAATTATATGGTTATATTGGATGCATACTTTTTGTTTCAAGTTTTATTAGTTTTTTGTTACATGTATTCCCTTAATGAGTAACATTATTAACATTCATGTAATAAAATGAATCAAAACATAGTCTAAACCACAAGCACCACTAATGCTAAAATTAGTAAAATAAAACATGACATTTAAACAAGAGTGATTATACATTCAAGATGCCATAAGTATTAATTTTCACCTTCTTGATGGACTTACTATGACCATATTAAGTGAGAAGACCCATGAATCTCATTTTTTAAAAAATAATAGATTTGAGCATGTTCATATAAAAGAATTCAGTGAATTTTTTGCTAAAGGACTGGAGAAAATTGAGTTTTTTTTATGTGTAGCTAGACAAGAACAAATGAGGCACGATAATGTTATTACATCTAAATAAAAAATGACTTTAGTTGAGAAACCTATTATCAACCCTATTACAAGTGTTAATACTCCTACTTTTGATAATATTATTACATCTACGCCTTTATATTTGGGGGCAACACAAGGATTCCAACAGATCTTGATGCTTATGCCTAATAAAATTTCTCATACAGGACCTTTGATTATTATGCATATTACATAATATATCTATCCTAATACACAATCCCTCATGTAAACTATTTCACTTTTATATGTTAAGGTGTTATAATTAGAGCAATTTATACCAAAATCTAACCAATCACTGGATTCCCAATTTTTGTTTCATAATCCATTTACACCTATGATTACATCATATATTTTACCAAAAATATTTTTAGATCCTAAATTTACATTATATGAAGCTAAAGTATATCCAAAACAAAATCTTATATCCTTTCATGTGGCATGTTTGGATTATGTTTTCAATATCAAGTTGTTAACTAAGTTGTTTCTAATAAGTTTACAATATTTCTTGAATTAGTTTTATGATTTACCTATTCAATCAATCAAAAAATTCAATCTACTATAAGATAAATTTCTTAAGCATTTTGATATCAGTATTGATGAAAAACTTTCTTATGTGAAAATTTTTAAGCTTAAGCAAGGAATTAATGAGCCTTTAAGTGATTATGTACTTCGTTATAAGACCATGCTTGCCAAAATTACTAATACCTTGGTAGATAATGAATTACAATATATTTTCAAACAAATTTTGATTTCACCTTTGCATGAGTCAATTATTTTTAATATATTAAAATTATTTGAAGAACTTTGTCATACAATAAGAGAAATATAATTCAAGTTTCTTGCTTTGCTTTGAATAAGCTCAATTATGTGCCTACATTTAATTAAACTTCTACAATAAAGTTTCAAATCAAACCTAATTGCAAAGTTAAACCAAAAAATACTAAAATTGATGCAAATATCATAGTTGATGTCTTTTATCAACCTTCTAACAAGATTGCTTTATCAAATCAACCAAGAAGGTGATTCTCTAGATTACCACAATCACATCATAAATTGCTAAGAAAGTTACTTGAGTGCAATCTCATTACTTTACCTCCATAATTTGAAGTTGACATGAGTAAACCTTGAGGCAAGTATTATGATAAAAATGCATATTATGATTACCATATATGTAATTATCATTATACTAATAGATGTTTCAAGATCAAACACCTCATTCAGGATCTTATCAACAACAATGTTATTAAGATCAGCACTCCTATAAAGGAAATTAACGTAAACAAAATGAAAATACTAAGTTGAATATTTTTAGTGTATTGTATCCAAATCATGATGCAAACAAAGAAAAACTTAACAATGTATCATACTTACAATGCATATCCACCTCATAAGTCATATAGTCATCTATTATATGGAATTATTGGTACAATTGTTCAAACTAATTCACCACCTCCTATGATGACTTTTGATGATAGTGAGATAGTGGATGATGATTCTAATTTTCACGATTTAGATATACGATCTCTTATTGATCAAAAACCTATTCATAGTGTGTTAGTTGAAAATATATCAAGAAAAAATGCATGGACAATAGCATTACTCCATTAATTGGTTTACACATAGCATGATATATAACCAACATCTAAAAGTGTCAAGACATTCAATGAGAAATAAAAAACCACTTTAGGACACATTATGTTGCCTCTTTAAGTGGGTCTTGTTATACTTTTGACTCATTTTCTTATTATACCACAAAATGAGTTATTTGATATGATATTAGGATGCCCTTGGTTGTAAATGCTCTATTTTTTACCCTCTATAGTACATAGATGCCTAAAGTATATTCATTGCAATCAAATTGTTATAATTTCAAGAATCAAGTATGATTACCCTATAAAATATATGGTAGCTCCTCCTCCCCATCCACCACCACAATTCATTGATACATCTATGAAATAAAAAATCACATTTATATTTGTTCCACCTAGGAAAGTGAAGGCTATTCAACCAATTCAAAAAAGGTGTAAAATTCTCAAAATCAACCAATGCAAAAGAAAGCTTATCAAAAAAAGTTGTCTAGTTCCCAACAAGCACCATCACATGCAAGACCTTCCAAATTAGTGATACCTAAAAAATATTATGTTCTTCGAAAGCCACAAAATTTGGCACAATTTTTTTACTAGTCCTCATTAGATTGCACATAATTTTACATCCTTATATCCATTTTTCCTACACAAGATTACACATGCAGTGACCTAGATAATTTTTATACAACCCATGATTCATTTTTTATCTATTATTCATGCACATTTACCATAGTTCAATCATGAAAAATAATATTTATACCACTTATTATAGATTCTTATGACTCCCATAATGATTGGATGATTAGTTAGCTTGTTTCATTTTCAAACATTCTAAAAAATTCAAAATTAATAAAATAATTCAAAAAAGCAAAAAATTGATTTACATAGCTTCTTCATTATTGCATCATGTTCTTATATTGCTTGAACATGTGATCGATTTGATCAACTCTTCTAATTCCTTGGATATTTTTGACATTTTGGCCTCTTAACTCTTTTATTTCATTTCTAAATTTTAATAGAAGAAAACAGTGTTCCATTATACCATTTATCTCTTTATTTTCATAGTTTACATAGATAAGATTCCATTTTTTGGATAAAGACAAAATCAACTAGTAAGGGTCCATTAATGACCTCAATTCATCGATCCTGACCTTTACAAATGTTCATTCATAAATCAAAACTTGAGCACACATACCCTGAATATTGCCAATTTTTAGATATTTCCTTTAATTTTAGTATGCAAAACAATAGTTATTCATGATAAATCGCTCATCCTCTATACTATATTACATTTGATGAAATAAGGATAAATCACTCATCCTCTATTCAATCTTTCTTTACACACTATTTTTATTTCAACATGCTCTTTAAAGTTATAATTCATATATATAGTGGGGGCATCTTGCTCATACATGGTCATATCATCATTTCTAGTGTATACTTTATATTGACACATGTTGTGTATTGTTCATACCCCTCTTCTTTCTTCTAGTTTTAAATCCTTGGTTATTATTATTTTCTATTTGCTCTAAGTTATAAAATTCAAAAAAAAAGTAATAAGAACATTCAAAATATTTTAAAAATCTAAAATCAGGACCTAAATGTGATTATACATCTAGTTTACATCATTATCATATGTTATTTATCTCATGATTAGTAACTATAATATTATTTTTCTATCACACATCCATATCACTAGTTACTAATCACAGGGGTCATATTTTCCACATGTTATATTAATCATAGGTGTTGTCATTCTATGACTCCTATACTAATGAGTTATATACTAATTACAAATGTCTTGCTAACATTTCTATCTCACATCATGTACATATATATGCTATTTTCTAGGATATGATCACATTAAATGTGTAAATTTTAGATTATCTTTCTAGTTTTATATTCTATTAATGTTATTAATTGTACATAGTATATTAGATCTTGCTTGTTTATTATGTGTGGCCCTTGCCCCATCTTTGTATTTTGTCTAAAAATATCTATGAGACCTTGTTTTTTGTGTGCAATATTTTAACATGTCTATTCTTATTAGCCCTTATCCCTTTGTTATGTGCAACATTTGAGCGTGTCCCTTGTTATGACATTATTCATGTCATTTGTGTGTGACCATTGGCCTTATAAGTTCAATCTCTACTTATGTGAATTTGAACATGTCTCTTTTGTGCAATACTTAGCCTTATTATATGAATTTTCAAATATTATATTCATGTTTTTGTTGAGCTTCTTAAGTTTGATGAGTGCCATTATCCATAACATGCACTAATTAATGCATAAGATTATAATTTTACAATTCATTACTATGAGCTTCATTGATACATTTCTACATTCCTTGCCTCATATGTTACATACATGATCTGAATGGTACATATCTTACTATGTTGACATATGTGCTAGAATATTCAATGATTACATCTTGATACACATCATATCGTTAAATGTTATTTTGAGATGAGTGACTTTCATGATAAACTACCTCATCTCAAAAGCGGGGTATTTAGTGGGATTTCATATATGAGATAATCCTTTTCAAGAGAAAAAAATAGTTTTCAATACAAAAACCAATTTCAAAATTTTTAAAATGGTTCAAATTCATTTATTGGCATATATTATGGGGTCATGTGCCATGCATATGCACTTACATTGTAATATTAAAGCACAATTGCATACAGTTTGGAGTGCATGATAAAGTTTCATGCACAAGTTTCAAACTAAAGTTACAATTTACATATACATACTATTACAGATTCTACATTTACCATGAGGGTATGATATAGATCATGTAAACTATGTTATTTTTCATAATTAAATGGGGCATGATACAAATTCATGCCATGATTTCAATACTATTCTATATTTGCAGACATGGTAGGAGCATGTAAGTTCTTCATTTTATTTTGATCATGCATTTAGAAAAAAATTGGCATTAAACCTATAATCCATATGCAATGTTTGATTCAATTAATTACATATCATAACTCAAAGGTTCAATGCCCTCTATCACATTATGTTTATTAATACATTATGGATTTAAACCTATTTCACATCTTAGGTTTACAAATACCAATAACACAAATTTAGGTTTATGCATCCCTCAATTGGTTTTATTTTCTATACAAGTTCAATTCAATTTGGGGCTTGATCACTCTCAAATGTATCCATTGGTTCAACTAAGTAACCAACTTATCTAAGTGCTTCATGGGAAGAACCTATTCTCTAATGCTTCAAGGAAGCATCATCTCCAATTAAAATTATAAAAGAAACATTGGTTTCACACATACAAGTGTATTTCTCCCTTGTTGGATTTACAATTTCAAAAGAACAAAATAACTACTTCATGTGTTTGTAGGGTTTGTTAAGTTAGGTTACCCTACGTGATTGGAGTATTTTCTCAAAGACAAAGTGCATCTTACACACTCAAGTATATCTCTCCCTTACTATAGTAATTTAATTTCTAGACTAAAGGTGGGGGTAAATGTAATCACAAAATTTGGTCATAGATACTTGATTATGTCAATTTTGACCCAATTTCATTTTAATTGACTTGTGCACTTAATCAAGACTTATATCATCACCTCACTCTATCTAAACACCTATATAGATCTATTTATTTTTTAAATTTCTATCCAACAATTGAAAAAATATTCGAACAACTAAAAACCCATCTAAATATCTATATGTACATTTAAAGATCCCAAAATTCACGTGTTTCTTGGTAGGATAGGATTGACCAGTTGGGTCAATAGTGGCACTAGATATTGACCCCCATGGGTTAATCTTGACCTTAACCATTCTAATGGTTACTTTTCAATTTTAAACCCTCCTTTATAGATTGATTTGTATTTTTAGGATAAATAGTGTGAGGTTACCCCTTTTGGGTTGTTATAAAGGCACACTTAGGTCACCTATTCTAACACTTGGTAATTTCAATACAAAGGCATAATTACACTATTGCACACCAAAAAAAGTTTCTCTATTTTTCCTAGTTATAATTTTGATCACTAAAATTAGTCCTCAACTAAATCCAGAGCCCATTTTATCCAACCAAAAGTAAAACATGATCAAGTATTCAATCCATTTATGCATGCATTCATATAGTCAAAGTAGCATAGTTGTACAAACCACTCTAATTGTTAATTCAGCCCATTACACTCCACATTTTTACATTTGTAGGGTTTTAATCATTGCAAGCCTTGTTAGGGTTTTAACCTTGGATAAAATATTTGAAGGTATTTCACATACCTCCAAAGGTCAAATATTTACATACATACCTAATTCAAGTTATTGAAAATGATCATTAATTTAGTTTCTTATTTTTAAGCATATGTTAGTATCAACTAATTCAGGTCAATAGTGGTAGTTGATCTTGATGTAAATGGGATGATTTTGACCTTTTTCATTTTCATCCATAGCTTATGGTAACTTGTAGAATAAATCCATATTATTTTATTCCAACCTCTATCAATTTCACACAATCAAATCTTAGACAGATATATCTAAATTTGTCATTTTATTCCTAGTTAGCCTTCTTTCTTTTGATTTCATTTTTTTGAATTTAGTATTTGACCTTTATTCTACTTATCAAAAATTAATTTACAATATTCTTCTTTATTCAATTCAATTTATTTGAAGTAGGGTTAATTCACTTATTAATTAAAACTTTAGATAAAATAGTTAAATGTTTAGTTTCCAAGGGGTAAAATACACATGTTTAGCTTCCAAGTGGGAAAATACAATGGATTCTTCAATTCTAGATCTTTTGATCATTATCCCTCACATAGATGGAAAGTAATTCATTAATTTCATGATTGATAACACTTGTGAAAGAAACATATTATTTTTATGTTTTTTGGAGTTTTAAAAGAGAAACATACAAGCAATAAAACCTATTTGAATTTAATATTATAATATTCAAAACTCAGTAATACATAGCACAACTATAGTAATTTACCTATTCACACATGTATAATGAATACAGTACATATGAAGCAACCAAGGGATAAGATAGAATGTATCTTATTTTATGTTCTATTCTGGAGTATGAAAATGATCAAGAATCATCATGGGATTGTATATAAAGTTTGGGTTTTGTTTGTTCTATGTTTTGACTATATTTTTCGACCTAATGCTTCCATCTAACAAGGATAATTATGTCAATGTATGTGTTTATATCTGACACAGTTGTCTAGTCCAAGTTACACATGAATGGATCCAAATTTCTACTAGGCCTATGTTGTCACATGTATAACTACTTTGTACCTCAAAGTATATATGTTGTGCACAAAATATAGCCAATAAATAATCCTAGTCTCCTTGTCTTTGACCTCTTATAACTTGATAAAATGGGGTTAGCACATAAGTTGAGTTAATCCTATTAACCCTAAATTTTTATAAGTTTTGCCTACATAGCCAATACTCTAAATAGGGCTTTAGACTTCCATGTATTTCTCCCTCTTAGGTATGTGTGTTGAATTATAATTATGTAACTACATGCTCTTTCTCCTATATTAGCACTTGGTGAAAATAATAAAAGAGTATGATGACCTTTTGAATGCTTTAGATATTCAACTAAGTATTGTAGTGTAATTTTCTAGCTTGGAACATAAGATATTTGCTAATTATAACTTGTTTGATCAAATTATTTGATGATGTAATAAGACTATAACCTTTATATATATAGGGATCTATTGATTTCAAATTAGGACCTAGTGGCACATTAATAAGAACTTGATATTCAATATATGCAGAAATACCCTTAAGGTAAGGAAACACCATATTATACTCCTTTAGGAAGGAATAACTCCACAATGTCTCTTCGAGGGGACAACCTCCAATATCATCTTAAAATAGAAGACTCAATGCTTACTTGATATCTTTACCATGATAATCATCTCTTATATATATACATCTATCTAACCCATGGATGGATAACCTCCTAATCCCAATGTAGGCTGACCATTACCCAATGTACTACTTCCACAAGTTACTCTATTATCCTAATATATTGTACCCATATAACTAACTAAGGGGATGTGTGCCACATGTTGGCATCTCCATCAACCCATATACATCAATATATCATATCCCTAGGTACATAGCATTACTTCCCTCTTTGACATGTTTCATCCTCGAACCATAGGAAGAAACCAAATAATGAGTGTGCTTCAAATCATTGCATGCTTGTCTCCAGTCTTGATCATCTAACCATCCATATGTGATCTTGGCTGGTGATATCTCTCCAAGCTTGTGTCCAAAATCCATTATGCTCCTCTGATTTCATTCATGATCATAATTATATTGCTTTGATGTCCCAAAATAATTACTCCTCTTTTTATTCCATGTACCATATTTTGCAGTGCTTCTCTAATTCCAACCATAACCATAGTAGGTATTCTTCCATGCATAGTCATAATGATTTCTCCATTCATTCCATGTGCCATAATATTTTTTCTTTGGATTCCATGCATATCCATAATGATTGGAAATTTTATTTCCTATATATACAAAATGATTGTAATTATGACACTTCCTCAGTTGGTTTCATGATTTTTTCCTCTCATGATGATGTGGGTGTCTATATACCTCAACCTTTTCCAATAATTTAACCTTATCCACCTTTACTTCTACCTCTTCCACCTTTTCCTTCTTTATCTCTTGAGTAGATGAAATGTTCATTTGTAGTGTGTCTTTATCTATATCATCTAAATCTTTATCATGGTCTTCATCACATGTTTTAATCTCATCCTCATGATCTACCTGGATTGTTATTGGTGCCTTTTTCACTATGATATCTTGTAAAGTGATCTTTTTTTTCTTATACCAAAACTTCATGAACTTTTTTTGAACATTAATATTCATTATTCCCAAAGTCTCTAACCATGGATATCCAAGAACTGTATCCACATCATCCATATCCAAAGCATAAAAATCTGAATGCAAAATATATTTTTCCGTAATGAGCTTCAGATCTTCAAACATTGAAATATTCTTACCATCTACTTGAACCTCTTTTATATTCTTTGCTTGAACATGTAGATGCTTGGACACATTCATGTTGATGAAGTTATACTTACTGGTAGGGTTTATGGACACAATAACCCTTTTCTTTTGAATGCATCCATGAAATTGAAAAATTGACTCAAATTTATTTGGAGCCAAATAATTTGAACCTTTATCAGCCAATTCTTATTCTTCTTCTTTTTGTTCTTCTTCTTCTTCTTCTTCTTCTTCTTCTTCTTCTTCTTCTTCTTTTTTATCTACTTTTTCTTCTATTACTTCTTCTTCTTCTTCTTCTTCTTCTTCTTCTTCTTCTTCTTCTTCTATTGATTCTTCTATTTCTTCTTCTTCTTTTTTTGCTTCTCTTTTTCTACTGCTTCTTCTTTTTCTACTTCTTATTTTATAGCCCAATGATCTAAAAAGATCTATTCCATTTCTTTCCATGAAGAAAACCTTTCTATATAGCTCAATTGATCAAACCAATGTAGTGCAGGCCCAGACAAAAAAAGAAGTAATCATCTTAGCCCAAAAGTTTTTATAAAATGATTCTCCAAAAGGATCCACAATTCTCTAGCATCAATATCATCTTCCCCTGAAAATGTTTGCAACTCCATGATCCACAAAAAAAATTAAGGTTCATGAAACCCTAAAATGTCAAAATTGATCCATAAAATCACAACAAATCACTTCAAACAACTAAAAAAAATCTAAAATTTTGACTATGATTCTCTTATATCTATTTATATCTTCCATAAAAATTTAGAATAAAAATTCTTTATATTTTGGAAGATATAGCTAAATTATTATAAACCCTAAAATAGCAATAACTCCCTCAAAACGAATCAAAAAATCTCTATTTTTTTATTGTGACTTATTTGAAATATTATCCATATCTAGTAAAAAAATTTTGGAAAATTTCTCAACCAATCAAAATTTATTGATGATTAAAAAAATAGGGTTCTGCTCCACAAATTGCCCAAATCAAAGCTCTGATACCACTTGAAAAGAACTTGAAATTCAATATATGCAAAAATTCCCTTAAGGTAGGGAAACACCATATAATACTCCTTTAGGAAGTAATAACTCCACAATGTCTCTTCGAGGGGACAACCTCTAATATCCTCTTACAATAGAAGACTCAATGCTTACTTAATATCTTTACCATGATAATCATCTCCTATATATATACATCTATCTAACCCATGGATAAATAACCTCTTAATCCCAATGTAGTCCGACCATTACCCAATGTACTACCTCCACAAGTTACTCTATTATCCTAATATATTGTACCCATATAACTAAGGGGATGTGTGCCACATGTCGGCATCTCCATCAACCCATATACATCAATATATCATATCCCTAGGTACATAGCACACATAAAATTATGAAAATAGAACAAACAAATGAGACTAACAAATTGTCATAAAATTAAAAGATACAAAGAGGGACAAAAGGATAAGTCTATAAACCTGCATCATGATTGGAAACTTGTGTCAATATAATAGTAAAAAATGGATGTAGGTATCCAGAGTCTAAAATTGTAGATATATAAAATAATAGAGGTAGGGATACTTGGAACATATTGTATATAGCACAATTTATACAATGTACAGGCCCAGGTGATAGATAAATCAAATGAAATAATATGTAACCAAAGAGGTCCATACAAGATCATGCCACTAAACATTTAATTCTTTATCAAGAGTTATATACATATAAAAGTTCTAACAATATGCTATGGAATTATTCTTATACCAAATATGGGTATCTAAATTTCCCCCCCTTTAATCTAATAATGCATAAAAAATGAAATTACTAGTTTAAAGAAAAAATAAAATGCATATCATGGTGTGTACAACACACCTTGTCTTTGTTTGAACTCTCTTTAAATATTTTGTTTGAATATTACATGCAATCAAAAGCATACCAAAAATTAATTAGCATATATAATTTATATATGACAAATAATAAAAAGTAGCATAAAATAAAGAGTATGGCTAGAATACACCTACATATATATTGTGTAAGAATAGTTCTGAAGTACTAAAGACTAGGGAAGTAGAAATGGGACTTGTAACCTCATCCATATTCTGGCTAGGAATATGAAAGAACTTACAAGTGGTCGATTATGTTTCTTGGTGGTGTTGTTCCTAGAGTATGGATATTTGGTAGGTGATCATGCCCCCAACCTGAAATAGGGAGAGTGGTGATTTGGCCATCAAGAGCATCATTTCAAAACTAGCACAATTCAATTGCAAAAGATACATATGTAGCCCAGTATGTGATCAGTGATGTAATTGAGATCAACCAAAAAACTTTTTAATGGATAATTTAATCACTCCAATCTAACTATAAATAACTAACTATTATAGACACCCCATTCTGGCCACAATTAGCTTCCAATAAAACTTTAGAATGATTTCTACCAAACAATAAAAATTAAACCTAGGAAACATTAAACATCCTAATTTCATTTTCACATCATTCATTAGTGCTCAAAATCATGTTGAGGCTTCCCTATTTTGAGTATTATCCTATTTACAATAATAACCTCTCACGGACTCATCCTCAGCCACCTTATGGCCTAACAACTGGTAGTTTGGCCTATGAACCCATTAAGCTGGGCACTTGAACAATTCCTAAAAGAGCTAAAATGTTAATCAAAATGAATCAAATAATTAAACTAGATTAAATTCCTAGATAAATAATCCATTTACAATTAATGAATATCTAAAAATAGAAATTCAAAATATCAAGCTTCTTCATCATTTCCTTTATCAATTGTCAAGCTCTCAAAAATATCTAAAATATATATAATTTGTGAGCCATGCCTATTAATTGAAAATCATAAGTACATGTACCCTCCTTAAATCAATCAGAATTAACTTTAACTCACCTAGGGTTAGATTGAACTCATTCCATTTTTAATTCTAATTCAACTTTGGTAAGAGTTAACTTTGGAGGCTATAAATACAAGGCCATACCTATTGATCTATAAACTCTTTTGGTGTAAATTTATTATGTACGAATATATGAAAGAAGCCTTTATAGTAATGTTACCATGCCAATTTCACAGGTCAATCCTAGCTAATCCAACCAAATTACCAAGGTGCCAAGGAAAGGTGGAGCAATGGAACTTCATTGACAAAGATATCTTGAGCATACAGCTAAGTAAGCTAATTCAACAAGCCATTTTAGAGCTATAAGGAAGGTAAAAGGATGATTTCTTTTTTTTTTTAGTTGTGTTTTCATTTTATGCTTATTATATATCCTCTCCCTAGTGTTTAGGCTAGAGGTGTTAGTGTTTAGTGTGTTTGTTTTGATTTGGTTTTATTAATTAACATTATATTAATCTCCCCTTTATGGATTCCTTATTCACATGATGGCATGCCTGGTGGTACCCACACCCCACAAAATTCTTCCCATAGTATTTTAGGACCTCTTTATAACAATTTTCATGTTAAAATCTTAACTTGTTGGCCAAACAGGTGAAAAGTGAAGCTCACGAACGTTACATGGGAAATCGCATTTTTGTTCTATGTAGTCATATTTTTGCTCTTTATAGCCATGATATTGCACTTTGTATTAGCAATATTATACTTTGGATTCATGATATTAGACTTGCATTTTTTCATCTGGTAGTTGTAGTTTTGTCTACAAATCTATGATATTGCCTTGATAAATTGCATCATTACCTTAATAGTTATGTTTTTATCTTTAAGGTCATGATTTTATCCTAAAATATATGATATTTTTCTGGCAGTCATGATATTTCCTTGATAATTATGGTTTTTCCTTAGAAATATATGATATTGCACTGTATAGTTGTGGTTTTTCACTAACCCTTTATTTTCTAGGAAGTTGTAGTTTTGTACTAACTAGTTACAGTTTTACAAGAAAGTTATGGTATTGCTATGTGTATCTGTGGTATTGCACTTTGTGAAAAACATAAGAAACACAAGATCTAAATTTAAAATGGTCATTTTCTCACTTTCTTTTAGCTTCTAAGCACAAATACCCCCTAACACTTTTTACAAGACCCAAAGACCAAGGAAATATGTTTTTTAACACTTTAAGATTCAAACTCACATTTACATTTGGTGTTTAAAACTCATTTACTTGACTTATTTTCATTTTTAAAAGTTCTAAAATAATGACAAGGGGATAAACTTCTTATCATATTTTTCTTGGTGCTCTAAAAAAATGAACTCACACTCTAGTTAAGTGCTCATAAGAGTTTTTACTTTTGTGTTTGTTTCACAAGCTAGGTATAGTGTGTATGCTCTCCCCCATCCCCTTTAGAAAACTTAGATGATAAAAAGTGCTTTAATTATTTACTTTTTTACTTTTTCCAAAGCATGGAAATAAATTCGCTAAGGGACTCCCCAAGTCCAAGTGATTTGGGTGATCCCAAAATGAACCTAAAGTCCTAAAAAAATCATTTCTTGCATATTAGCTTGTGGATGAGAGTTCATCACCTCCCCATAGGTTCTTTAGGGAAGTGTTGACTTGAGAATTCATTTCCCAAAATCACTTCAACCCCACTCCATGGTATGGTTATATAAATTGAGTTTGACTTACTAAGATTCTTGTTTTAGTGGTTAAACAAGCTTTGTTAGTAAGAGACTGCCTCAAAATATAAGTTTAACTCAAACATCGCACTACACAGAGCAATTGATGGATGTAGTGGTTACGAAAAGGATAATAACTTTTCACAAAAGTCTATTAACATGTATCCAAATTATGTGTTGTGCCTTAGTGTTAACCACACATATGGGACCATTTAAAACATATGAAAATTGATAGTTTTTAGACAACCCCACTTATCATAGATATATTGTCAATACATGGTAAGTACCCTGAATTTCCATGTCATCATACAAACTATTGAGAGAAGCGGGTGCCTAAAAACTCTAATTTTCATGTGCATTTTAATTTTTATATTAGAAACATAATTTCCTATCAAGAGAAAGTACATAGATAAAATTTGACATTACAAAGCCACCTTGTCAATTTTTAGGATTAAGATGATACACTTAGGTGTTTTTGTTATTTTTCATTTTTACTTGCATTGTCTTGAGTCAAAATTGTTTGTTTATTTAAATCACATCCAAAAAAAGTCATGTTTTCACATCACTCTTTTGTTTTAAGAGGTTTTATGCCACCTGTTTGATGCCATATTGTGCCTTGATCATTTATCAAAAATTATGTATGTGTGTCACTTGTTTGAAATGGGCATCATTACATTGCCCATTTCATTCCAAGTTTTATGCCTTAGAGTTTTTTTTAAAAACCATTTGTCATACCTTTAGATCAATATATCATCATTACACTACTTACATTATTTCAAAGATTTGTTACCTTATATCTAATTGTAATTTCAAAACCATGTGTGCCTTTTTGGTTTATGCCTAGTATCATTATACCATCCATTTTGGTCTAGCTTGTCCATTTAAAAACCAAGCCTTTTAAATCAAGTTTCAAATTGGTCTTGATAATTTTAGATTCAAACATTGATTGGTTTATGCCTATGCCTCATGTAATTTTGGCTTAGACATTTATGTCTCACTTTTGGGTTGTGCAACTTAGACTAATTCCTTGCTCGATTTAAATACTATTTTCATGCCCAATTTTGGTAAGTGGTATTTCTTATGTGTGCCTAAAGTCCAATGTCTTTTCCTAAATATTAATTTTATGTTTGAATATGAATGCCTAGTTAGAGTCCAAGTGTGTCAATTTTTTTAGATTAATTATCTTGCCTTTTAGACCTAGTGTGTTTCAAAGTCTAGCTTTTGTGTTGTGTTTCCAAAAGACCTAGCAATTTCCATTTGTCTTAGACCTAGCTTGTGCCAAGTCTAGATTTTGTGTCATTTTTCCAAAAGACCTAGAAATTCCCATTTATTTTGGACCTAGCTTGTTTCATAGTCTAGCTTTTGTGCTTTGTTTCCAAAATTCCTAGTAGTTTACCTTTTTGTCTTAGACCTAGTCATTTTGAGCCTAACTCTGTGCCTTGTTTCCAAAGACCTAGAAGCCATTTTCATTTTTCATACCTAGACTAGAGTTGTTTGAAACACTTTTACCAAGTTTGGAATTTAATTTTATCCATTCACTTGGCCATTTATGTGATACATTTGAAGTTATACCATTTTAGATCGAGTTTGTCATTGCCTACTTTTGGAGAAGTGGTTCCATTCCTACACCAAGTTTTACCAATTTAAAACCATTTGTCTTTTAGACCTTGTTTTTATGAGTTTGTATAACTCTATACCTTCTTCTCAAAACATTAGTCATTGATTTTTATGTCTTGTTACACTCATAGTATAGCCATGTACAATCCAAGTTATGATAATATAGTCACGAATTATAACTTTGTTCAAGACCCATACGGTGATGATGTAGTTTATGAGATAGATACCTATCCTCCTTACATTTCTAAATCTAGGGAACAAAGTCAATATTCATCAACCCACTACATGGATAACACACCTCTATATTTAGTGCAAGACCAAGAGCAAACTGCATAATACCTTTCTAGCATACCATCAATTGTAGAGTAAGTTAAACAATAACTATATTATGTCACTCTATCATCGACATATTATCCATTTCTTTTTATCATAACTTACTTGAGAACAAGGATGAGGTTTTATTCAAATCTATAGAGGTAGGGGCCAAGTTTTCAGTAAACTTCTCCCATGAAAATTTACCTAGTCTATTAAGAGTGCCTCTAAACACGCCTTATACCAAAACCATTGAACATGTCTCTACTACTTATCCTCAAACACTCATGTCGATGTCATATTAAGACCCAAATATTCTTGTAAAAGGAAATGGCCTCATGTAATACCAATTTATACAAATGTAACAAGCATATCAAAGCTATTTGAATCTAGCACACAATTTTAATGCCATGGCCATGTCAAATGCTCCACTCATATAGTTATCTCCTTTAATAGGAGTGCTAATTGAGTTGACAAGTCAAGATAATTTAGGTATAAACCCATTTTAACAAATCACTTGATTTGATGACATGTACAATGGACCATCTATTAAATATGTGACTATACCTTCTACATAAAACATGGTGGATAGCATGCAAGTGTCTTCCAATCCAGGCTAAAGTGGTTTAACTACACCAACAAATAGTTTAAAATAATAAATGCCTTTATCATAAACCATAAGTGGTTCAAAATCATAGGGGGCATGAAATCCTACATCCCAATCATAATAAGTTACTTTTAATCCTCAACCAGTTTCCTTGTCAAGCACACAACCAAAAGGATTAAATAATAAGGCATAGACTAGTACTTTACCTCAACAACAAGTGATGAATGCTACCCCATCTCAATAGGTGATTACTAACATTCAAAAATAATAGGCATAGTGTAATCTACCACTATAATAAAGGTAGAACACTGTGCCACCTCAATAGGGTAATAAATGTTCCACATCAATAGGTAGTGACAAATGTACCTCTACAATTATAGACAAATATACTTTTACAAGTGCAAATGTTGTTTAATTAATAACGTGTGTCTATTGGTCAAAGATAAATGTCAAACACCCAACAAACATCTAGATAACAATAGGTGTTTATGAAATAAATAGGTACCACTATCTAATAAGTACTAATTAGGCAACAATTACCTTTTACTCAGCACATGCCATAATTCTAAAGATAGGGCCTTGGTCCATAATAAGTTCCCCTTATTCAGTTAGGTTTGACTAGTTGGCAACAAGTCCTTACTCAACCTCAATAGGCATAGTATTTTACCCAAAACCATATCCTTCCATCCCAAACACAATTCCCTCAAAACTAAGGCTATATACCAAATCTAAACAAGAATATAACCCAATAACATATGTAATTTAAACAACCACATCCCAATCATCGAATGTATATTTATGGTTAGTTAACTCATCAAACCAACATTATATAACAAACCATACATCCATTATACCATGGTCAAGGTAATCTACCTTTGACCACCCAACCACCACCTCGGCTAAATGTATCATCTAGTTTATTGGCCCAAGAACTGCAATAAATAAAGGATGTGATTGTTTCCATTCAAGTAAGTATGTATACCAATAAATTTAAGAAAGATGAGATGTGTTCATACCCATTCAACATGGATTAACTTTAGATACCATTTCCTATAGGTTATGAACCCTCAAAATTTGATAAATACAAGGGTAAATGAGACCCTAAGGCCCATTTGATAGAATTCTTTATTGCTTACCAACTAGTGGCTTATAGTGACATTTACTTACTCTTTTTATTTCCTTGAATTCTATTAGGATAGGCTTTGGAGTGGTTCCTCAAATTTCCAAAGAATTCCATATCTGATTTCGATGACCTCAAAAAGAAATTAGGCAACATTTCTCCCATAATCTCAAACATGAGATTTCATTATTAGATTTGACTTAGGCCAAGTAAATTATTGGTGAAAGCTTTACAAGATACCTACAAATATGGAGAGTTCCTTCTAGTCACTTTACCCTTAGTTTATCATATAAACAATTAGCCATTGTGTTTACTAAAAATTTACACGGTAAGATATCCTGTCATTTAGAACTTCAATGTGTGCATACCTTCAAAGAGATCATCAAAAAATGTTTACAAATTTAAAAGGCCCTTATTAACAAATGGCTTACCAATATAACCTCCTCAAACCAAAACTAAGGCACAGGGCTAGGTCAGAACCTTAACCAAGTCCAAGCACAAGCATCTTCACCTACTCAAGTGAGTAACTATGAAAAATTTGAGTAATAAAATCATAATAAGAATGTTATTGGAAATAGAGTAACTGAATCATGCCATGTTTAAATGGTACAAACACCATCTGCTCAACCTATTCCATAAATGTAACTTACTCCTCATCATCAGCCTATTCAATAAGCACAACCTATGCAACAACCTAGACCAACCTCATAAATGCAGCAACCACCACCTTTATAAACCCCTCCAAGAAGAAAACCCACTCCTTGAGTCTTCATCAACCTTGGTGAACCTATCTAAGTAGTGTTTTACAAGCTATCCATAGCTAATATGATTATTTGGCCAATTTAGAAGCACTATCTTGAGGGTATTGTGTATTTGGATTGGTACAAAAAACATGAGTTTTGTGAATACCATCATGTTCATGGACATAATATATGTTGGTGTGTGTAGTTGAAGCACCTCATAGAAAATATGTTGTAAAATAGGGAAATTACATTAGATAATAGAGCATCTACATCCAATTAGACCCTGGGTATCTACCAAAACCCTTTTTCACAACATAACAATAACAATCAACAATAGTAAAAACAAAGGCTAGAACAACAATAATAATAGTATCAACAACTATAGTGATAACAATAGCAAAATTAGTAGCAACAAAAATGTCAACCGAATGGGAGGAACCAAGGCCAAAGTGATTCTAATAACCAACAAACTTACCACACATTTGCACATGACTACAACAAACTTATAGGTCATATTGTAGGAGGTCACTTTTTAACCATCACCATTAATCCAAGACCAAGTGCTACAGACTAAGACCATTTCCTAACAATTTCAATCAACCTATTTATGCCAATAATCCTTCCTTGACCTAGGACTGCAACCAAGTGAAATAGCAACCAGGGATTACTATTTTAGGTCCTTATACTGATAAATCATCATTTCCCTTGACCACAACCAAGTACATCAATAATCAAGACTTATCATATTTGGCCCATCTACATCATCATCAAGTTACAATGGTCTTGTATCTAATTTTGATTATGCAATCATAACTCAATTATCTAAGATTACCATCCCAAGCCATAACTTCCTGCCAATGAACCAATCCAACTCACTATGTTGGCTAGAAATAGGCCATTTACCACTATTAAGGAAAAACCATATCATATTATGGAATAAATTCAGAAGACACCCACATAAGTCTCTATTCTATATTTTTTGTGTAAGTCTACTATCCACAAGAATATCCTAACAAAACTCCTAGGCCAATCCCAAGTTCTAAATGACATAACCCTAGACAAATACCAAGAATTGGCTGGGCATATATCCCCATTCCAATAGTTGACCTTTGACCAAAGCAATATGTCATCCCTTATCCCTCTCCATAACAATCCGATGTACATTAAAGTTATCACCGCATGGCATAAAATCAAATGTGTCCTCATAAACAATGGCTCAGGCCTAAATATTGTGTCTTTGAATCTCATCAAGCATCTCAAATATATAATAGTTAATCTGTAGTCAAAAATAATTACTATCAAAGCCTACGATATTGAATAGCAAGAATCACAAGGCACCATAAGCTTACCAATTATCGTTGTGCCCTTAACCCACAATACACTTTTCCATGTGTTAGACCTCAATTTATCATACAATTTGCTCTTGGGAAGACCTTAAATACATGAAATTCATGCAATCCCTTTGAAATTGCATCAGTTTCTTAATTTTTCAAACTCAGGCATAGAGGTCACTATCAATGGATATTTGCAGCCCTATGACTACTACAAACATTTGAAGATTGAGTATGAAAGTTTTAACTATCACTTTGGCCTAGATTCAGTTCCTAAAAAGGACAAAGATAAATAAATACTTGTTAAATTTCCAGAGGCTAATTGTATAGATCTGAATATCCTTAACTTATCTTCACATATGCCTCCTCTTGATATGTCTAATCATTTTACCATCTCGGCCAATGGCCCCGGAGTATTTGACACATGACATATTTTACATTTCCAAGCTTCCATAAAACCCCAAGACCTATGGAAGACCTAAAGCTAGGTTACCTTCCATAGAATGGAAATGAAAAGGAAAAGGTAAGGTTCATATTCCATCACTTGTTATTTTAACACTGGCCATTGGCCATGAAGAGGACCCACTTTTTAATGATAATCTTGGTTGTACAATGACAAGTTGGTCAATTACTACAAAAATTTCAAATATCTCATTCCCAAATGGATCATGGACAACCAAGCATATGAAGGTGGAACTTAAGGGCTAAATCAGTAGGGAACTGTGGAGCCAATTTCTATAATTCAATACAAAGGAACTTATGGTCTCTAATTTAAAATGCCTAGGGGTGACCCCATGAATCTTATTCATATTCTAATGCCAATGTTTAGTGATGATAATGTTGATAATGAAGTAGAGTCTGCTTATAGCATTTATTAATACCTTGATAATACCAACCCATTGGACCCACATACCATTTGTACCATTACCCCAGTAATCTGATGTAACCCACTTCCTCTTTATCACCCTCAACTTATAGCTTGGGACTAATAAGAATCCACAGTGCCTATAGACAATTTTAATAATGATGAGGCCTTTTGAAATTTTATAGGCCTAAGAGATAAAGTTCTATTGGGAGACCACAAACAAGGGTTCTCTATCAAACTAGATCCTACAACCTATTTTGGAGAATGAGTGAACACCCTTAGCCAAAAATAAAAGAATAAAACATTGAGGTCCCAAAGTGAAAACCTCTTTAAGGTGCTTTGGGAGTAGGGAAAAAGTAAAGAGAAAGGCCAATCATTTGGTGAAAACTTATTTTAGGTGCCATTAGACAGGGTTCTTCACCTTTCCTCAAATGAAACTCAAGAGACCACCAATGATGAACTTGCTTTTGGGTCCAAGTTCAGTTCTATTGAACAACATTTCTTTGATGAAATTACCCAAGAATTTCCTACACTATTTGTGACATGGCCATCATTGCCATTAGGAGATTTAGATTCATCTTGTTTAGGATAGTTTTAAAGAACCATTCCAACTAGAGTATTTTGTAGTTGTAAACTAATTCACAACATTTCTAGCTATTCTAGAAGATGGCTTGACTCTCCTCATAAAAGATACAATGAAAGTCAACATCAGGATTCCAAATGACCCAAAGTGGATCAAATTAGGTGTGTCCCACACTAAGGAGGAATGTGAAATATTTATAGCCCTTTTGATGGAATTTTTTGACATATTTGCATGGGCCTATTTAAGCATGCCAGGTTTGGACCCTACCTTGGTTGTATACCACCTTTTTATACATCCTAATGCCAAACCTATGAAGTAAAAATTATGTAAGATGTATCCTTGTATTATTGTATTGGTAAAGAAACAGTTGGAAAAACTCTTGAAAGTGAGATGCATCTGATCGATTAACAATTTATAGTAGATCTAAAATGTTGTGTCTATCAGTAAGAAGCAAGAAGGAATCATAATCTATATTGATTTTAGAGACATCAGCAAGGCTTGCCCCAAGGATGAATTTTTTTTATCAAATATCGACATGATAGTTGACTCCATAGTGGGGTATGAAATGCTTTCACTTATGGATGGATTTTTAGGGTATAATTAAATTAGAATTGCACCAAAAGACCAACACAAGACAACATTCATCACTTCTTAGGGAACATTTTTTTATTATTATATGTCATTTGACCTCAAGAATAATGGGACCACACACTAAAGAGCCATGACCATCATATTTTATGATATGATGCATGACATTGTTGAAGACTATGTCAATAACATATTGGATAAATCAAAGACCCATACAAATCATCCAAATGTACTATGAAGAATATTTGAGAGGTTTCATGAATACAAGGTTAGACATAATCCCAAGAAGTGCATCTTTGGTGTCACTTCAAGAAAATTGTTAGGCTTCATATTCTCTTGTCAAGTTATTGAAATTGATCCTGCCAAATTAAAAGCCATTACTGAGATGTTTTCACCTAATTTGAAGTAGCTCCATAGTTTTTAGGGTAAAATCCAATCTATTAGATACTTCATTTCATAATTTTCTAATAAATGCCACCCCTTCACTCACTGACTAAATAAAGGTATCACATTTCATTGGGATGAAGACTATCAAAAAACCTTTTAGCATTTGAAGGAATATCTTGCCAATCCACATGTTTTGTTACCACCAATGCCAGGAAAGCCGTTTCTACTATACCTATCTTCTATAGACAAATCCCTGTGGGCACTTCTATCTTAGCATGATGATAATGGGAAATAACATGTCATGTACTATATAATTCATACACTAGTCACATATGAACACAACTATACACCAATAGAAAAAGCTTGTTTGGGTATGGTCTTTACAGCCTAGAAGCTGTGGCATTACATGCTTAACAAAAAAACCATTATTATTTCCAAAGTAGATCCACTCAAATATTTACTACCAAAAATATTTCAAGGGACAAGTACTTATAAATCAACTTGCTAAAGCTCCCCTTGTAGATAATGAACCCCTCACTTTTCAATTCCTAGATGAGTCCATCATGACCATCATAAAAACACCTCTTGAGGAGAAGCACTAGAAGCTATATTTTGATGGATCATTCACATTTCATAGATCAGTATCATGCCTATTATTTATTATACCATAGGGGGATCTTATCCCTAAATCATTTTGTATAAACTTTACTTATACTAATAACATGGTAGAATATGAAGCATTTATTGTAAGGTTTCATCAATTATTATAATGGAATATTTAGCATCTCAAATTTTATGGTGATTCTTAGTTAATCATCAATTAGGTTACAAATCACTTTCAAACCAAAGATAACAAGCTAGTTCCATACAAGTTCATGGTCAATGTTCTCAAACAGTAGATTACTAACATACAGTTTGAACACATACCTAGAACTAGTAATAGAATAGGAGATGCCACACACACCATTGGTTCTTTGATTTTCCACATAGACAAGGCAAAATAATATCAATTCCTTGTTGAAAATCTTCTAGCATCTGCTCATGAACCTTTGACCATTATAATGATATGTGATATTATTTGTCATAGCTCTATTTGGTACTTAGACTTTTATAACTACCTTCATGACCATATCATATCACCAACCTATCATGTAAATAACAAAAATCCTTTACGCATCAAGCCTCTCACTATACCTTACTTGACCCAACCCTTTACCACCACATATTTGATGGAACTCTACTTACATATAGTTTGAACACATACCAAGAACTAGTAATAGAATAGGAGATGCCATAGACACCGTTGGTTCTTTGATTTTCCACACAAACAAGGCAAAATAATATCAATTCCTTGTTGAAAATATTCTAGCATCTACTCATGAACCTTTGACCATTGTAATGATATGTGATATTATTTATCATAGCTCTATTTGGTACTTAGACTTTTATAACTACCTTCATGACCATATCATGTCACCAACCTATCATGTAAATAACAAAAATCATTTACGCATCAAGCCTCTCACTATACCTTACTTGACCCAACCCTTTACCACCACATCTTTGATGGAACTCTACTTACATATAGTTTGAACACATACCTAGAACTAGTAATAGAATAGCAGATGCCACAGACACCATTGGTTCTTTGATTTTCCACACAGACAAGGCAAAATAATATCAATTCCTTGTTGAAAATCTTCTAGCATCTGCTCATGAACCTTTGACCATTGTAATGATATGTGATATTATTTGTCATAGCTCTATTTGGTACTTAGACTTTTATAACTACCTTCATGACCATATCATATCACCAACCTATCATGTAAATAACAAAAATCCTTTATGCATCAAGCCTCTCACTATACCTTACTTGACCCAACCCTTTACCACCACATCTTTGATGGAACTCTACTTACATATAGTTTGAACACATACCTAGAACTAGTAATAGAATAGGAGATGCCACAGACACCATTGGTTCTTTGATTTTCCACATAGACAAGGCAAAATAATATCAATTCCTTGCTGAAAATCTTCTAGCATCTACTCATGAACTTTTGACCATTGTAATGATATGTGATATTATTTGTCATAGCTCTATTTGGTACTTAGACTTATATAACTACCTTCATGACCATATCATATCACCAACCTATCATGTAAATAACAAAAATCCTTTACGCATCAAGCCTCTCACTATACCTTACTTGACCCAACCCTTTACCACCACATCTTTGATGGAACTCTACTTCATTGTTTAAATTTGGTAGAAGAAACATTAACATTATGGGAAGTTCATGAAGGATTATGTGAAGCCGACACTAGCAGGGTCATCCTTTCCAAAAATCTCCTATGTATTGGTTACTATTAGCCAACTATGGAAGTAGATGAATTTGCTTATGTCAAAAGGTGTGACAAATGTCAAAGGAATGCCAATTTGATTCATATCCTTGCCAAAAAAATAAAACTGATGCTTACACCATGGTTGTTTACAATGTGGAGAATCAATCTCATTAGGAAGATTAACCTAACCTCATTTGATGGGCATAAACACACCCTTACCACTACCGAATATTTCACTAAGTGGGTTGAAGCTATACCCCTCACTTATGTGACTGAAAAATAGATTTCCAAATTCATCTTCAATCATCTCATCTACCAATATGGTATCCCATTTGACATTATATCTGATAATGGTGGATCATTTAAGAACAAGGATTTTAAAACACTTTATGATGAGTACAATATCACCCAACATTTTTATACCACATATTACCCACAAGGTAATGGCCAAGTAGAAGCATCCAATAAAACCATTATCAACACCCTTAAAAATATTGTTAATGTTTGTGGCCATGATTGGCACCTCAAAATATTTCATGCCCTTTGGGCATACCACACTAATTATCATACTCCAACAAGAGCTACTCTATATTCCCTAGTCTATGTCGTTGAGGCCATTCTTCCCATCGAGGTTGAGCTACCTTCTTTGAGTATCTCAATGAAACACATCCTAGATGATGAAGATTATAGAGTAGTTTTCCTATAAGAGCTAAAGTTACTTGATGATAAATACATGTCCAATGTCAACATCCTTCAAGCATACCAAAAAGACTCCATGGCCACTATAACTGGTGGGTCAAACATAGAGAGTTCAAACTCAGGGATCTTGTTCTCAAAGAAAACCAAAATAACACCACAGTCAAGAATAAGGGAAAGTTTAAAATGAATTGGATAGGCCCATATGTCATTGTTGTTAACTATGGATCTGGAGCATATAGGCTCATTATGCTAGATGCAAATGAACTCGATAATTTGATGAACATCATACACCTCAATCATTATTTCACTTAAGAGACTCAAATTATTATCTATGAGGCTTGTTTACATTGTACCATGTTATGTACCTAGGGATATGATATATTATTGTATATGGGTTGATGGAGATGCTGACATGTGGCACACATCCCCTTAGTTAGCTATATGGGTACAATATATTAGGATAATAGAGTAACTTGTGGAAGTAGTACATTGGGTAATGGTCAGCCTACATTGGGATTAGGAGGTTACCCATCCATGGGTTAGATAGATGTATATATATAGGAGATGATTATCACGGTAAAGATATCAAGTAAACATTGACTATTCTATTGTAAGAGGATATTGGAGGTTGTCCCTTTAAAGAGACATTGTGGAGTTATTCCTTCTTAAAGGAGTATTATATGGTGTTTCCCTACCTTAAGGGTATTTCTGCATATATTGAATATCAAGAATGCTATGTACCTAGGGATATGATATATCATTGTATATGGGTTGATGGAGATGCCAACATGTAGCACACATCCCCTTCGTTAGTTATATGGGTACAATATATTAGGATAATAGAGTAACTTGTGGAAGTAGTACATTGGGTAATGGTCGGCCTACATTGGGATTAGGAGGTTACCCATCCATGGGTTAGATAGATGTATATATATAGGAGATGATTATTGTGGTAAAGATATCAAGTAAGCATTGAGTATTCTATTGTAAGAGGATATTGGAGGTTGTCCCCTCGAAGAGACATTGTGGAGTTATTCCTTCCTAAAGGAGTATTATATGGTGTTTCCCTACCTTAAGGGTATTTCTGCATATATTTAATAATCAAGATCATTATCAAGTGGTATCAGAGCTTCAATTTGGGCAATTTTTGTGGAGAGAAACCCTAGTTTTTTGAATTGGAAATAAATTTTGATTGGTTATGAATTTTTCTACTATTTTTTTACTAGATATGTAGAATAATTCAAATAAGTCAGTAAAAAAATTGAGATCTTTTGATTCATTTTGAGGGATATATTGCTATTTTAGGGTTTATAATAATTTTGATATATTTTCTGAAATATAATGAATTTTTATTCAAAAAATTTATTGGAGATGTAAACAGATATAAGAGAAGCACAGTCAAAATTTCAGAATTTTTTGAGTTGCTTGAAGTGATTTGTTGCAATTTTATGGATCAATTTTGACATTTTAGGGTTTCATGAACCTTAATTTTTTTTTTTGTGGATCATGGAGTTGCAAACATTTTCAAAGGAAGATGATATTTATGCTAAAGAATGGTGGCTCCTTTTGGATAATCATTTTACAAAAACTTTTGGGCAAAGACGATTACTTCCTTTTTTGTCTAGGCCTGCACTACATTGGTTTGATCAATTGAGTTGTACAGAAAAGTTTTCTTCATGGAAAGAAATGCAACAAATCTTTTTAGATCGTTGGGATATAAAAAAAGAAGTAGAAAAAGAAGAAGGAGAAATAGAAGAATCAACAGAAGAACAACAAGAAGAAGAAGTAGAAGAAGCAATAGAAGAAGAAGAATTGGATTATAAAGGTTCAAATTATTTGGCTACATAATTTATCTGAGTCAATTTTTCAATTTCATGGATGCATTCAAACGAAAAGGGTTATTGTGTCCATAAACCCTACAAGTAAGTATAACCTCATCAACATGAATGTGTCCAAGCATCTACATGTTCAAGCAAATAATATCAAAGAGGTTCAAGTAGATGGTAAGAATATTTCAATGTTTGAAGATCTGAAGCTCATTATGGAAAAATGTGTTTTGCATTCAGATTTTTATGCTTTGGATATGGATGATGTGGATATATTTCTTGGATATCCATGGTTAGAGACTTTGGGAAAAATGAAAATTAATGTTCATAAAAAGTTCATGAAGTTTTGGTACAGAAAAAATAAGATCACTTTACAAGATATCATAGTGAAAAAAGCACCAATAACAATCCAGGTAGATCATAAGGATGAGATGGAAACAGGTGATGAAGAACATGATGAAGATTCAGATGATATAGATAAAGACACACTACAAATGAGCACTTCATCTACTCAAGAGACAAAGAAGGAAAATGTGGAAGAGGTAGAAGCAAAGGTGGATAAATTCAAAGTATTGGAAAAGGTTGAGGTATATAGACACCCACATCATCATGAAAGGAAACAATCACAGAACCAGGTGAGGAAGTGTCATAATAACAATCATTCTGTCTATACAAGAAATAAAATTTCCAATCATTATGGATATGCATGGAATCCAAAGAAAAAATACTATGGCACATGGAATGAATGGGGAAATCATTATGACTATGCATGGAAGAATACCTACTATGGTCATGGTTAGACTCAGAGAAGCGCAGCGAAATATGGTACATGGAATAAAAAGAGGAGTAATTATGTTGGGACACCAAAGAAATATAATTATGATCATGAACGGAATCAAAGGAGCATAAGTGAATTTGGAAACAAGATTAGAGAGTTATCACCTGCCAAGATCACATTTGGATGGCTAGATGATCGAGATTGGAGACAAGTGTGCAATGATTTGAAGCGCACTCATTATTTGGTTTCTTCCTATGTTTTGGGGATGAAACATGTCAAGGAGGGAAGTAATGCTATGTACCTATGGATATGATATATTATTGTATATGGGTTGATGGAGATGCCAACATGTGGCACACATCCCCTTAGTTAGTTATATGGGTACAATATATTAGGATAATAGAGTAACTTGTGGAAGTATTACATTGGGTATGGTCGGCCTACATTGGGATTAGGAGGTTACCCATCCATGGGTTAGATAGATTTATATATATAAGAGATGATTATCATGGTAAAGATATCAAGTAAGCATTGAGTATTCTATTGTAAGAGGATATTGGAGGTTGTCCCCTCGAATAGACATTGTGGAGTTATTCCTTCCTAAAGGAGTATTATATGGTGTTTCCCTACCTTAAGGGTATTTTTGCATATATTTAATAATCAAGTTCTTATCATACCATACTAACATTTTATTTATATCATACGATATGCCATTTTTATAATACCTTTATGATTGACTAGAGTTGTTTTTTCCCTCCCTCCCCACCCCTTTGACCTTGGTTCCACTCCATTGGTTCTTTGGGAACCTTCAACGAAGACATTCTGATCAAGTTTTAGTAGTTGATTCAATATTCTAGATAGAGGCAATATCTTGGATTAGTCTGAAAGTAGTTTGGCAGTTACATCCTTCCTTTTTTATTTTGTTTCATTATGAATGTTATTGATTATAATCACGTTTTGGAAAAATAGTGTCTTAGGCCATTATTCTCTAATTATAACTACCTATGAGAAAATTTGGATCAATTATTTTACCATGCATTGTCACCTCACCTTGTCATTCCTATTACTATATTGTCTCATTTTCCTAAAGTCATAAACTTAGTGCTACCTAGTCAGATTCTTCCACTGTAATGGCAAAACTATAGTGACTTGAGGTCCCATTTTGGTACTATTCAGGTAGAACTCGATTGACATTGAGGTTAGTTCAGTCATCCTTAGCCATGTTTTCACCATTTTATGACCATTTTTAAGATGAACACTTTTGCCATTTTGTGAGCAACATAAGCCACGCTCTCACCATTTTATGAGTTGGACTATTCTGTATCTCATAATTCTTGATTGAGTTGAGATGCCTAGAAAACTTTAAAAAATAAATAAATAGTTTCAAAACCCCTAAACATTTGTAAAAGATCTAAAAAAATCCTAAAAATCATAAAATCATGAAAATTGGCTTAAAGTCTCCATGCGAGATATAAAGATGTCAAAATTTTTAGGTTGGGACATCTTCTTTGTTCAGTGTATTTCTAGACCACCTTGGTCTTATTTCTCCCATTTCTGGGAGAACTAGACTGACCTAAGGTCCACACGAACTATGTAGGCATCACTTGGATACATGGGGTATCTTGGGTTAGCTCGATCGCACCTTCCTTTTTTTTAATCACTTCTTTGCCTTAAGGATTATGGGACTCCTATCTATCTCACAAGTAACCACTTGTCATATAGTTTCCCCATCCTTATTGGCCTCAACCTTATTCTCTCACTGTTTTGTGATTATTCTCTATTTCAATGCTATCATCATTTTGTGAGATCATTCCAATATTCCTCTATAACATAATCATGTTTTCCTTATCATCATTTTTCTTCTATTCCATATCTTGGGAGAACTACATGTGACCTAAAATTCATGTTGGATCTTGCATCCATAGAACTATGTAGGTAGCATCCACTTGTCTCATGTATCTAGAGTCAACTTAGCTATCCCTTCATTTTCTTCTATTCCCCCCATTTCATTTGTTTGTATCATTGTCACCTATATCCAAGGGGTAATGTCTATCATCTTGTTTGTGTTGTTGTTTCCCTATATCCTATGGGTAACCTTCCATTATTTTTATATTGTTATACATGTATCATTATTGTCTAGCTTAGGGGTCACCCTGTCTGTTATATCCCAATTTCTCATTAAGTAATATTACTTGATTATCCATGGATATTTATAATTGATAATTTGATTGGGTATTTATTAATTAAGATTTGAGATATATTTTGTTATGGAACAGTTGGATATTTATTAGGTTACATGAGTATTTTGTTATGAGTTAGTTGTAGTGTATATTTTTACATTATGATCATGATGAGTTGTTATTTTAGCTATATTTTATGGTGTATGTATATCATGATATTATGGTACAAATCCCTACTTGTCATGAGTTGGATGTAGAAGAGTTTCATCCCTTAGACCATGATAAAGGAAGAGCATCATCAAAGAGGGTGATATACAAATTAGCTAGAACCCTGAACACACCACATTAGCTAGCACATGTTAGATGCATAATGGAATGGTTAGCATAGTGTGTTTTTAATTTTGATTGCATTTAGAATTATTTGCACATGGTTAGTTTAGTTTAATGGTGCTATGGAATTCATCTTGAGTGATTTGTGTGTATGTTCATTAATATTTTATGATTTTTTTAATTAGAGTAAATTTGGATTTATTGATTAATGAAATTATCATTAGGTCCTTATGACATTAGAGGTGTTAATTTAATTATCAAATATATGGATTCTTGAAATTAGAAATAAAATAAAATACATATAATAATTTCTAATTAATAAGAAAAAATAGGGAAAAGAGAAGGAATTCTTAAAATAAATAAAAAGAAAAGGAAATAAAGAAAAAGCAATAATAAATAAAGAAAAAAAAGACACTGATGTAGTGACTTAGGATAAAAATAGAATAAAAATTAAAAATGAAAAAAAGGAGGCCAAATTTAAAAACAAAAGCTATGCCTTTTTCATGGGAGGGGAATAAGATTTAAAAAATGGAGAGGGGCCCAATAGAGAAGGAAAAAAGAGAAAATTAAAAAAGAAAAGGAGAAGGGAGAGCTGAGCAAAGGGAGAAAATCTCTTCAAAACTAAGCAATTTTGGGTCAAATTTTGAGAGGTATGTGATCTATGAATACATCATTTCCATATTATTATGTTATTATTCAGTGTGTGTAATTACTATGTTATTATTTTGTATATATATTGGTTATTTTGAATGGAAATAATGTTTACCAGGTTGGTATTTCTAATATAATATCAAAAACTTACATATAATTACCTATATACAAACAATGAATTGTAATACAAAAGATATTCTGAACTGTTAATTATTTATCTAAGTGGTGCATATAAGATATTATGAACTGTTATCTAACATTGGTAGCTTAGTGAATTGTTATCTATATATTTAGTGTTGCTTTTATCAAAAACTAAAGAAAACTATGAAATATGAGATATACAAAACTATTTTAACAGTGAACCAGTTATATTTGAACACTGGTCTAAATATGGTAGAGAGTGTGGTGATCTATGTGTTGTATTTTGAATTTTAAAAGAATCCTCAGATATACAAATCTACATCTCCATACTTCTATGTTATTGGTTTATATATACTACAGGTCTTTAATGGTAACTATTTCTTATGTTATCTAAAACCAATGATCCCTAATTGGTGACTCATATTCATATATAATAATAATTACAAAACAAAGTGGTCAGTGAACTATTTTTAGAAAACTAAGTTGATATATATTATGCACTAGGTAGTTTATACAATCAGATTTTATATAAGAGATATGCTAGAAAATATAATGTCAAATTTACATAAGTGCCTAGTCATTTGATTTAGAGGAAGTTGTGTTATAGCAAATTAAGTCACCATGTAAATTCAAATAACCAGCATTTATACATATGTAAATCATATAACCGTATGTAGTCTAAAATATTTAAAGATTGCACTCTTATCCATAAAGATGTTACCACCCTTATATGTATAACCATATTAATGGATTTATGGATACATCTCTATTTCTAAGTCAAAGCCAATATGCAATTGTGGTTATGGCACCATGATATATAGATCATATATTTTAGAATGGGGATTTGACTTTTACTATTAGGCAATTATTAATAATACTAATATAACATAAACATTGTCAAATGTTATTTTAATAGCAATCTTAACAAACTCAGAACAAAATAGAGTTTAGTGGGTCACTCTAAGACAATGGATAAACATCAAGATATTTCTAATTTTTAAGTTTTGAACTCTTAACCTTATAATCAACCAACATTTTAGTATAAATTGATGCATTGTCCATATAATATAATATGAGAATGTAAGGATGGAGATTATGCTAAAAAAAAGGAAAAGGAATGTTATTATCATTATTAATAAATATAAGCTTGATAAATATACCTCATCACTGCCTATTCTTATATTTATGAGTAGGAATTGTTTATATTCTCTTATCTATAAAACTCATAATGTTAGGGATGTAAGCTTTGAACTCAGTTTATGGGCATATGAATTATGGCTTATCATATAGTTATTGAAATGGTCAATTTTATTTATACCCACATATAGGTATTTATAGTATATATAAAATCATAATATAGATTTGGTAAAGCATGGGAAACATATATAGCTCAAGCATAGTCTTTAATTATATTATGATATGCATGAGATCACTTACCATATGTAGCATGTGAAATAAAATACATAGTGGGGATATAATACTATACAAAACAACTTATTAATAAATTAATTAATAGTATGCTTAAAGAGAATATAGGTACACCTATGACAAAATAGCTTATACATGTACATAGGTGTGAGTACTTCTAATTACAGTTCCATTGATAGTTCAAACCTATGTCATAGTTTTCTATATAATAAGACCTTATTATGCATGCATACAATCCCCCTGAAATCATAACAAATGCTGGAATGGAATATTATGTGTTCCTGAGAACTGAGACTTTATTTTTTATAACTAGTTATTTGAACATAAGCTTATGTGTTCATTGATTTATAACCACTTTATTATGACTAGTTGTGGTATTTAAGAGTTGTGCTTAAGAACACTAGACTGTGATAATATGGGTTATCATAAGGTGTATTATATTTAGAAACTAATTATAGTAATTAGAAATTATAGTTAGATGTATGTTATTCTCAGATGGTATAAACTATAGTTATTATTTCTATTATTTATGCGATAGATAATAATGTGACATTCATTCATTAGTTTGATGAGATAAATGTATGCATTTAGATTATTATTGTGATTAACATATTATATGATTGTTAGTAGGATGTAATCTATATGAATCTATTGGTTATATTATGTTAATCAATCTTGCATTGTTGATACTAAGTAGTGAGATGGATTTCACTAGCTTACTAGCATCACAATGCCAGTTGAAGGTAATCCGATCAAGCGGCATGTGTGAATTTGATTAATCTTTTAGATCATTAACTATTGAAAACTTTGAACAAAGTAATATTAGTGAGACATTATCATTTCATGAATATGATTTACATATTTATGTGATATCTTTATTAGAATGGGTTTTTTTATGATATACCGCATGTTTAGTTCTATAAATCATATAGCACATAGGTACTAGCTTATCTTTTTGGATTCTCACGTCATCACCATCTAATCATCTATGAAGGGAGAGCCATTACCTAATGGTATTTGTGTCAGGGATCAATGATCCATGGTTGGTGTGTAAAATAACTTGGATGATGCTCTCATTCCTCATAGCAATACTTACTTGGAGATGACACTTAATATGGCCATAGATACTAAAGTCTAGGAAACTTATGCTACATGAAGCCATGTATCTTATATATGAAAATTATATTACATTGTTATTAAAACATTATCATGATGAGATGTAATTACTTATTTTACATTGACAGTAGTGGTTGTATGTTTCTACTAGCCATGGCTAGATATCTATAATTACTTTCTATATTCAGTTATGATGCATTTCTTATGATATTATGATCGATGATGTATGATGTCATATGTTTCATTTGTGGTTATTATAATTATAATAATTTATATGGTCACTAATTAGATTTTCATGATGTGATCTACTTAAAGTATAAGAGGTTTTTAATTTAAAAAATTATGTATTTCTAGCTAGATTCTGGTGGGGATGTTACATGTGGTATCAGAGCTATGACTCGAACTCTAGGACCTAATGAGTCCACTAACATTTTCATATCCTTATGTTATAGAAAGAAGGATGGTTAAAGCTAGAGTATCTAGAGAGGGTCTATCAAATGTCAATTATAATAACCCTCTATTTTATTGTAACTAATTTGCCACTAAGAAAGTAGCAAAGTTATATCAAATTTTTGCAGCCATGAATAAGACCAAGGATCAAATTATAACCTTGGAGTAGGTGGTTCATGGACATAAAGAGAAAGAACATCTAGATGTACCTAAATATCACCTCATTGAGTATGAAAATCCTCAAGATACAAGAGATCAGGTAACTTTAGATTTGGATAGAGATATGAAGAAGGTGTGTTGGCCCCAAAATTTTGGCTAAGTATTTTCCAATTTTGGTGCAAAATTGACACGATGCTGAAGGACCATGGTGAAAAAGGACCATGGCACATATTTAATAGTAATAGAAGCACTATGGTGCAAAACCTATGAGTTGTAAGAGGACAATGACATGAAGGAACCAACATGAGAGGACCTAGTCAGAGTGGAATGAGTCATGAGGAACACGAGGACATAGGACTTGGAATAGAAGTAGAAGACTAGGGGAGTGCATGGGAAGTGGATGAAATTAAAATAATGGTTTATACAGGTCATCCTAACCCTATTAATAGGAATTTTTACACCAACCTAAAAAGAGAGGAACTCATAGTAGCAAGGATATAACATAGAGCGACGAAATAGGGGGCACAAAGGCCCAGGTCTTTAATAATAACTAATTATTGAAGTACCATGACTCTTAATATATTGAGAGTTCATTGGCCAATTCTTCATGTCATTAATGATTGTAAACACTTGGTTAGGGAAGAACAAGTATAAATACCCTTATTTTAAAGTACTACAGGAAGGGATTTTTGGATGAATCTGTAACAAACTTTTACCTTTCCTAATGATTAAGCTTAATATATGAGATAACAAGTTTTATCAACTTCATGTGTTTTATGATGAATGATGGTGTATGATTTAAGTGATTAGACTTAAATGAGTTTTTCCCTATTTTTCTTTTTCTTTTCTAAGTAATTCATGCTAATATAAGATGATAATATTTTGCATAGTGATATTAATCAAATCTAGAACTCACAGAATCAAGGTAGTCTATATTTACATTTATATAATATTTTTTTAATTTTCATAAAGAGAAGGATATGACCAAGTTATCACTATGCAACAAAACCTATGAGAACCAATCTTTTGTTGTGTGCTTTGAGTGAGCGTGTAAGACCTAATTCTTACATGAAATTGCCAGTACGCTAGCTCATTTGGCTAGACTTTAGCGTCAAAGTTAGAATTATCAAAAGAACCCCAACATTTTGGTTTCGTTACTAGGATTTGAAGAACTTTAGCATCCAAGTCAGAATTATCAAATGTTTGAGTGTATTACTCTTGAGAACATAGAAGAATGGATTACCAGTGTTGAATATAATTTTGTAGTTCCCTACCTTGAGCCAAGAATCTTCGCACAGTAGTGGGTAGACCAGAACCTCTATAGTGCATTATATGAAACCTTCTTTTTATGGATCCTAGTTCATTTGCATACTTGGTTATCGACATATTCTCAAGTATGATCAAGGAACCTTGAAAGGAGATAATCTTGGATGCTAGAATGACAAAGATCTTTAGTAAAACTAAAAACTTTATGGATGTGAGCAGTCAAATTTTGGTGGAAAGGAGCCCAAAATAGCTACATTTTGGAGTATAATGTAACTACCTATTCTTTTCCTAAAGAAGCTAATTTATAGTTCCTTCGAGAATCACATGGTCATTATATTAGGCTTATTACTTTTGAAATCAAGAAGTTATTTGATGATCTTGGACTTGAAACTATATCAATGGATATCTAAATCCTCTTGTGCATGAGTTACATATTTGAAAGGGGAGAATAGGATTTGGTGGAAGATTGTGGATTCATAATGGTAGCCAACCATCATGCATTATGGAAATGGAAGTATGATGAAGCTTGGTAAAGGATTATAAGAGTTAGTAGTGTGAAAAGAGACTAGGAGAACTCAAGGAGTGTTGTTAGGAGCTGCACGGAAGTAGAAACACATGAGGACCCAAAAACTTTCAAGCCACATTCTATGCCACTTTTATCCTACAAAAGATAAACTAGCTAGATGGTAGGAACTGAAGAACCAAGTCTAAACCAACCAGGCTCCCCCACCATAGTCTGTGCTCATGATTTTGAGTCAGATAAAGTACACATGTAATTGGGATACAAATAATCTAGAATCAGAGACTAAACCAGTGAAGGATACCAAAGTTAAGCCTTTTAAAGCTCATCTAGACTTAACACTTTATTTCCCTCTTTAAGGGAATTACATGGCACAACTCAAGATGCTTGGTGGACTAGGCCTACAAATATAACATACAATCCCCAATTTGAGTAAGCAAAAATGGTATAACCACACCTCATACCATAAACACTATTACTATAGGTAATAAAGGTCTACTAGGAGGTAGCAGAATTCCTCCTCAAGGGACCAAGGTTAGAGGTTTCTGACAACCACCCATTCAAACACCTCAACTAACTACATTGTATTATGAAATGACATTGCACTTACCATAGTATCAAGGTATGGAGAATATAGTTGAACATGTCCACAAATGCAAACTAATTTGAATGGTGCAAGGCATTACCTCCTCTACACATAAGGCCACATAGTTTTCAACTATGCTTTTTGAGTGCACACATAAATGGTATCAAAAGTTTAAACCTCAATAAGTGGTAGTTGACTATGATCAACTTAATATAACCTTCCTTCAGGAATTTGCCATTCTTGAATTTGAGCAACAAAGCATAGCAATGCTAAAGGATATAAAGCAAGGAATTTCTAAGAGTGTGTGTGAGTATGATACAAGGTTTAAGACCCTATTGTCTAAATTATCATTTAAGATTAACACTTCTTAGCATGCATATTATTTTGTGGGAGGATTGTTACTACCCTTCCATTGAACCTTGTCACAATGGACCTTTACTAGTCTTCACAAGGCTTTAGAAGCTGATCTCCATGTTGAGGTAGATGGAAGCATGGATACTAGGATCAATCCCTTTATAGAGGCCCAAATATCCTTAATGGCATTATATCTTAAGAATTCTATAGCCAATAATGTACATGAAACACGTAGTGGTGTTTCGTGCATAGACTGTGAATCTGAAGGGCTTATATAAAGAAATTATCCATGCGATATGTAAATAGACATGTGAAATTTGTCATGAGGAACATGATGTATGCTCTTATCCTCTTCTATATAAAGTTATGCACACTAATGTGTCTGATTATTTTAAGATCTATGATGTTTATACTCATGACACTAACAACTATCATTTAATTAGTGACATTTATAAAGCTCAAGTGTATGGCACAATCCAAACCTCAATAGTAAATAATCAAGACAATGGTGGCTACCATGGATGAGGAAGAGGGTGAGGATGAGGAGGTGGTCTTTTCCCACCCAATACCTCTTATAAATGTGAATCTTTAGACCATTATCAAAGGGACTACCCAGACTACCCGACCTACACTTTCTATAAAAAAGACCATCGCCTGGAAGAGTATCCTAACTTATACATGGATATCACCAAATAGTAAAATAAAAAATGTGTCAATATTATTCAAATTAATAAACCACATTGGTGCACATACCTAACCATTTATAAGGTTCAATAGGTAAACATTACCACTCGTAGTGGGGGATAGACCCAATCGACATCTAATCCCATCAAGAAAGTGTAATGGGAAGAACCAAGAGAAAGAAAGTATCCTAATGTTAAGTAATAGAAGGATGTTATTCAAGATATGAAAAATTTAGGGAGAGATTTAGTTCCTAAAATACAAATACATAATGTAGCATGTTATCGTACAAATGGAAGTTAAACCTCAATATGTGGCATGTGATGACTCTCAATAGCTTTGAAAGCAAATGTTGGATGAGGATATTATTCTAAAGATAATAATTTGGCTTAGGAATCAATTCAAAGTAACAAATTAGGTTCACCCTCAAGTCACTAGGTAGAGTGAAGATCACCATTTGAATCATGCTTAGCAACAGGACACTCCTAGTTCCTCTGCTACCCCAAAAGACAAAGAAATATTGGTTAATATAGCCATTGATGGATGGGTAATCCAAGACATACTGGTAGACACCAATGCAAAAGTCAATGTCCTCACCAAGGATTATTGGTGAAAGATGGCTATTATATCACCTCATGTTTTATTTATGGCAAATAAGACTCATGCATTACCTATCAGGGTCCTAAAGAATATAATGATTGACATACTTTGAGTACCATTCAAAGTATATTTTAACTAGAACTACTTGAAGCTTATGATTATCCAACTCTTTTTGGAAGACCTTTATGCTATGAGAATAATGTAGACTTAATCTTCAAGAAGTGCTCCATTAGTTTAAAAAACACTGATCATCATGTTGTAATACCATTAGATCAAGCACAAGGGCCCCCTTACATAGAGCCTATCAATGTTGATGAAGATATAAACCATATCTATAATATGACTACAAGGAATGATGAGAAAAGATATCCCACTCTATATTGTGTTCTTTGATGTTGGATACTCAATCCCTTTCTAACACTACAAGTAATGCATGTAATTATTGGGCTCATGATGACTATGACCTCACTGGTAGAATATGTAATAACATCAATAACAAAGAGAATGTGTCATGCCAATTTAATAAATGACATAAGTTCATTCACCTTATCACTGAACAAGTCATGATGGGATCTATCATAGATACACTACTTTAAAGACTAGATGAGGCTCCAAGGCTCTAGTAGATGGAAGTTCAAGACTTCATTCAGTGCCTTAAAGAGTTTTACCACATTGATGAAGATTATATTTAATCTTTGGTTCATCTCTTTAATGGCACAGCTACATAATAGTGGTGAACCCATTATGAATGACTCCTCTAATGGATTATAGTACACTCAACCTTACACCACCAATTCTATTACGATAACAAAGTAAAGGGAGCATTCAGTTACAACAGAATATAAGCACTTAAGCCACACATAGAAGCTTTTGAAACAATGTGGCAGGATGATGAGTCCTACTTATTAGAATATTTATGAGTGTATACATTTTATGAAATTTTATGTGCTTGGGAATGAGCATGGTATGTTCATGAAGAGCAATACATGGGTATAAGGTTTTGGCATCTACTAAAGGAGAACATGAACTCAACACTATCTTATTCTTTACCAAGGATGGATTTGTGCCTCACCCTCCAAGCCATGTATGAAATATTAGTAGGTGACCCATATCCCATGGAATAATTCCTAAAGATTATCCATTAGGACCTTGAATATCCCCTACACCTATTCCATAAACCATCGACATACCTAGTTCCTACACCCATACTAGTCCTTGATCAGAACTAACACAAAGAAATTTGTCTGGGGAAACAAAAGCTCATATTACAAGTAGAAGAAGGTGAACGATATACTCCACTCAACCCAATGTCCAACCATTTATATGTTCTTACAAATGTTCGCATAATATCTATTCTGGACATAGGTATCGATATGGATAACCCCTACAACAGGCCTATTCAAACTATTTAGTGTAACATTGACTCCAAATAAGAGCCAAATATGGCTAAAGTAGGAAACTATTAGACTGACATGAAGATTTCAAAAAAAATTAAATTGCCAAAATAATATCAGGATGTCTTCCCAAGAAACTATAGTGAAATGAAAGGATTCCACCCATCCTTGAGGAAGATGCATATCAAGTTAGTTGACGATGCTCAACCAATTAGAAAATGCTCATATAATATGAATCCTAATCTTCATGTACACATAAAAGAAGAAATTAATAGTATGCTACACATAAAATTAATCACCCACATTGATGAATTCAAGTGGGTTAGTCCCATGGTGATTATTATTAAGAAGGATGGGTGCATTTGTATCTGCATGGACTATCGAGTGCTTAATGCATCTTATGTAACTGATCTCTTTTCAATGCTATTCATAGAGGATATACTTGAAGGTGTTGTTGGATGTGAGGTATATACCTTCATAGATGGCTTCTCATGACACCATCAGGTCCAAATAGATGAATAATACCAACCTAAGACAACTTTCACCACCAAAAATGGTTCAATAATGCCCCAATAGTGTTTTCATGAATAATAGTTGAAACCTTTAAGGACTTCATCCACAAATTCTTTCAAGTTTATTTGGATGATTGAATAATATATGGTTTGGTCAAGGACCATTGTTCTAACCTCAAACTTATGCTTGAGCACTGTTAGATCTTAAAAATCTCATTAAACTTAAATAAGTGTTCATTTATGACACCTTTTGATGTGCTCATAAGACATATTATTTATAAGGAAGGACATCTAATAGACCCAATGAAGGTATCTGTTATTCTTCACTTTCCATCACCCAAGACTTAGTGTGAGGTCTGCATTTTTTGGGTCATACTGGTTATTATATAAAGTTCATCCATGGATATCCAAAAATTATCATTCCCCTAGAGGAAATTTTAAATGATAATGAGAATTTCAAATGGACTTGGCCTTATAAAGAGGCATTTAAAACATTAAAGTAAAAGCTAGTCATTGCTCCTATCCTCTAGTTCTTCAATTGGACAAAACCATTTCATGTCCATGTTGATGCATCTGGCATGGCCATTGGTGTAATCCTCATATAACCAGGTGAAGGTCACCTAGATCACCCAATCTACTTTGCCAATAGGAAGTTCACACTAGCTAAAAGAAACTATACCACTATGGAGTGTAAAGCATTGTCAATGGTCTATACTTTATAGAAGTTCAAAAAATACCTATTATCCACTCCTTTTATTTTCTATATAGATCATGAGACTTTGAAGTACCTTGTCAATAAACCCATACTACATAGACGAATCTATCCTTGGATTGTGTTATTCTAAGAGTTCCAATTTTTAGTTATGATGAAACCTGGGAAGGCTAATTATGGACCTGACCACCTATCACAAATAGAGACAAAGAACCATAATGTACCATAGAATATGATCTTCCTAATGTACATCTCTTCTGCATTACATGGGTAACTGAAGATATGGAATATATTCTAGCATTCTTGACCACTGGTTCTGTGTCCAATGGTCTCAACTCACAAGCCAAAAAGCAACTCATGGTTTATGTCACACCCTTTCAACTTATAGAAGGTGATATTTACAAAATAGGTCATGATGAAGTTATTCTTTGACATTATGTCATAGATGAGCACCTCAAATTTCTCCATGAAGTTCATGAGAGTATTGTAGGTAGACACTATGTTGGAGAGGCTACTGCATGAAAGGTTCTGTTAGCTGGATTATGGTGGCATACTCTTTTCAAAGATGTTAAAGCATATGTTAGGCAATGTGACATATGTTAGCACATAGGCAAACCTAACCAAAGATATGTTCTACCTCTATGACCCATTCCTTCTCAAGAACCCTTTGAAAAGTGAGCTATTTATTTTATTGGCCCCATCACTCCAGCAAGATGATGAATAGGTTCTCGATACATCATTATAACAATTGACTACCTTATGTGTTGGGCTAAAATTGCATTGACAAAGGATTTCACTATTAATACTACTATGTGTTTCATCTAGGAGAATAACATAACTTAATTTGGATGTCCCCTACATTTCACTAGTGATCATGTAACCCACTTTTTGAATGAAATGGTTTGCATCTTATTGGTTGAGTTCATGATCGTGTACCACAAAACAACACCATATCATTTTCAAGCCAATAAAATTGTTAAGGCTTTCAAAAAGATCTTAGGTACCACACTGATAAAAATTTATAACATTGGCCAAATTGATTGGGATGATAGGGTGTCTTTAGTACTATGGGCTTATCAAACAACCTACAAATTCCTAAATAAAAACATGCCATTCAACTTGGTGTATGGCAAGGAGGCAGTCCTACTAGTAGATTTCTTGGTACTATCTCTATGTATTAAATTAGTAGGGCAACTAGATGAAGAGTCATCCTTGAAAGCATGCCTTGACACTTTATTGCAACTAGACAAAGCTCATTTTCTCGTTCATTGGAGCCAAGGTGTAGAAAAGTGCAAGTAAAAGGCATGGCATGATCACCATATAAAAAAGAAAACATTTTTTCTAGGAATGAAATTTTTGTTATATAACTCTAAATTTGTGTGCCACCTTAGAAAGCTTTGTATACACTGGGATGGCCCTTTCATAATTCATATTATTAGACCTACTAGAGCATGTTGATTACAAAATATGGATAGCCAGTTCCTTCTTGGAAACTATAATATAAGTTAGTTCTAACCGTATTTTGCTTCTAAATAGTTAAAGTATTATATTTTATAAGGCTTATGCCGTTAGTTTAGGATTTCTTATTTTCAATAAAAGTGTTGTGTTTGTTACGTGTAACTTTTCCTTTTTGTAATTTTATTTCAAAATTTATTCTCTTCATGGAGGACCATGACTCATTTTAGTGTGGGGTAAGAAGTCATGTTTTAAGTAAAACATGCAAGTTCATAAGTAAAGTGTGAAAATTACCTAGGCATATGGAGTTAGATAGGCACGTAAGGTACCTAAGTGCATAAGGTTCTTAGGGCATGCAAATGTCAAGTTTAAGCCTCATATAATAGTCATTTGAATTCAAATGCTTCAAGATCAATGGTCACCATTCAATCATACCATGAAGATCTAATGGCAAGTGGGTGAGGATAGTGTCAAATGGGTCCCAAAGATCTAATGGAGCATGTTTAATCATGTATCAAAGATCAATGATGAGCATCAAGTTAAAAGTTAGAGAATCCTAAAATTGAATGCATCAATGACAAGTGACATGATCTCAGGAGTAGAATCTAGATCTAACAACATGTAAATGAGCTTGAGTCAATGGGTCTAGGTAGATCTATGGCTCGAGTTCACTCATATAAAATAGATCCAATGGTGAGCTCAAGGTCAAAAAGTCATAAAATCTTAAAAATAAGTGAGAAGATTCCAAGTGTCATGACCATTAGAGATATCAAATAAATCGATGGTACATATTTGAATCATGTGGAAGCATATCAATGGTCCATGTTCAATCTATCAGAATCAAATCACTAGTACATGTTTAAATGCAAGACATAGCTTTTAGCTACTTTGAAGAAAGGTGTGAGATGGGATGTGCCATTAATGTGAAAAGAATATTTATGATAAGGAATGGGCCAACAATGTGATGTGACAAATATTGTTAAATGCATTAATTGACAAAAGTAAGGATCTTAAACCTCTATAAATTTTGAATGAAGAACTAGTGCTATCAGATGTCATACCTCTTGATGGGGATGCAATAGGAAAGCTATAGACCTTGGTAGAAATTTTGCTCAAGTGATGCAAGGAGCAACCCACACCAAAAGATGAGGGATTGGAGTTAACTAAATAGTTCACCACAGCCATTGAAATTTACAAGTGTGCTATAGAGAGGGTTGGAGAGCTTATCCCCATTTTGGATGGAATTTTTTCATGGATAACATGCCCAAATAATGGCTTGGAGGCTCAACTCCAAGCTAAAGAAGACTAGAGGCAGTAGCTGGCTAATGCTACACTCTTAATAAAAGATTGTGCCAAGTGTGCCAAAGCATTCAGGGATGTAGAGATGATGGAGGATGTAATAAATAAACATCATCAACAACTAAATGTGAATTTTCTATCCCTTTGAGGATAGGTTGACAAGGAGGCCTCCACACTTGAAAATGTCTAGAAGGATGCCATAGCATCCTTGGATGAACAGGTCAAAAAGGCCAATGAGACCTCCATCAAACTTGAGGAGCTAAATAAATTAAAGGGTGCCATAGAAGAAATAACTACAAAATTTATTGAGGAATTATCACATTGGGATAATCTGAAGAAGGATATCGAGCAATCAGGGCCCAAATTCTTGATGGATACTAACGTGACTTAGTCTGAGATAGACAAAGAGTGTAGTGTGGGGTGATGTTGACCCTAAATTTTTATTAAGTGTTGTCCAATTTTGGCATATAACTAGCATGATGTTGAAGGACCATGGTGCATAGATAATAGGCATAAAAGCATTGTGGTATAGAACCTATGGGGTGTAAGAGAACAATGGCATATAGGAACCAATGCAAGAGGACCCATTCAGAGGGTAATGAGTCATAAGGAACCTAAGGACATAAGACTTAGAATAGAATCAAAATACTAGGGGATCATGTGAGAAGTGGGAGTAGTTAAAAAAATGATTCATATAGGTCACCCCAACCCTATTAATAGGAAGTTTTGTACCAGCCCACAAGGAGAGGAACACATGGTAGCAAAGATATATCATAGAGTGAGGATATAGGGGGTGTAGAGGCCTGAGTCTTTAGGAACAACTAATTGTTGAAGCACCACAATTCTCAGTCTATTAAGAGTTCATTGGCTAATTCTTCATATCATTAATGATTGTAAACACTTGGTTAGGGAAAAACAAGTATAAATACCCTTGTTGTAAAGTACTATAGGAGGAGATTTTGAGATGAATTTATGATGAACTTTTACCTTTATGATGATTAAGCTAAATATATGAGATAGCAAGTTTTATCAACTTCATGTGTTTATGATGAACGATGGTGTATGAGCTAAGTGATTAGACTTAAATATGAGTTCTACCCTATTTTTCTTTTTCTTTTCTAAGTGATGCTAATATAAGATGACAATATTTTATATAGTGATATTAATCAAATATAGAACTCAAATAATCAAGGTAGTCTATCTTTACATTTATATAATCCTTGTTTAATTTACATAAAGAGAAGGATATGACCAAGTTATCAATGTACAATAAAATCTATATAAACCATTCTTTTACTATGCGCTTCAAGTGAGTGTGCAAGACCTAAGTCTTACATGAAAGGTCCAGCATGTTAGCTCATTGGGATAGACTCTGGCACTGAAGATAAAATTATCAAAGAAACCCCAATAAGGTAAATCCACCAAAGTTTGATGGAACTATTCTAAGTGACAGAGATGAAGCATGGCTGACTGAGATGGAGAAGTATTTTGAGATTAGAAACTACTTTGAGGTCACTAAAGTACTATGGGGAGCATACAAACTAACTAGTGATGTAGCTAGGTGGTAGACCAATAAGAGGTTGGAAATGAATCTTAACTTGACTACCACTACTTAGGATTAGTTTGTCAATTTTTTCAGGTCACAGTGGCTTCCATAGCTTTATTTTAATCAAAAGATCACAAATTTCTAGAATCTAAAGCAAGGAGACTTATCAATGAATGAGTACTAGGAGAAATTCACCAAACTTCTAAAGTACATACCTCAGTACCAAGTAGATGAAAGGTTTATGATCAAAAAATTTATCATGGGATTGAGACCCCAAATCCGTAGAGAGGTGGATATTCATGGATATTCTACCATGTACCAGGTCTTCGAGAAGGTAGTCAAATAAGAATATAAGTTGAAGTCCCTTTCATAGGCTAGCGACAAGTTCAAAAAAAAAATTGAAAATTCTCAGTCAACTTTCAAAAACAATAATTAGAAACAAAGAAGTGGGGACTTTGAGAAGTAGCTCAAAATTTAGAATGCCAAATTCAATAATGATTTAGGAAATAAGAAATCAGGTAATGGTTTTAAGGGCAGTTTTAAGGGGAACTAACAAATTGATAGGAAAGGACCACCTAGAGTTTATTTTATTTGTGGAGATGAACATTTTTCTCATAATTGTACTTATTAAAATTCAAATAATAAAGGTCCTATACCTCATTAGGGTAGTTTTTAATAGTGTATTCATGCAGTAGTTGATAATCAACAAGCTAAATTTTAAGCATCATCCATAGAGTTATCAGTTACTTTATTTGAACATCTAGTTTCCATTTTGATAGATACAGGGGCTACAAAATGTTTTATATCTCCTAAAATTCTTGGTATGTTATTTAAAAGAGCTAGAGTAATGTAAAATGCATGGTCAATATAATATGGGAATGACTCAAAAGTCATGTTTGACAAGTGTTTAGTTAAAGAAAATATTATGTTGCTTGAATTCACAATAGTAATGGATTTGTATATAGTACCGATAGGGTCATATGATGTGATCTTAGGAGTAAACTAGCTTGTGAAACATAAGGCTAAGGTTGACTACTACCTAAAAAATGTTGTCTCTAGATGATTTTATAAATCAGACATAACTTCAAGGTGAGCAAAGAGAGTTGAAACTCAAGAAAATTTTTGAAATGCAACTCAAGAGGTCTCAAGGAAAAGGGTGCTAAGCATTTATCATCAAGATAAATTAAATAGAGGAACTTAAGGAACCATCTCTCAAAGTTTAGTTATTCCTTAGGAATTTTCATTAAGTGTTTTCAGAAGAATTACCAAGATTGGTACCTAGATGTTAGTTCAATTTCTCTATCGATATCATACCTAGATCAAAACCATAGTCAAAGGCACCATACAAGATGACAACCACTGAGTTGGTTGAATTGAAGGCTCAACTCCAGGAATTGATGTCAAAGGGGTTGATCAAGCCAAGTGTGTCATCATGGGGTGCACCAGTTATCTTTGTCAAGAAGAAGGATGGCACTCTTTGACTTTGCATTGATTATAGAATGTTGAACAAGGAAACTATTAAAAATAGGTATATGTTAACTCATATGCATGATCTTCTCAATTAAATATGAGGAGCAATAATCTTTTCTAATATTGATCTTAAATCAAGACACCATCAGCTAAGAATTAGGGATAAGGATATTCTGAAGATAGCATTCAAAACTCATTATGGGCACTATGAGTTCACAGTGTTACCATTTGGGTTGACCAATGCTCTGACAGAGTTCATGAATCTCATGAACAGTGTGTTCAAAGATTATCTAGATCACTTTGTTTTAGTTTTTCTAAATGACATTATTATATACTCTAATAATGAAGAGGAACATCTTCAACATCTAGAACTAGTTCTATAATGGTTGCAAAAGCACACGTTGTATGGTAAGTTGTCTAAGTGCACATTTTTCTAGGAGAGAGTTTAATATCTAGGACATATTATCTCTATGAATGATATCTTGGTATTTCTAGAATAGATAAGATCCATTATGGAATGGTTGGTGCCAAAGAATGTGTATGAGGTAATAACTTTCATGGGATTAGTAGGCTATTATGGGAAGTTTGTTTCAAATTTTTCCAAGATAGCTAATCCAATTACTTCTTTATAATGTAAGAACTAGAGTTTTGTCTGGTCAAAAAAGTGTGAAGTAGATTTTTAAGAATTGAAAATAAGGCTTACTTCAGCACTAGTTTTAAGATTTCTTAACCCCAATGGTTAATTTTTAGTGATCACAGATGCATTAGGGGATGGACTAGGAGGAGTCCTTATACAGGATGGTGTGGTGGTGGATTATAAATCTAGGAAGTTAAAGCCTTATGTGGTGAACTATGTTATTCATGACCTATAACTTGCAATAATTATGCATGATTTGTAAGTGTGTCATCATTAATTATTGGGAAAATTATTTGAGCTCAAGATGAATAACTTAAGACTCTAGTACATCTTCACCCAACTGAATTTTAATGTTCATTAGAGACACTAGTTAGAGTTCTTATTTGATTACAATTTTGATATCAACTATATCAAAGGCAAGGAGAATAGAGTATTTGATGACCTAATTCATAGAAGGTACATAGAAATCATGGTTATTATTAGTAGTACTTTCAGGGATGGAGTGATCAAATTCTCACCAAGATATAAATTATATGATCAAGTTAGAAAAACATAGTCTGAGAATACTCAGAATCTCTGGTATAAAGGATTTATATTAGAGATTAATGGTCTATTATGTTACAATAAAAGGATGTATGTGCCAAATCAAGAGAATCTATAGAACATAGTGCTAAAATAACTACACAATGCCCCGTATTCAAGATATCTAGGAGTGACCAGTTCATGTCAGATCTTAGACCACTATATTTCTAAAAAGGAATCAAGAAAGATGTAATAGAATATGTGACATGTTGTCTATAATATCAGTGAGTGAAATTTGAGCATGGGCATCCATTTGGGTTGTTATATACACATGATATATCAGAATAGAAGTGACAGGTAATCAGTATGGACTTTATCCAAGGTTTATCAATGTCACGAAATAGGCATGATATGATCTTAGTAGTAGTTGATAAACTAACCAAGGTGGTCCATTTTATACCAAGTAATTTGATAGATGATGCACCTACTCTTACAAAGAGGTTCATAAAGGAAGTGTATCGATTACATGGATTCCTAGAGAAGATCATTTTGGATCATGATCCAAAGATAACTTCTAGATTTTGGGTAACTCTAAATTCAACTTTGGGTACGTAACTAAATTTCAATACTACATATCACCCAGAGATTGATAGTCAGATTGAGCAAGTTAATCAATATTTAAAATACCTTATTCATATGTATTTCATGAATTATCAATACAAGTGGGAATATTATCTTCCATTGGTTGAGTTTGCATACAATAACTCATAGCAATCAGTTTTGAAGATGGCCCCATTTGAGGCACTGTACGAAAGAAGGTGCAAAATACCAATCAGTTGGGATCAGCTAGTGGACAGGGTAGTCTTTGGACTTGAGATGCTTTCAAAAATGAAAGAGAAAGTTAGATGAATCAAGCAAAGATTGGCTAAGGCCAATGATAGATGGAAAATTTATGTTGATCTAAAGATGATAGATAGGCAGTTTTTTATAGGTGATAAAGTGTTATTATGGGTTAAGTCACATAAAAGCTCGATTAAATTCAAGAACTTAGTGAAACTATCACCAAGATATGTAGCACACTTCAAAGTGTTAGAAGTGGTCAATCTTGTAGTATATAAGCTTGCATTACCACTATCCCTAACTCCATTACATATTGTCTTTCATGTTTCTTATCTTAATAAGTATATAGTTGATCTTACGCATGTGTTGGATTAGAATGCTTTGCAGGCTCTAGATCTTGGGGTGGTCATGGTAGAACCAATCAAAGTAATTGACACTCACAAAATTCATTTATATAATATAGAGATGTCATAGTGCAAGGTCATGTGGGACCAATAATCTAAGGATAGTACTACTTGGGAGGATTATGATAAGTTCTACAAGCGATTTCCAAATTTATTTATTTGATTTGATACTTTATACTATGTTATTTTTCTATTGAATAATGTTTTTAATTTAGAATTTATATTTGAATAAGAATCACTCGGGATGATGACCAGATATAGGAGGGAAGGATGTTACATCCCGATTTTTCACTAAGTAAACTTACTTGATTATCCATAGATATTTATAGTTGACAATTTGATTTGGTATTTATTAACTAAGCTTTGAGATATATGTTATTATAGGATAGTTAGATATTGCTTAGGTTACATGAGTAATTTGATATGAGTTATTTATAGAATATATTTTTATATTATGATCATGATGAGTTGTTATTTAAACTATATTTTATGATGTGTGTATATCATGATGTTATGGTCTAACTACCTACTTGTCATGAGTTAATCGTAAGAGAGTTTCATCCCTCAGAGCCTGACAGAGGGAAACCATCATCGAAGACGGTCATGTAGATGGAATTTTTGGGAGAAGATAGAGAAATTAGATAGAACCCTACACACACCACATTAGTTAGCACATGTTAGATGTATAACGGAATGGTTAGGATAGTGTGTTTAATGTTGCTTGCATTTAGAATTGTTTGCACATGGTTAGTTTAGTTTAATGATTATATAGAATTCATCTTGAGTGATTTGCGTGTATGTCCATTAATATTTTGTGATTTTTTCAATTAAATTAAATTTGGATTTATTGATGAATAAAATTATCATTAAGTCCTTATGACATTAGAGGTGCTAATTTAATTAGCAGATATATGAATTCTTGAAATTAGAAATAAAATACAATAATTTTTAATTAAGAGGAAAAAATAGGAAAAATAGAAAGAATTCTTAAAATAAATAAAAATCAAAGAAAATAAATAAACAATAATAAATAAATAAAAATAGAAAAAAGAGACATTGATTTAGTGAATTAGGATAAAAATAGAACAAAAATTAAAAAGGAAAAAAGAGAGGGCAGCTTTAAAAACAAAAGCTACACCTTTTTCATGGGAGGAGAATAAGATTTAAAAAAAAGGAGAGGGGCATAGTAGAGAAGGAAAAAGGAGAAAAGGAAAAGGAAAATGAGAAGAAGGGAGATTCGAACAAAGGGAGAAGATCTGTTCAGAACTAAGCAATTTCAGGTCAAAATTTGACGGTAGGTGATATGTGAATACTTGGTTTCCATATTATTATGTTATTATTCATTATGTGTAATTACTCTATTATTATTTTGTATATATATTATTGATTTTGAATGGAAATGATGTTTACCAAGCTGGTATTGTTATTATAATATCAAAAACTTATATACAGTTACATATATACAAACAATGAACTGCAATATAAAAGATATTTCAAACTGTTAATTGTTTATATAAGTAGTGCATATAGGATATTTTGAATTGTTATCTAACATTGGTAGCTTAGCAAATTGTTATCTATATATTTAGTGTTCCCTTTATTAGAAACTAAATCAAACTATAAAATATGAGATATACAAAATTATTTTAACAGCGAACCAGTTATATGTAAACACCAGTCTAAATATGGTCGAGAGTGTGGTGATCTATGAGCTGTACTTTGAATTCTAAAATAATCCTCATAAATAAAAATCTATAGCTCCATTTTTTTATGTTATTGGTTTATATATATACTATAGTTCTTTAGTGGTAACTATTGCTTATGTTATCTGAAACTAGTGATCCCTAATTGATGACTCATATTCATATATAATAAGAATTACAAAACAAAATGGTTAGTAAAATATTTTTAGAAAGTTATCGATATATATTACACACTAGGTAGTTTATACAAATAGATTTTATACAAGAGATATGCTAGAAAACATATTGTCAGATTTATATAAGTGCCTAGTCATTTGATTTAGAGGAGGTTGTGTTACAGCTAATTAAGTCACCATATAAATTCAAATAACCAACCTTTATACATATGTAAACCATATAATCATATGCAATCTAAACTATTGAAAGATTTTACTCTTATCCATAAATATGTTATCACCCTTATCCGTATAACCATATTAATGGATTTATAGATACATCTCTATTTCTAAGTCAAAGCCAATATGCAGATGTGGTTGTGGTCTCGTGATATATAAACTATATATTTTAGAATGGGGATTTAACTTTTAATAGTAGGCAATTATTAATAATAGTAATATAACATAAATGTTTTTAGATGTTATTGTAATAGTGATCTTAAAAAAATACAGCTTAGTGGATCACTCTAGGACAATGGATAAACGTCAAGATATTTCCCATTTTAAAGTTTTGAACTCTTAACCTTATAATCACCCAATGTTCTAGTATAAGTTAACGCATTGTCCATATAATATAATATGAGAATGTAGGGATGGGTATTATGCTATAAAAAAAGGAAAGGGAAGGCTATTATCATTGTTAGTAAATTTAAGCTTGATAAATATACCCCATCACTGCCTATTCTTATATTTATGAGTAGGGATTGTTTATATTCTCTAATTCATAGAACTCATAACATTAGGGATGTTATATAAGCTTTGAACTCATTTATGGGCATATGACTTGTGGATTATCATTTGGTTATTTAAAAGATTAAGTTTCTTTATACCCACATATAGGTAGTTATAGTATATATAAAATCATAATATAGCTTTGGTAAAGCACGGGAAGCATAGTCTTTCATTATATTATGATATGCATGAGATCACTTATCATATGTAGCATGTGAAATAAAATATGTAGTGGGGATATAATACTATAATAATCTACGTATTAATTAATTAATTAATAGTATGTTTAAAGAGAATATAGGTACACATATGCCTAAAGAGCTTATACATATGCATAGGTGTGAGTACCTCTAATTATAGTTCCATTGATGGTTCAAAACCATGTCATAGTTTTTTTTATAGTAAGACCTTATTATGTGTGCATATAACCCCCTCTGAAAGTATAACAAATGTTAGAATGGAATATTATGTGTTCATGAAAACTGAGACTTTATTTATTATAACTAGTTGTTTAAATAGAAGCTTATGTGATCATTGATTTATAACTACTTTATTATGACTGGTTGTGGTATTTAGTAGTTGTGATTAAGAACATTAGACTATGATGATATGGGTTATCATAGGGTGCATTATATTTAGAGACTACTTATAGTAATTATAAATTGTAGTTAAATGTATGTTATACTCAGAGGGTATAAATTGTAGTTATTGTTTTTATTATTTATGTGATAGATAATATTGTGAGATTCGTTCATATGTTTGATGGAATAAATGTAGGTATTTAGATTATTCCTGCGCTTAGCATATTATATGATTGTTAGTAAGATGTGATCTGTATGAATCTATTGGTTATAATATGTTAACCAAATTTTGCATTGCTAATTTTGAATAAATAGTGAGACGAATTTCACTAGCTTAGTAGCATCACAATTCTAGGTGAAGGTAATCCAGTTAAGTGGTGTGTATGAATTTGACTGATCCTTTAGATCATTAACTATTGAAAACTTCAAGAAAAGTAATGTTAGTGAGACATGATCATTTCATGAGTATGATTTACATGTTTATGTGATATCTTGATTAGAATGGGTTTATTTATGATACACTACATGTTTAGTTTTAAAATCATACAGCACACGTGTACTAGCTTATCTCTCTAGATTCCCACATCATCACTATCTACTCATATGTGAAGGGAGGGCCATTCCCTGATGGGATTTTTGTGGGGGATCAATAGTCCATGGTTGGTATTGGAAAGTACTTGGATGTTTCTCTCCCTCCCCAGCAGTACTTACTTGGAGACGACACTTGAGATTGCCACAAATACTAGAGTTCAAGGAACTTATGCTTTGTAGATCCATGTATCTTATATATGAACATTATATTACATTATTATTGAAACATTATCATGATGAGTTGTAATTACTTACTTATTATACATTGATAGTTGTGGTTGTATGTTTGTACCAGCCATAGTTAGATATCTGTAATTATTTTTTATATTCAGTTAAGATGTGTTTTTTTATGATATTAGTGATCAATGATGTATGGTGTTGCATGCTTTATTTATATTTATTATACTTAGAGTATTTTATATGGTCACTAATTAGAATTTTTTGGTGTAATTTAATTAATAATATGAGGTTTTAAATTTAAAAAATCATGTATTTATAGGTAGATCCCAATGGGAATGTTACACTATCACCAAGAGTAAACCTCTATTACACATGCACAAATAATTTGTTTTATGTTGGACTAACATTTTGATTAACCATTTTTTTTGTTTGGTTCATGTTGTTTTTATTGTTTTGTTCACTTTTTGTTTCTTGGTATTTTGTTGTGCTTTTTATTTATTGGTGTTTTATCTTTTTGTTTGTTTGTTTATTTGTCTATTTATTTGTTTTCATTGATGTGCCTTGACTTAGTATATCTGCATTCATTGTGTGATTCCTTGTGCATTATACTTTACTTCATCCATATTCATACGTCACCATTGTCATCATGGTTTTTATCATTGGTGCATTATTTTTTGATTATTTATTGGATCATGTGTAGGTCCTTATGCATATCACCACTAAGTTATCATTGTGTTTTATATCATGATACATACCATCATGTGTTACAACAAAAATCAGCTCAAGAAATCTTATAAGCAATGATGTTGCAGTACTTCTCCTTGGTTACCTAACAAATTCTTGATCTATCTAAATTATTAACTAAATACAGAGTAATTAAATCATGAAAGATTTTTACTCCTTGCTAGTTAGGACATGCATCTCCATACTAGCAGGTAGCCTAAATTCATGTTTAGATAAAATTCAAGTAGCCCAAGTACGGATTTTGTATGTAGGCCCCTTTTTTCTAATTTTATATTATCCCAAACTATCGTACCAATGATTATAACCGCCTTTGGGCAAATCATTGTGTTTCAATCTATCTGAATGTTAATGATTATAACTTCCATTGGCAAAATAATTATCATTATTTTACCTTATAGGGGCATGTTTTCATTGTGTTAATGATTATAACCACTTTTGGGCAAATCATTATCTCTATCCACCCACCTGGGGCATGTTTTAAATTTTTTAATGATTATAACTATCTTTGGGCAAATCATTGCCTTTTTACCCCGTTATGTTGATGATTATAACTGCCTTAGGGAAAATCATCCTTTTTATCTACCTAACTGGGGCATCTCCCTATGCCACTAATTATAACCATATTTTGGTAAATCAATCTTTTTCCACCCCTCTTTACCTTTTGGTCCCATCATTTTCCTTCTTTCAAGGGACTAATCACCGACCTTCTTTACTAACCACTCCCTGGGGGGGCATCTAAGGCTCATCCATCATCTATTGGGGCATTAGGAATTAAATACCTTTTCATTATTTGAGAATACATTACTATGCCTATAGTTTATATTGCATTTCCAAGCAGGGGAAAACTATAAACACCCTATTTTGGCCACAATTAGCTTCTGACCAGACTTTAGACTGATTTCTACCAAATAGTGCAAATTAAACCTAGGAATTATTAAATGTCCCAATGTCATCCACACATCATTCATTTGTGCTTATAATTGCATTGAGGCATCCCTATTTTGGGTACTAGCTCATATGCAACAATAACCTCTCATATATTCATCCCCAATCACCTTGCGACCTAACAACTAGTAATTTGGCCTATGGAACCATTAAGCAAGGCACTTGAACAATTCTTAAAAAGCTAAAATGATAATCAAAATTAATGAAATAATTAAAATAAATTAAATTCTTAAATAAATAATCCATTTACAATTGATGAATATCTAAAAATGGAAATTCAAAAATTCAAAATATCAAGCTTCTTCATCATTTCCTTTATCAGTTGTCAATCTCTCACAAAATATCTAACAAATATATAATTTGTGAGCCATGCCTATTAATTGAAAATCATAATTACATGTACCCTCCTTAACTCAATTATAATTAATTTTAACTCACTTAGGGTTAGTTTGAACTCATTCCATGCTTAAATCTTAACCTAATTCAACTTAGGTAAGAGTTAACTTTGGAGGCTATAAATACAAGGCCATACCTATTGATCTATAAACTCTTTTGGTGTAAAGTTATTATGTACAAATATATGCAAGAAGCCTTTATAGCAATTTTACCATGCCAATTTCACAAGCCAAGCCAAGCTAATCCAACCAACATTACCAAAGTACCAAGGAAAGGTGTAACAATGGACCTTCATTGACAAAGATTTCTTGATCATATAGTTGAACATGCCAATTTAACAAGCCATTTTTGAACTATAAGGAAGCTAAAGGGATGATTTCTTTTGTTTTCAAGTTGTATGCTTGTTACCTATGCTCTCCCTAGTGTCTAAGCTAGAGGTGTTAGTGTTTAGTGTGTTTGTTTTGATTTGGTTTTATTAGCTAACACTATACTAATCTCCCCTCTAATGATTTCATGTTCACAACTGCTACAAATGGGAAAGGCTCAATAACAATCTATAACAATCCAACTTGGGTATATATATATAAAATTACATGAGATAGTAACAGTCCATAGTGTGATAAAAAATTATATGAAAATCTTATGAATCTGGAAGATAGATTAGTGTCTAAGTATATAAAAGGAATTAACCCTTGTTCATGCCCCTATCACATCTAGTGTTAATAAAGTAATCTATGTAATTGTGTCATTTTTTATAGTATAAGTACCAATGTTGGGCAATTTTTATATAGTGGTACCACTGATGTATAAAATGTTGACCCAAATATGTATTTAAACCATGTATTGTGCCTAAGATCTGGTGAGTCTTAACTTGGTAAGCATGGAGGACATGTTTTCATAACATACACCCATTATCATATGGAAAATTTGAGAACTATGTATAGATGTGGATGACATGCTTCCAAAACATGCCTCCACTATAATCTAGATATGTTTAATACTGGATAAATGTGGATGGCATGTCTCTATAATATGCCCCCCACTATAACCTAAATTGTGACATAATTTGGAGGACATGCAATCATGACGTATCCTCCAACAAATCTAGAGAATGTGTAAATTGTTATAAGTATGGAGTATATACCTCTATGACATTCCCCCATTAGTATATCCCCCATTTAGAAGGAGTGGAAATATAACCTACTAGTCACCTCATCATGAAAGGAAAAAATGATAATATCATGTATATAGTAACCAATTTTAACCTGGTAGTTTTCGTATCGAAGAATGGAACATTATTTTGGTATAACTCATGATTTTGAGTGACATATGTGTGTAAGTAAAAAAATTAGGAAATTTTCAGTGATTTTTTAAAGTATTCAAAATTTGTGTAATATGAAAGTGCTTATTCTATAGATTCCAATGTAACTTATAGTTTTGAAATTGGATAATTGGTACTCAAGATATGTGTGCTTGAATCTCTTATAGAATGTTTATATTAGGCACTTCAAATATAAGTTTTAAGTTTGGAAAAAAATTAGCTCTAAATAGAATAAATCAATGTTACATAGTAGAGTGACATTACTAGTGTGATTTGATGTACTCCAGATAGCCCTAGCCAGCAAGGATTTTGATGAACTGGTAAGTAGGATTAATTATCAATTGAATGGTAATTTTGAATTTTTGTTTTTTTGTTTTTATTACAAAATTTTAATTTTTTTGGATCAATAAACACTTCTATTGAGGGCTAGGATAGTTTCATCGGTGCCTTGGTGCTAGTGTTTAAATTTGGATGCAAGAATTTGATGGTACCATCTTGCATCAAAGTTAGTGTCTGATGTTATTATCTATTCAATTTTTTTGAGTTTTTACTATAAATTTCATGTTTTATTTCTATAATACACTGACTAATAACTATTTTTTCTTATTTTATTTCCATAAAGTTATACATATTCAAGAATTTTGGCATGGTAGGCACTTTTCTACTTTAGCAAATTTGGGCCTAGATATGGCCAATTGGGTCATTATAGATCAAGTGGGATTGGGTCATGTGGCCTGATTAGGATATAATCCATATGATGTCCACCTCATCATAACCTTAGATGAGAGGTGGAATCCATATACCTACACTTTCTAGCTCATGATAGGGGACATGTTAGTCACCTTGGAGGATGTGTACTTTATTTTTGGCTTCTAATTAGAGGGGAGAGAGTACTGGTTATTAGAGATGGTAGACATAGATATATTTAGTAGTCCCACATATATTTCAATGGTCAAAAAGCATTGGATGTAGATCCAAGTAGGATGGTTCATCTTGATATCATTATTAGAGGTGATGTTCCACAATTGTGAAAATTTATTTGTGTATTATTAGCTTTTTTATGGTAGTAGAGGGTGGTACAATTGTACTTTCATATCGCATGTATCATATAGTTTGACATATTGAGTTGGAGGGTCCCTGATATTCTTAAGGTCATACTATACTTTCCCACTTATATATAGATATGTACATATTCACATTGGAGAGTTACAATGGTAGTATTGGAGCAAGTGACCTTTTTATAGGTTTGTGCATATCAGCACATTGTTGTAGTATGACATGTTAGGAGACCTCTAGTTTGGTGGGCCAATCTATATATATTTACCAAGTGATGGGTATTTCATCATGATATACTACACACATGATGGGTTATTGTATTATTCTAGATAGATTGACATTGGATCAAATTATATAGAATCCTTTAAGGACCTTTATTGGGTGGTTCAAAGATGGGCATGAGCTTTAGTAGATCTATATTATCATGTGGTTAGTTAATCAAACCCCTAGTGTGTATGATTTATTTAAGTATGACCATGTTCTATGATAATTTGGTATAGATCATGGAGTGTCATCGATAACTTACCCATGGTAGAGCAGAGTGCATAATAGGCATAGGTCCCAAGATAGGCTAGCATCAACACTGGTAAATCTAGCTCCATGTCCTGATGATGAGAGAGATCCTATGGTTCCCTTGTCTACACAACATGATGCAATATATATATGGTTACATAAAATGGTGGAATAGACCCCATTGGCCACTATTATTCCCTATTGTAGTTTACCCTCCTGATGTCATAAATGTGGCATAAAGAGATGTTGGTGGAGATGCATGTGGTGGTGCTCCTATAGAATAAACACTAATACATGAGGCAACTATTAGAGCCACATGTAAGTACTATGTTTTTAACTTTATATTCAATTTGGTATAGTGTTAGATAGTGTATGTGATATAATATGGGATGCCATATAAGTAGTTAGTTGGTATTTTGTATCTTATATTTACATGTAATCAGGAGTGGGCCACTATGGTAGATCATGTAGTGCAGGATATTCCATAGAATGTGCCCATGGACATAGATGGTAGGGGATTTATTGAGAGATTTATTGAATTGTTAGTGCCCATGCTCCCTTGTTTGATCTTGTGGTGAGGGTCGTGGCCGCATATCACACTCCTACCATTGAGCATGAGGAGATACATGATGAGCTAGATAGATGAGACATCCCACAATGTAATGCTACATAGATCGTGTAGGTTCTAATTGATGGATATGATACTCTGTAATGTGAGCATGAAGATATAGTACATTCAACTAAGAATATATAAGGAGAGAGTATATGAGCTATCTCGAGCATGCAAGCCCCAGTTGGACCTAAGTGCCTCAACATCAAGAGGTATGAGGGCCATGGACGTAGATAGTGATGAAGAGTATATGCCTAAGGATATGCCCCCAACATATATCTGATTTTTTTTGTATAAACTATGTACCATTTCGATATATATATGACATTGTTCACATGTTTTGTTTTGCTTCACATGGATGAGTAATTTTTAATTATTTATAGTTGATTTTTGCATTTATTTCCATAAAACATTGTTATAATTTCTATAAAATATTTCAAATTACTAAAATGTTTTGCATTATAGTGATAGGAAAGTAATCATTGTACGTAATGAAACCTATTAAGAAATAATCAAGCCTAGACATAATGATCATGTGGTAATGCAACTACAAGTTTTATTTCTATGACTAACTCTATTGCATTTGTAAATGTAACATGTGAATCTATAAGTGTTGGTTTAGACACCCAAATTTATTGTGTAGGTACACCTCATCCATATATCTCTCTATTAATGACTAGATCAACCAATGGTTCCTTGATAAGATCAGTGTGGGAGTGATTAGTCCTAGTAGAGGGTACACTAGGAGAAGGACTTCTACTAGTGGTCATCTTCTATGAAGATCGATGGACCACATGTTATATATAAGGAGCAACATGGGATGGATCAACTATATTAGAAGGGACTCTAGAATAAGTAAGTATAATAGGTCTAGATATGTCATTCTGAAATGTAATAATTTCTCAATGGACTAACTATGTAAGTTTTTGCTCAAGATCAAAACACTCATTATCTCAGTGCCATTAATACCATGGTAAGTGCAAAAGTGTTGTCATTTTACCTTTTCAAACTGATGTGGTGGATAATGTGAATTTGGAGGAAATGTTATCATTAATTTATCCAATATTTTGCACAATATATCATGTGGTATATCTTGACCCCAATCAATCAAACTAAAGTGGTAATCTTTTTTTATGGGCATCTGGTTTAACTATAGGAGGTACTCTGTAGCTATTTTATTTTCCTTTATTCAATACCTTTAGCATTTTTTCTATGGTATGTACTACTGGTTTTGAAGAAATTTTGGGAATTTTTTCATGACCCTTCTTAGTTTGTGCATTTCTCATGGAAACATGATTTGTATCATGTTTGTTTTCTAGTGAGGACATATGTAATTCAGTTATTGTATTCACTAAAACACATGCATATTTATTCACATCCCAATAAAAAGTCTCAAATGAAGTAACGAGATTATGCAATGCTCTTTATTTAAGTGGAGAAATAACATCCCTATTAAATATAAATTGCACTTCCAGGTCTGAGGGTATATTATTTAAGAAATATAAAGTGTCCTTAAATATAATAACATAGTCTTGAAGAGACTCATTCTCATTTTGTGTTAAGGCTTTCAAATGTTCCAATGGTAACTTGTGTAAAGTATATCAATGAAAATTTGAGGAATAAATCTTCAAGTTTATTGAAAGTTGATAAGGAATCGTTTGGAAGGTTATAAAACCAATCAAGAGCCTCTTTGGTTAGACCTTGATGGAAAACCTTTAATAATAAGTCTCCATTTTGATCCCAATGTCCAAAGGAGTGTAAATATTGTTGAAAATGAATAGCACGGTCCCCTTAACCATTGAAAGAAGAGAACTCAAGCATAATAAAGTTTAAAGGATAAGGATATTCAAAGACATCTCTTTTAAGAGGTTGATTCGTTAATACATTCTCCTCAAAAACAGCCTCATGAGAAGAAACTTGCAACTTAAGAGTGTTAATTTCTTGTTGTAAATCTCCCATTGTAGTCATGATGGATAACATGTCACAAGGATAGGTTGAAAATTTTATTAGAGGTTTTAAATTACCATTCACACAAAACATGGGAATGATAGAATCTTTACCAATTTTGAGAGTAGGATCATCACATGGTTTTGCAACATTTGGTAAAGGAGTATCCATGGTTAAAGAGGTAAGTATAGCATGTTGGATAACATGAAGTTTGATATCATTACTATTACAATGTGTTATCTAAAATTTAAAAACATAAAATAGGAGTGGGGGAAATATCTTTATTTCTAAACACATGTTCCTTGTGAGAAAATGGTCCAAAGGAGGGATGAGAAGAAACATTTTATATTTTATTTGCAACATTAGGAGAATGAAGAATGCAACTTTCACTTTAATTTGTACTTTTCAACAAAGGGAGAGAGGTTGCAATGTTACTTTTGATTTTATTTAATTTATATTACTTGAGCTTGGAAAAATATGAATCAAATGTAGTTGTAAATTTACTTTTGTTTCCAAATAATGCATATTTTATAACCACTTCCATAGGACTTTCATATGCATTTTCATTTTTCCATTCAAGCAAGCAAAGGGAAAAAGTAGTATATGAATTTTGCTCATTGCAAGCTAGAGAAAGAGAAGGAATTTCACTATTTACATTTGAGTGATCCAAAAAAGTAGTAGGATGTTCAACATGAGCATCACTTTGAAGAGAGGTAACACACTTTATTTCATCAATATTTTCATCATGGGAGATAGTAAAAGAATGTTTTATTTTTTTGACATTTACATCATTAGAAGGAGAAGAAAAACATTTAACTTGTTCAATATATACATCATTAGAAGAAGAAGAAGAACAATCAACTTTTGATGCATCTAAAGAATTTATGCATGTAACATTTTGACTTGCAACATTATGAGTGCTAAGTTTCCGTACATTTATTTTATCATTATTTTTCAAGGCACTAACAAAATGTATTTTTATTGATTTTTAAGACCCCTAATTGATAGAATATTTACTAATTTTTATAGTAGGATCATCTCATGGTTTTGAAACATTTGGTAAAGGAGTACCCATGGTTCAATAGGTAAGTATATCATGTTCGATAACATGAAGGTTGATATCATTACCGTTATAAGCTGATATGCTATCTAAAATTTTGGAACATATAATAGGAGTGTGGGAAAGATCTTAATTTGTAAACACATGCTCCTTGTGAGCAAACAATTCAAACTGAGGGAGGAGAAGAAACATTTTCTATTTTATTTACAACATTAGTAGAATGAATAATGCAACTTTCACTTTCACTTTTACTTTTCAATGAAGGGAGATAGGTTGTAATGTTACTTCTGATTGTATTTAATTTATATGACTTAATTTGGAAAAAGATGAATCAAATGTAGTTGTAAATTAACTTATGTTTCCAATAATGCATATTTTATAACCACTTTATTAGGACTTTCATATGCATTTTCATTTTTCCATTCAAACAAGCAAAGGGTGGAAGTAGTACATGCATTTTGCTCATTTCAAGCTAGAGAAAGAGAAGTAATTTCACTATTTTAATTTGAGTGATCCAAATAATTAGTAGCATGTTCAACATGAGCATCACTTTAAAGAGAAGATGCACACTTGATTTCATCAATATTTTCTTGGGAGATAGGAGAGGAATTTTTTTTTTTTTTTTGACATTTGCATAATTAGGAGGAGAAAATTAAACTTGTTCAATATTTACATCATTAGAAGGGGAAGAAGAACAATCAACTTTTTATGTATCTAAATAATTTATGCATGCAACATTTTGACTTGCAACATTATGAATGCTAAGTTTCTATACAACTATTTTATCATTCTTTTTCAAGGCACTAAAAAATGTATTTTTGTTGATTTTTAAGACCATTCATCATTATAAAGAGAAGAAATAGTTAAACTATGCTACACATAACCAAGAAGAATATTATCACACTCATAACCATGTGAAATAATGTCATGATTGGTACCATGTTCACTTATACTTGCATTTTCATCAATAGTTCTTTCATTATCGTAGTTATAATAAAAAGGAGTTTGATCCTATTTTTGAGATTCCATAAGATCTTCATATGTAATACATTGATCATTAGGAACATAAAACAAATAATTCAAAGGATGGGGCTTTGCATCACTCTTAAGTAGGAACTCCATAAAGATTTTAACTTTCGACAAAATCACAAAGTAGACAACTATAAGGACCAAAGTAAAGATATAATTAAACATTCATAAACTAATCCCATGCAAGAAAAAATAGATCTAACAAATAAATATAAATATCTAAAATAATTTTTTGGAGAAGGAGAAAACCCTACATGCAAACTAGAGATTTGGCTCAACAAGCAGAGGCCGATTTTACCAAATGTTTTTATGTTTTTTAGATTTTTACAAGAGAAACCTACAAGAAATAAAATATATTTGAATGCAATATTATAATAATTATAACTCGGTAATACATACCATAACTATAGTAATTTACCTATTCCCATATGTACAATGAATATAGTAAATACAAAGCAACCAAAGGATAAAATAGAACATATCTCGCTTGATGTTTTGTTCTGGAGTATGATAGTAATCAATAATCATCACAAGACTATATTAGAAGTCTAAATTTTGGTTGTTCCATTTTGACTATTTTTGTCCATCAGACTCTTATGTCTAATAAGGACAGTTGTGTAACATAGGTATTTTTCTATAACACAGGTGTCTAATCCAAGATACACACAAGAATGTATCCAAATTTTTACCAGGCCTAAGCTATCACTTGTATAACTACTTTGTACCTCAAATTATATATGTATGTGTGTGAGATCCCTCCAATGAACAAAGCCCTAGTATTTTTTCCTTTAACCTCATGTAACTTAGTAAAAAGAGGTTATCATGTGATTCAAGTTAACCTTAGCAACCCCAGTTATTTTTAAGTGTTGCCTACATATCCAATACTCCAAAGAGGGCCTTAGACTCACATGTAGTTATTTCTCCTATGTATGTATGTGGAACTATAACTATACAACTACATGCTCTTTATCTTATAATAACCCTTGGTACAAAAAATGCAAGAGTATAATGACATTTTGAATGCTTCAAATATTCAACTTAGTATTGTAGTGTAATTTTATAGCTTGGAATGTAAGATATTTTCTAATTAGAACTTGCTTGATCAAATTGATAGATGATGTAATAAGACTATAACCTTTGTATATATAGAGATCTTTTGATTTCAAATTAGTACCTAGTGGCATGTAAAAATTCAAAAATATAATGAACAAATAGAACTAAAAAATGGTCACAAAAGTGAAAGATATGAAAAAAGATAAAAGGATAATGATGGACACTTGTGTCATGGTTAAGAACTTGCATCAACATAATATTCCATATTAGATGCAGGTGTCCAAAGGCTAAATTGTAGATATAATAAATAATAGAGGTATGGATCCTTGGAACATATTGGATACATGAAAATTTAGACAATATATAGGCCCAAGGGGTAGATAAATCAAGTTAAATAATATGGAACCAAAGAGGTCCATATAAGACCATCCACTAAACATCTAATTCTTGCTAAAGAGTTCTTTACATATAAAATCTATAACAACATGCTATGAATCTATGCTTGTACCAAATATGGGTATTTACACATATGTAGAATGACACTTTTCAAGTCTCTTAGATATGACATTGAACACTTGAATAAGAATACTTTATCTAAATAATTCATTGGATATATTCAATGGAACATAGATCTTAGTTTTAAATTATGCTATGTTATGTTCTACATTAGCCATACGTTGGCTCAATGCAATGTTGTAATAGGAAGATCATGAATAAGGTCAATGGATGAAATAGTTGGTAAGAATCATGATTATATTACAACATTTGAGTTTCAAGGTGATATTATCTCCATTTCAATGGATGAAACATTTTTAAAGCAAGAAATGAAAGTGAAAGCTATTTCTTCAAGCCATGATCAAGGAACTATATCTATTTATTCTATGACCATAATTGAGGTGCATGATATTAAGGATGAAAGTGAATATTTTTAAAAGCAAAAAAGAGTTGATAAACCAATTTTAATATATGGTGCGGTTGGTTTTTCATACTATACTAAAAATATAAAATTTCTAGGATATATCTGATGATTACATGTATAATACAAGATGTAGTATAGATATGAATATCCCATTGATGGGATATTTGGTTAATATGCACATATTTGTATTTTTTTAAATATAATATATATATATATATACATATATATATATATATATACATGTATATATATATATATATATATATATATATATATGTGTGTGTGTGTGTGTGTGTATATATATATATATATATATGTATATGTATATATATATATATATATATGTATATATATATATATATGTATATATATATATATATATATGTATATATATATATATATATATGTATATATATATAAAGGCTTATGTTTAATGTGCTTTACTAGTTACATGATTGATTGATGTTATTTATCATATACATGGTACATTACATAACCACTCTCTATGAACATGATTTTCATATTATACATGAATGGGATGCAAAACATACAAGTTACATATGATACATGGACATACAGATGTGAAACATTCCTTACACCTAAGGGCATGCCTAAAATAGGGGTATCTTCATAATTTTACAAGTTATATCTTTTTAGGATTATTCCATTGAACATATTGAGCTACTTAAACTCTTTATACATGGCTTGATTTTGTATGTACTATTTATGATGTTATACTATATGGATATTATACTTTTTATATGCAAAGATGATATTACATGATTATGTAGACTAACATTATTTCTTTAATGTGTGTTTGATTTTGATGATCGTTACACAGTGTGATAATGAATTATATATTACATTATGTGATGATTGTTGTGCATGACACTACATGTTAAATTATGTGACCATTGATGTGTGTTGCATTATGTGTTATCTTGTGTGATTTTATGAGTGCATCACATCATGTATCAGTTGTGTCGAGGATCCTCTAATCCCTATCATGGCCATGTTATGTCCATGTTCAATTAGATCTGAATCATGTTTTGATTAATTTTATGTGTCATGATCATGATATTATGTGCATATGTGTGTGCTTATATGATGATTATTGATCTTGTGGTGTTGTGATTATTATCATGTATTTTTAGTTTGTGTGATTCAATGATTTTTATCATGCATCTTATTCATGGTTTGTTACTAAGTTATTTTTATTTCAATGACTATTATTGCATGCCTAATTACATCTATTTGGCTTGATATCGATATCCCCATTATAATGGATTACATGTTTCATATGTGAGTGAATGATCAAATCTTTATATGATGACATATATAATATGTTAGGACTTATGATTTACATGGGCATGTTTTTATATATAACATGATGCACATAACTCTTTTCTTTTGAGATAAGTAATTCACATGTTTCATCCCTCACCTCAAAATGAGGGCATACTAGTGGGCTTGTCATTGAGATTCAAGCTTTACAAATGGTTCATATTTTTGGATAAATTATGTGATTCACATAAGGGTCAAATTACATTATTCATATTGGTATAGATTGAGTATATTGTGGCATATGTGTGCATATGTGGGTCACTTTATAAGGTTATGAGGAAAAATAAATAGATTCCATAACATGATGAGACAAATTTATTAGGTTACATGGATCATATTGTTCAAATGTATCAAGTTAAATGGATAAGATTAAGCAGATGTATCAATTTACATGGACAAAATTAAATAGATTTAGTGGTTAAATGGGTTAGATTAAGTAGGTTATCAAATTGAGTAGATAGTCATATAAACTATGGCATTCTATAATTAATTGAAGTACATATGGATCAGACTCGAGGCATGAATGTTGTTCATGCATGTTGTTTTATATTTATATGTTGGAGATAAATGGTTCTATGTAATCAATTTAAGTCTAAAATCCATATGTAATGGTCGATTCAAAGTTTCAATTTTCATACAAACTTATTTTAAGGTTCCATGTTTTACATACAACCATGTTTCAGGTTCCACCAAAATCATTATGATGATATTACGAGTAGTAAACCTGACACTTCTCAGTCTCAAATGAGAGTTAAAGAATTTATACTTCTTAATCCATGGTTTTAATAGTGGCATCTCCTTGGAGCATAATCACCCCATGGCATTCTCCAATTAAGTTTAACAGAGGGCAACTTGGTTCATGTACCCATAGGTCTATTTGTTCCTTGGATTTTTATTTTCAAGTAATTCAATTATCTATATTATTTCATATTTTATATCATGATTGGAAATTTATTTCTACATGCTTCATTATAGGTTTGGCATGGATCAAGATAGATATCCAAGGCATACCTTGAAAAATCAAGTGTTATTCGATACAAGTACCAAATTCCTCTTTTTATCTTGTTAATCTAATAATTTTCAATAGTAAACTAAAAGGGGGGAAATTGTAAATATGTAAATTTGGTAGTAAACACTTGAAAATAATAGTTTTGACCTATCTCTGACATACATGGCTTGTCCATACATGTTTAACTCTTGCTCACATTCGCTCCTATCCATTTATTTATCTATAGACTTTGTTAACCCAATTTGTTGTCATTCATATTCAAAATCTTTAATTTGTGTAAAAATGCTCTATTATCCTAAGAAGACTACCACTATATTCTAGATTCATATTTATTCCTTTAAAGACACCATCAGTAATAGTCACATAGATCCAGTTGCCTTAGGTGTCTCAACTTCACTAGCAGTGTCCATGAGCTTTCAACAACTATCTTTTAAATTAAAATCTCTCCCTTGGGTCAGCTTATATACATTTCACATGTTGGTTATGGAGGGAAATTACAAAGAGTCATTTATAAATGCAAGAAAAGCCTAAGAGTCATCTTGAGAACCACTTGCACATTAAGAAATCCATTTCATGCCCTTGAGGCAATATCCACAAGTATTCAAATATAAATACCCATAAAAGGAACACTCTTAAAATCCAAGTCTTATCACTATCACAAGGTCAAAGTTGCATGTTTTCAAGTGTTGAAATCTAGAAAATTACAATGTTCTCTAGTGAAACCCTACTGATCACACATACACATAAGTAGGATAAATACATGTAGTTTGAACCCTTATCAAAATATTATAACATAAGCAACACTAAACCACTCAATGTGGAGTTGTTGGGGTTCTCCAATCCATATTTTACCCCCACTAGGGTTTCCAAATCCATATTTTACCCCCTTTTCAGGTCAATCAAATTTTGAAATTGGTTTTATGGTTTCAAGGCAAATGAAGACAAAATTAGGATTTGTATACAGGGTTATAAGAGTAACAAACATCAAAAAAAATCTTAACAGGCAAGTGTAGCAATCTCTAAGAGAATGAATCAAAAAAATACATAGGGATAGTTCCATTAAATAGTGGACTGACTTGATTGTTGTAGGTGTCTCAGCTTCACCAATAACATCCTAGCTTATTCTGACAGTATGTTTCTAGAGTTGAGCAATCATAGAGCCATTTCAACACATTTTAGGTGATTGTATCTAAATAGTTTGTAATACATAATAGATTATCGATTAAGTTCCTTCTCCCTTATTTATTTTTATATTTAGTAAGGGCAATCAATATTTATTAAGTAATTCAGAATTGTATAGTTTATGTTATATCTTATGTAATTTGAATTTAAATTGTTTTAGCCTATTTAGATGTCTTAAATCCAAAATAAGTGAAAACAATAATAAATTTGAATTTAAAGGGTTCAATATGATTTAAATACGTAAAGGCCTAAAGAACATCTTTTATGTTTATAAAATTTAGAGTAATTGAAATTCACCCAATCTTCCCTAAATTAATTTATTCAGATTCTAGGCTTTTTCATGAAGGCACAAGAATTTATGTGTGATTTTAGGCCATGTAGAACTCAAGATATGAGTTTTAGAATCTAAGTATTTATTGGGGGTAACTTTTCCTTTGTAAAATGAATGTTTTACCATAATTTTTTCTTGGTTGACATGAAACACTTAAAGGCCAAGTAAATTTTAAGATGTAATCTAACATCTTTACTACATTTATGATTTTATGGATTTTTTATATTATGTTATGATATTTATAAAAATTAATATAAAAATGAAAATAAATGGGTAGAGTTACTAGTAACTCAACAAACATCCAATGAAATTCAAATGGATTAGATTGAAGGGAAAATCTAGGATCTGAATGTGTATACACCCAAATTTCGTTAATCAAACAAAAGTGATGCAGAGGCATCCCATGAGCACCCCAACAAAATGAACCATTTTTGTTTTTAGTTCATATATTAGGTGATTTATAGATGTTATAGGTCTTAGGAGGTCCATATGTGGAGTTTAGAGAGATTCAAGATGCATAGAATTCAAATTATAGGTTTTCCCTCTAAAAGCACTATATGAAAATTTGAATTGTAATCAATGTGTTTAGAAGCATTTTTTGGAAGTGTTAAGTTGTCAAAAGTTTTGTGCAGGCTCCTAAATGAGTCTAGGTTAGTGGGAAATGTGTTTGTATATAAACCTCATGAAAAAGTGGCCTAAATAAAAACAAAAAGTGAAATGTAATGCCCAAGAGTTAGTTATGAAGAATTAGTTGTGGAAGAAAGGCAATTTTCATGTGTATAAAACAATTTTTTGGGTTGTGGTAAAAGTTGGATCCTATAGGAATTAGAATTCAGAAAGTAGAGAAGTAATTTAGGATAAAATAATATAGAATTACAAAGAGGTAGAAGAAAAGATAAGGTTGACACCTTTGTATTCTATCAAGAAGCTAGAGTTCTTCATGTATATGTCTTAAATCAATAAAGTTGTAATCTTTGAATAAGTGTCACTATATTTATATTGACCATGTTGTGTGAATATAAATATATGAATTGAATGCTTAATATTTCATGAGAAATAGTATTTTATTGTGTAAGGTGGTAAGATTATGTAACTAAACTCTATTATATTCAGTCAAGCTTATAATCTAATGATGTAAAATTTTGCCAAAATAAAATGTTGAATGAAAGGAACATGGTCTTAGGAGAAATTATATTTTGATAATGGTATGAATTTTCCTTTTGTGATGTATAAAATTTATTATTTGTAATAAAATAAAATATTTAAGATAGGAGCTTGTATGTGCTTGAATGGTGATACACATTTCAATAACTTATTTGAACGTTTGTGTCCCAGTTGTAACAGAGGTTGTTCTAGTTTAAAAATAATGGAGAAAGGCAAATTAATCCATAATAACTTGTCAAAGAGACTTTTGAAATTTTTGGTAATTGAATAAACACTTGAAACCCTACACATTATAGTGACCAACAGACTGTGTATGTGATCTGGGAAGTAAGGCAGAATCAAGGAATCTTAATTGTTATGATTGAAGGTTTGAGTGAATGTGGTCCCTATGGTGAGGAGTTGGAATAATGTTGACCATGGGATAGGAAATAACCATTGAATATCATCTCAAAGACATGAGGTAAGTAAATATGCATTTGTAAACCTTGTTTGTATTGATCCAGGTAGACTGGGTAATAGTGGTCTAAGGAATTCACATTTGGAGAGTGATCAAGGATTCATCAAGAATATTTTGAGCATTGATAAGGTATTTTAGGGTCATATAGACCTTATGTGATTATTTTAAATGTCTGAATCCAGATAAGAAAGTTGGAAACCTTGTATTATTTTTGTTACAGGCTGACTGTGTTTTAAACAATTGAGAAATTATTGTTTGAAGATGGTTTTTTAAGAATCAAGGAAAGTTTAAAATTTGAGAAGTGAAGTAGGTATAAATACCTTGTGTAGGTATTATTAAGTTTTTAAACCTTCATAAGATTCCCTAAATGTTCTTTAAGCCCTCTTGGGCACACTCATAAATCCTAAACTAGGGTTATAGAACAAAAAAGAGTATAACTTGTGATTTAACTAGTGAAATTCTATGAAATTTTGTATTTAGTAAGTAATCATTGTCTTCTTGAATATTTTATAATTTTCAGATGTGTATGGACTAAGAAGGTATGATTTTTATAGACTATGTTGTTGGTAGGATTGAAAAAGGCTTATAAAGGGCTAATTTGAAGGAAGCAGGGGTTAGAAAGAGGTCAAGACCAGTGAGTTGGTTTAAGAAAATTCATGTAAGGAACAAAGAGGATAAAGGGTGGTAAAATTAAGCATCAATTTTTCCAAACTTGAAATTACCAGACCGTACAAGTAGAAGAATAATAAAGAAAGGGCTATTAGAATAGTGTGAATATAGGCAGAGTTGTGATGGATGAAAGGATGATTGAATGGAACTTTAAGGAGTGAGACAATAAACAATAACCCTATAGGAATCCTAGAGATGGGTTAGGAAGGGTAAAATAAGGATGAATATTTTTGGAGTATCCAAGAACAAGATCAAATAAATGAATGATATTAAACCAAGAGTGAGGGTTTTGATGCATGTATGGTTTGAAGATTATTTAGAGAAGTCGAGTGGAGTTAATAAGAAATTTAAAAGGAAATAAGGAGTATAAATAAGTTTTTTATAACCCTAATCAAGAAATTAAGGCATTTTGGACTAAGGTCAACTCAAAGAGGAATGAGAACCCATGAGAGTTTGGAGGAAAGGAAGTTGTAGACAAGAAAATGAATGAGAAGTGGGATGAATGTGTGAAGTGTTTAGGGGATTATGAGGAATAAGGTAATGCACATAATTAATAGATAATAGGATAAAATAATAAGCTGATATCAAAGGAATAGACCAAGTTGACAAAAAGAGGGAAAATTGCAAGTGTAAATGCAAAATTGGAATTATAGTTGTTAAAGATTGGATATATAGCAGGGGAGGAGAGATAGTTGAAGTCAGACCTACATCATTATGGTATCAGAGCCTAAAGATTATTTGGGAAGAGAAAGGATAGCATCAATAAATTAAGGTACATGGTTTATTTTATTTTTTCATTTGATGTTTTGATTTGATGTGTTGAAGTGTGCATGAAGGTTAAGAGAAGTTGGTAACAGACCTACAGCTAAGTGTGGTTTATTGATCAAAAGAGCTATTAATAATCTCAAGTGAGAGAGAGAGGCTCATAAATAAAGCTTAAGAGATATAAAATATTCCTATAGGTAGGACAAGAGGAGAAGTCTTAGGTGTGGACAAAAAGAGACCAAGTTGAGGTCAAGAAAGAGAGAGAGATAGACCAAGTAAATGGTCAAGATAAGACAAGAGAGTGAAGGCTTGTCAAAAAGAGATATAGGTCTAGGTCAAGCTAAGGATTTGATATCAATATTTAAGGAGATGAGGAAAGATGATGCAGGAGCATTTACAATGGTGCAAACTCTAGCATGAAAATTCAAATTTTAGTTTTCCCTCCAAATTGTGAGATTTCAAAATTTCACCTTGAAAGTAAAATGTAATTATCAAAAAGTGAAAGCAAAAAGGTAAAAATTAATGGTTAGGCTGTTGAGTAAATTAGGTGGAAATGTTTGAAACTATTTTCAACCTTAGAATATTGTTAAAACTTAAAAACAGCATTTGTTTGCCTTAAGCCCAATTTGGGCATAGAAGTTGGAAGAGAAATTCTTGAAAAGAGAGAAAACAAGAAGAATTCATTAAGGAGAGAGGATGAGAAGAGAAGGAGGATGATAGGGGTGTATAAGTGAAGAAGAATAGAGAGGAAGATTCCTCTCATTCAAGAGAAAGAGAATGGAATGAAGAAGAGAGAGGAGAATTAGTGAGGGAGGACCTCACTCAAGAAATGTTAAAGGAAATAGAAGGAGAAGTCAAGAGAATGTGTGAAGGAGCAAGAAAGGTTTTTAAAGCCATGTATTTTGGAATTTAAATGTAATTATTCTATTGATAAATTAAGGAATAAATGTTTTGTTTCATGCTATGGTCTCTTTATAAATTCTGGTAACAGGCCTGCATATGTGAATGTGTGTATGTATGAAAGATGTGTGTATGATGATTCTATAAATAACATTGTGAAAAACTGATTATTTTGTATTTTGGGAACAATATAAAAGTGCTATTATGTGATCAAGAGGTTTTAAGGAGTTTGGAATGTTGTAAAAAGCCTAAACAGGCCTAAACATGGTATTCAGGCCCGTAAAACTACAGCCCACTGTCTTAAATCAAATCTACGTGAAAATGTTTGTATGAAGTCTAAAATGGTATGGAGATAAGATATATAGGTCCCTAAGGAAATTATAAATTTAAGAGTGAAGAAAACCAGGCCCTAGAAACCCTCTTGATGTCCAAAAACTCCACAGTTGAAATTCAGGCCTGTAGGTGACAGTGTATAGAAAAAGTTAAGAAACTTGTATGTTTTTGCATTGTAAGTGCATTGATCAGGTCATTGTTGATATGGAATATGAATTGAAAAGTCATTAAGTTATTTACATGGTTGTTTTATCCTCTTTAAAGTCTATTTATCACACAAAAAGAGATGACAATAATGAACCATGTTGGCTGTCATAAAAATACAGTCCAAGACAACTGAGTTGTTGAGCATTAGAAGGTACAGAAGGTTGACATGACCAACATGATTATTGGAGAAGGTTTATGGGGTTAAAAAATACCCTATACAAGTGATTAGAGCCCTTGAAACTGTCTAAAACACACCCAAAAAAAATAATTAGCTCGCAGCCTATGACTGTCCAAGGGAAAATCCTGATTTAGCTTCTAGCCCTCAAAATGAGTTTTAAAGCTTGAAAACTCTTGAAAATTTGGAATTTGACCCTTGATGATGTTTTAAAACTGTTGGAAGTGGTTTCAAGGTGATACAGTATGGATAAGTACAAAAAAAAGACAATTACCAAGTGAAGCCTAGGTGCATGTGAAGGAAAGAACATAGGCCAATATAGGAAAAGTGAATTTCTCCAAATAAGTGCACTAAAAAATGATTTATTAACCTGAAATAAGATAATGGATATCTTGAATGATTCTTGGTTTGCTTAGAAAGTCCGTACATCACTCTGGACAAGGGGTTTTGCACTAAAGGAGGGTTAATTGGAATAGGGCTTAAAGAAGAAAGTACAATTCCGTACAAAGTAATCTCAAGAGATTTTTCAGTATGTTATAGAAGGACTTAATGGGTATCCATAAATGGTTTAATTTCATGATTGAGTTAACTTACAAAGAGTTATGGCCAATAAACAGGGAAAACAGGGCTACAAGGAATGCTTGACTAATAGGCATGTAATTTGAAGTTAGCTCAAAATATGATGGTTTCAGAGCTGTGTAAGATCAGTTTTCATCAAAAGAGAGAAGTATGAAGAAATAAGGCATAGTGGATGAGAGGATCTACCATAATAAGAAGATGGTGCAAGATGATACCAAGCAGATTATAGAGATGGAGAAAGAGATGCAAGAGATGAGGTAGCAAATGGATAGGATGTTGGTTATGTTAGAAAAAATAAGTGAAATGGGAATCCCACATGTTGGATGGGTAATGAATAATAATCCACTCAAGTGGCCAATCAAACTATTGATGAAGAAAAGAAAGGTACAAGCAAAGAGAGAGGAGAGAGATCAAAATAAATTGTTATGAAAGCAACTAAAAAGAGAAATGAACATGCTTTGGTTGAGAGGATAGCAAATGGAACAAGAGAATGTCAGCACCTTGATGTGGATGATATGAGTTTGAGTGAAGTGAAGGAGAACAATTTCAGCCATCTAAGTAATGAGCATGACAAAGAAGATGAAGATCAATTGGAAGGTCTCATTGAAGGCTTGAACAAAGGAATGCAACCCCATGAAGAAGGTATGAATTCTAATTTTATGTTTGTATACGAAATCAATGAGCAACTTGAGGTAGAATTGGTAGCCATAAAAAAGGCATTACAAGGTGAAGTGATAGAGAATGAAGAAGAAGTGCAGGTTGCAGCAGTTGAACCTCACATGAATGATTGAAAAGAGCATGGAGAAGCAATGATAGCATCAATATAACAAGTTGAAGATAGGGAGCCTTGTAGAGGATCAGATCTCAATGAGTTTATAGGTGAGAAAGACATTTCTTTTTATTGGTTTTAGGTATGAATATGGAAGTAGAAGAAGCTAAAATTACAAGAGTTGTAGCAATATATTTGGGCATCTATAGCCCACATGATAGAGGTAAAGAGGAAGAAGAGAGTGCACATGTAATGCAAGATGATGCAAGCAAGCAAGGAGGTAGAATAGTGTATAATAGAGGCAAGGTTGAGCATGAGGAGGAGGATCTAAGGTCTAAAGGAGAAAAAAAAGACAAGGATGATCCAAGAGAGATAAATTGGAAGACACATAAGAAGCTAGAAATCCATTAGAGCATAATTTATATCTCCCACAAGAGTATGATGCAAGGGCATCCCTTGAGGACCCCAAAAAAATGAACCATTTTTGTTTTCATTTGGTAAATTAGGTGATTTATAGATGTTATAGGTCTTAGGAGGTCCATATGTGGAGTTTAGAGAGAGTCAAGATGCATAGAATTCAAATTATAGGTTTTCCCTCCAAAAGCAGTATTTGAAAATTTGAATTGTAATCAATGTGTTTAGAAGCATTTTTGGAATTGTTAAGTTGTCAAATGTTTTATGTAGGGTCCTAAATGAGTCTAGGTTAGTGGGAAATGTGTTTGTATGTACACCTCATGAAAATGTGCCATAAATAAAAACAAAAAGTGAAATGTAATGCCCAAGAGTTAGTTATCAAGAATTAGTTGTGGAAGAAAGGCAGTTTTCATGTGTATAAAACAAAGTTTTGGGTTGTGGTAAAAGTTGGATCCCATTGGAATTATAAGTTAGAAAGTAGATAAGTCAGTTAGGAGAAAATAAGATATAAGTATGAAGAGGTAGAAGAAAAGAGAAGGTTGACACCTTTGTATTCTGTCAAAAAGCCAGAGTTCTTCATGTATATGTCTTAAATCAATAAAGTTGTAACCTTTGAATAATTGTCTCTATATTTATATTGGCCATGTTGTGTGAATATAAATAGATGAATGGAATTATTAATATTTAATTATAAATAGTATTTTGTTGTGTAAGGTGGTAAGATTATGTAACTAAACTCTGTTATATTCAATCAAACTCGCAATCTAATGAAGATTTTTCCAAAACAATATGTTGAATGAAAGGAACATGGTCTCAGGAGAAATTATATAAGGATAATGGTATTAATGGTCCTTTTTTGATGTATAACCTTTATTTTTTCCAATAAAATCAAAGGTTTAAGATAGGATCATGTATGTGTTTGAATGGTGATACACAGTTTAGTAACTTATTTAAAAGTTTGTGTCCCAATTGTAATAGAGGTTGTTGTAGTTTCAAGATAATGGATAAAGGAAAATTAAGCCATAAAAACTTGTAAAATATCCTTTGGAAACATATATTAAGTGAATGAACACTTGAAACCCTGCATGTTACAGTGACCAGCAAACTATGTATGTGATCTAGGAAGAAAGGCAAAATCAAAGAATCTTAGTTGTTATGATTGAAGGTTTGAGTGAATGTGATCCCTATGGTGAGGATTTGGAGTAATCCTAACCATGGGATAATAAATAACCATTTAATATCATCTCAAACATAAGAGGTAAGTAAACATGCATTTGTAAACCTTCTTTATATTGATCCAGGCAGACTGGGTAATAATGGTCTAAGGAATTCACATTTGGAGAGTGATCAAGGATTCATCAAGAATATTTTGAGAATTGAGAAGGTATTATAGGTTCATACAAACCTTATGTGTTTACTTTAAATGTTTGAAGCCAGATAAGAAAGTTGGAAACCCTGTATTGTTTTTGCTATAGGTTGACTGTGTTTTGAACAACTGAGAAATTATTATTTAAAGACGGTTTTACAAAAATCAAGGAAAGTTTACACTTTTATAGTTTTGTAGTAGGTATATATACCTTGTGTAGGTCTTAATAATTTTTTAAACCTTCACAATATTCACCAAATTTTCTTTAAGCCCTCTCGGGCACACTCAAAACTTAGAAACCCTAAACTAGGGTTATAAAACAAAAAGGAGCATACCCTGTGATTTAACTAGTGGACTTCTATGAATTTTTTTATTTAGTGATTAATAATTTTCCTCTTATATATTTTCTAATTTTTAGATAGGTATATACTAAGAAGGTATATTTTTTATAGACTGTGTTGTTGGCAGGGTTGAAAAAGGCCTAGAAAGGGTTAATTTTAAGGAAGCAGGGGCTAAAAAGAGATCAAGATTAGTGAGTTGGTTTAAGAAACTTCATGTAAGGAATAATGAGGATAAAGGGTGGTAAAATTAATCATAAATTTTTCCATACTTGAAAGTACCAGACCGTACAAGTAGAAGAATGGTAACGAAAGGGCTATCAAACTAGTGTGAATATAGGCAAAGTTGTGATAGATGAAAGGATGATTGAATGGAACTCTAAGGAGTGACAAAATAAACAAGAACCCTATAGGAATACAATATATGGGTTAGGAAAGGTAAAATAAGGATTAATAGTTTATGAGTATCTAAGAACAATATCAAATAAACAAATGATATTAAACTAAGAGTGAGAGTTTTAATGCATGTATCGTTTGAAGATTATTTAGAGAAGTCAAGTGGAGTTTATAAGAAATTGAAAAGGACCTAAGGAGTATAAAAAAAAAATTTAGAACCCTAATAAAGAGTAATGAGAGCCCATGAGAGTTTGGAGGAAAGGAAGTTGTAGAGAAAAAAATGAATGAGAAGTGGGATGAATGTGTGAAGTGTTTAGAGGATTTTGAGTACTGAGGTAATGCACATAAGTCATAGATAATAGGATCAAATAAGAAGTTTATATCAAAGGAATTGACCAAGTTGATAAAAAGAGGGAACATTGCAAGTGTGAAAGCAAAATTGGAATTGTAGTTATTAGAGATTGGATATATAGCAGGGGAGGAGAGATAGTTGAAGTGAGCTCTGCATCAAAAATTATTATATATTTTTTGATTTTTGTATTTATAATCTCCTAATGTTTAATTAAGATCCCATTATAGCATGTTGGTTTAGTCCTATGTATTTTTCCATCACTCTTTCACACTGATTTCACTATAATTGTTGGAGTTTTAATGTTTTATGTCATTCCTTATCTGAGTCATATGGATTTGTGGTCCTTTTTCTCTTCCATCCTAATACATCCTTATTTTTGGATAGGACTACCCTATTTGGACTATCTCACTTTGTCATGTTGTCCAAAAGGACTGGTCTTGTCTAGTGCACATTTTGGAACTCTTTTCAATTTAAGTTGCTTCTAGGTCTCTTTTTATGACTACTTTACCCTTATTTGAATTGGTTGATGCATAAATGGCTTTTTAGAATTTAAAATTGGGAGTCTTCTATTCAAACGGTTCCTTAAGGAATTTTACATCTAGAAATTATTAATTTGGCACTAGTGTAATAAATAAAAATTATACTACAACAAACTCAACATCTGCATTTATCTGAAGTTTGTATATATCACATCTAGATTCATGTTTGGACCAAGATAAGGGCTTAGGAAAGGAGAATTTAGATCCACATTGCATACAATCCAATCAAACACATGCATTATATCAAGAAATACATTATCCTAATGTCCCTGTCTTAGAGATATGTAGGCAATGCTCAGTTCAATGAGGTTCTAAGGCTAGCTCAACCATTCCCACTTCCCCATTTTCCCCTTTTATATTTTACCTATGTTTGGTTTGTGTGTAGTAATTCACTAGGGTTTGAATAAAAAAAGGTGAAAACATAGGCTATATTATGCGATCTTACATCATGATAGGTTAAATTATATCTATAGGTAGATCTACATAGAACATCAATTTACAACTTTGTTACAGGAGCAGCCTGGATGATAGCACTCCATAAGAACAACCTAGTAGAGCATCATATTACTAATTTTATTGGTCTTTTATTATATAGACATGATAGTCACATAGTCAAATCAAAAGGCATCTTAGTAAACTTTAAACTTATATACAATCAAACATAGTTATGTGTTTCTCAAATAGATAAGTTGTTTATTCTTTCTTTGTACTTTTTAGTTAAAACCCTAGTTGTTTAATATCATTTATTTATAAATAAATGCATTGTTAATGTACATTTGCTTATTCATTTAATTTACATAGTTGTTTGTCATGTTATTAAAATGCCATTAATCACAAAATTGATAAAACATATTGGTGAACTTGTTTTATTTATTGAAAATAACCAAACCCTAGCTTTGTCCTTAGGGTTTCCTTTTTAAATTTGTCTTACAAGGGTTTAAAATTAAATTATGATTTACATATTATGTTGGAATATATATTATCATTAGTTTTCATTACTCCTCTTGTTCTCATTCTAGTTTTTATAAATTTAAAATGACTAACAAAGAATCTCTTCCCCTCATCTGGCTGATGCATTCTTGGGCATTCCTTATAATTACAATAAGTAATGGATAAATTACCAAGATTGTGTGCTAGATACTAATGAAAAACATGATTATTTTTATAATTATGATTATTAATATTATTTTCATGATGGTTATGATGGATATTATGCAATTGATGATCAAAATGTTAAGGAAAGCAGTGCAGATGCATGTTCTTCCCCTACTCCTTTCATTGTATCTCTACTAAATCAAGTGAAAGAAATAAAAAATATAATTCCAAAGGAAAATCTTATTGGTGATGTTTTAGTTGATAATATTCCTAGGTTATCAAAAAAATTTGATACATCTCTTTTCAAAATTTCACAAATAAAGCAAAGCATGTTAAAAAATTCATTACATGCGGAAAATGAAAACTATGTATCTCAAAACTTCCATTCTACTTATAGGAATGATAGTTTTACATATGATAATGATATAGATAAGGTTGAAAATACACATACATATCTTATCCTTTATCTTTGTGATATTGAAAATATTTTTGTTTCAAATATTCATAAAGAAGCTAGTATTCCTTTCAAATGTGATAACACTCTAAACAAGATAAGAAATGTTAATGTTTCTCCTCCTTTCTCCCTTTCTCAAAATAATGATGTTTAAATTTTAAATGTTGATAATGAAAGTAAAAATTTCATTCCCCTTTTATATGATTGTGATTTTAATGAATTAGAAATATAAATTCATCTCTTACACCCTCTCCTAGTGACAATAAAAGTGTGGTTATTTCAATTGTTGATTTTGCAAGTGAAAAATAATATGATCATGATGAAAATTAGAATGATGATAATTATTATGTATATAGTGAGGAGGAAAATATTTATATTGCACCTATTATTATTTCTTATTAACCCACCCTTAATGATGATGATGTTTGTATGTTGCATGATAAATCACATGATGTTTGCTTAGTGACAGTGTCATTACAAATAATAATGATGTTCCTAGTTTTCTCTCTAAAGATAAAATATGTGAGCATGTGGATTATAGTGATGAAATAATAGTTTTATTTGTTATATTTCAAAATAATTACATATGCTTTTGTGAACTAATGATATATTAAATACTAATGAATATCCTAAGCACACCATTCCTAAGGTAGAATCAATTCCTAAACATTTTTCTCCTATGTGAAATAATGTACCAATATATAAAATTAATAATAAAATTCAGTTATTAAATGAGCCCCTTAATTATTTAAATTTTCCTTCACAAGGGGTTCTTTCTGTAATGCATGTCATTGGTGCTTTGTAACACAAAGTACATCAACTTACCTTAGAAAGTAAGGCATGTCATTCTTGGGTCGATTCAAATGCAATCTTTGGAAACCCTATAGAACATAGTATTTTTCATGCACCATTGCCATGGAATTTTAAGATACAAAAATTCTCAAATTTCAATGGAAGTGGTGATCCTTATCTACATATGAGAGATTATAAAAAATATATAAATGGTTGCAATGGTAGTCAAAAATTATTACAATTGTTTTCCAATAGTTTAGAGGATGATGCAATAAATTGGTTTCATCATTCACTTCCTATTGGGTCTGTATACACATATGAGGAACTAGATGAAGTATTCCTCATGAATTTTATCCATAATAAGAGACCCAAAATTACATATGAGAGATTACCATCATTACATCAGGGAAAATCAGAGCTAGTTTGTGATTATATATTATGATTTAAGACATGCATGTAATAGTTAATCTATCAACCAATAGATTTGAAGACAAAGTGTATATTTTCTAGAGGCCTCATCTTCCCTCTTAAGGAATAATTGTTATATCAAACATTTCAGTCATATAAACATCTTTGCTATGAGACTATTGCATTAGAGAAGAAATTGGGACTTCTCATACTAATTTAGAGGCATATTTTGATATTAAGTAATTATCTCTAGAGTCATCCAATATGGTATAATCACCTATTCCACTTGTTCCAAAGGCAAATGTGAAATAGAAACAAGAAGTTAAAGTACTCAATAAAAGGAAATAATCAATTTATCGAGAAACTCCTATAGTGACTAAAGCACATTATGCTAAGAGATAAATTATATAATTTGATTCCTTCAAATATAGGCCTCATGACATTCTTCAGACATTATTAGATAGGAGGATGATCACACTTCCTCCCAATCATTATGATAGCATTACTTGGACAAAGTAAAAAATTAACCTTATTATGACTATCATCACATTAATGGTCATTGGGATAATGATTATTATACACACCAAGATAAATTTGAGTAGCATGTTAACAAAGGTATTATCACATTTACAAAGTGGACATCCAAGTCTCCTCCTCATTCTACTAGATCACATTTTACTATGACTGAGGTATATTAGGGTGTTCCTATTAAGGAACCAATTGTTACTCATCATCTTGCTAGAAATGCATCTAGAGAACCACGTTATGAGAGATATATTATATCATAGATAAAACAAAAAAGATATCTAATAAAAAAATATAAGAAAACTTATAACAACATTTTAATATAAGTAAAATAGGATCAGTCAACAGTGACATTATGACAACCAATATTTTTTTTTGCAATAGATGGTACACAAATTCCTACTACAACTATGCAAAAGGCAATATCACAACCATAATACAATAATTCAGCTAGACGGGATGATCAATATGGTTTAAAATTATTATTCCCTCCAAGTTGGTCAGATGGTCATACATGGTATAAAGAATTCCTACATTATTCTTAGATATAAATCACAAAGCTATAGTACTAACATTCAAACACATGCAATTAAAATTAAAATCATACATCTTAAAGTCTAATATGTTAAATACATACAATTATAACAAGTTCAAATGTACCAAATAACTAAAAACCATACATACATACATACATACATACATGTATATATGTATGTATACATTTATGTGTATATATATACATATATGTATATGTATATGTATATGTATATGTATATGTATATGTATATGTATATGTATATGTATATGTATATGTATGTGTGTGTGTGTGTGTTTGTGTGTGTGTGTGGTTTTCAGCTATTTGGTACATTTGAACTTGTTATAATTGTATGTAATTAGCATATTAGACTTTAAGATGTATGTTTTTAATTTTAATTGCACATGTTTGAATGTTAGTATTGTATCTTTGTGATTTCTATCTAAGAATAGTGTAGAAATTATTTGTACCCTACATGGCCATCTAACCAACCTCAATGGAATAATAATTGTGAACCAAATTGGTCATCCTATTTTAAAACATTATAATATACAATCAAGAGTTTATAAAATTAAGTAAACAACACATCACTCAATAATAGGAGCACAATCCACAAGACCCTCATCATCCATGTCAACATCATTTATATCTACTAACACATAAGACATAAAACTAGAAACCCCATGATCACCTTGAGTCTTAAACCATTATCTCTCTCCTCTCTCAATCCTCATATATAACCAATTATGCCTTAAGATCAGTATGCTCTCTCTATAATTATATATATTCATCCAAAAATATAAGACCTAGAGTGGTAGATAGGTATGGTGGGGAAATATGTTGTCTCATCACCTCTACTCTCAACTCATCTCGCTATATCGTATCTTGAAATTATGCAATAGTGGCAATCTCAACTCAATCAAATAGGGGAAAAGTGGTAACTATTATGGCATGATCAAGTAAACCACCCTCCACAACATCATTAGGCACATGCCATGATAGATCTCATAGTGTAAACTCAACCAACATTACCTGGTAATCTTAATTAGCTGCAAAGACACACAATGAAAATTCATTACTATCATTCCATAAGCAAATTCCAAAATAACAACCATCTCATAAAAAAATTAATTTAAAACATCTCATATCACCAATATCCCTCACAATCTTAAGTACTAACACATCATCAACAAATCCATCTCCTTAACATGGGAATAATCAGTCCCACTTATGTTATACCCATCATGTAGTATATGCATTGGTGCACTCCACAGTGTCCACATCTAGGATCTCTATCACAGGACCTGTCTCATCTATCAAAATGGTGGCAAGATCTGTAGCACATGGCTTACCCTTATCACCTGGTCTCATTAGAGACCAAACACTACATGCCCACACCCATAAATTTGGGGGCATATCATGTTACAACTTGAACCATCATGTAACTTTATCATACTAAAAATACTTTAAAAATCTTGGCCATTGATCATGGTACCAACAATTCACAAAAATTTAGTGTAACTTTGCACCATCCCCGACCACCCAATAAACCCTTTGTATGGTCTCAAAATAATAGAGTCAGTATTAAACTCATCTAATGTCCTCTTACATTGCATGGTACTCTAATCTTACATCTACCCTATATTACCACATCTTAATGCAAACAACTGCAAACGTGCCCAATCAGTGCATGACATTCCCACTAGTTAAGTAACCACTATGTGTTTGTAAGCCCCATAGTGTAATAATGTGGTCAATCCAATGTCACCACTAAAATCCTCATGTGTAAATATATACAAATATCAGTATAAATGTATTAGCATGGTCTGAGCTAAGGAATACATGGTCTCATGTTCCTCTATGTCTTAGATGATAATATGCATCCTATATGACATGGACACACCACCACCATTCACCACTATGAAAGTAGCCAATAAAACCATAAGGAACTTCCAAACACGTAGAACATTAGATAACACAATCAGAAATAATATCACATAAAAATCATTATTCTCATGTCATTTATGAGATCTACCTATCAAATATATATGCACAAGGTCTTTACAATTTGACCCTATAATAATCTAAAATACAAATCTAATGCTAGTAATCAACAATATTGGTACCCTTTATACATCCTCTAGAGTGAATGTCATTTTTTTCATAGACAAACATAATGTATAGGTACTTACATCCCACCACTCAGCCAATGTGTTCATCATGTGACATCATACAACATAAATTCTAACCAACCCCCATAATTGAGGTATGATCTCTCAATGATGGATATATCCTCATTAGATAGAGGGAGGCCACGAATGGTCTCCATCATCTATCCATGTCTAAACTCTCTAAAATGTATATCCTCTTGTACACAATGAAGAATGAAACATCAAAAATTAGAAACCATTCAATACAAGTCCAAAAATAATAAAATTTAATATTCAATATTGTATTTTAGCTCAAAACAAAAATCAAATATGACTGATCCCTAAGGGAAAGTATCATGAAATAATAATATAGTAATTTGGATAGGGTCGTGACATTTACAGACATAACTAGCCTAAAAAGGATGGGGCCACAACCATCTCAATAAAATTTCAAAAGCAAAAAAAATTAACTAAAATTATACTATTTTTTTTAAATTAAACAAGTTTGGTTTCAATACTTACTAATTTGACCACCTCATTGACCTGAATCAAAGCCTCTAACTCCTCAAATTGACTACAATAAATCACTCTCTTTTGGGTCATTTTTCAGTCTAGAGCTCAAATTTTCCTATATGTAAATTTTAAAATAAATTTATTTTTTTGAAAATTTCAAATTATATATGTATTTTCCACATGTGCCCTACTCATAAAGTATAGGCAAACCCTACCAAAATATAGGGTTGCTCAAACTAAATGATTGATATCATAAAAATTATAGCCCCATTTCCAAAACCATTTCTACCATGCAGAAGATAGTCATGACACATTCTATTTTACATAAGTTTTGATCTCATGTCAACCTTGTCAGTACCCCAATAGTGTGTACTTCACTTATCCATAGTAATTCCCCTATTGTTATGGAAACCTATATAAGTATGTCTCAACATTGGATCTATCACTAATGTTAAAATTTGATCACAAAGATCTATATGAACATAGAAAGCTCTATTAGGGTTTTCCATGTTTGTCTTGATTTCTCTTGCTAACCTACTTGCCTGAATTCTATATCATTGCAAAAGGACTTTTTAGGTTTTATGCACATATATTGCATTTAAAACTCTACTTTTTGGTTAGTATAGCCCTATTAAATGGCCTCCCCACTCTCTATTGTAATTGTTGTTGTAGGAGGCGTGGAGCATGACAACTAAACAATCTAGGAAATTTATTTTCAATGTGTAAAATGAGGTAATCCTTTTGACCTTCCCTCTCAGTAGGAGTTATCTTTGAAATTTGATGTTTTTAATAGATCATTTAAATGACATGAGAATCACTCTCTTATTGCTTCTTTTAAGAGTCTCTCCATACCTAATTTCACTACTAATGGGAGCCCTCGGGCATCCATGTCACTAAGGTTTGAAACCTTACCAAGGGATTTTTTATATTTTCATTCAAAGAGTCGTCTGAAGTCCAAACTCTTCTAGACAAATCAAGCTACTAGTTTCTTAGAAACACACTATTGATTTTATCCCCTTGGACCTAAAATTTTGAGGTCACCAACCAAGCCTCCCTTAAAGTGTCAATCTGGATTGAGCTTCCAAGATTGTTAGTTTTATTTTGGTTGTTTCTTAACTAGATTATCACACCCATTGGATGCATTATTTCTCATGAACCACAAAAATTATATTCATCATGCCCTCAATAGTAGGTTTGGGTTGAGGTGGATTTATCCAAGGAGTTGAATGATTTTATAGACATCAAATTTGGTGATTCTTAATAGGTACAAAAAGTAGTTCATCTAGACCTAACCAATATGTGTTTTCCATGTTAGGCTCCTGATCATCACATCAAATATTGTCCCCTTATGGGGCACTCAAAAACCTCCTCAGTCTCTTTAAAAACTGAGAATCCCAAGGTGGCATATAAAGGTGATAGATAGATTACGATTACCTCAAAAAAATCATAGTCAGGGTTAAAACCCTCCCCTCATATAGATTCTTCTCTAGGAAATACATTATCTCAAGAGATTACCACCTCTTCCCCATTCTGATCCAATCCCATCAGGCCTGGTAGAGTCTCATTTCTCATAGTTCTTAGGTTCTAAATTATTATGCCATTACTGGGATTCCTCAATAAGTAACTCCTTATCTCAATTGATGTGCAACCCATACCAAGGTAGTGGTAACTCTCCTCAAGAGGAACATGGGGATAAATGCCACTCCATTGTGCTTAGATAATTTTTACTTCCAAATCAATGTAAAATTTTTTCAACTTTAGAAATTTTTTAGAATGGACAAGGGGAGCTCCAAATGGATGGCATTTCTCAATCAATATTCAATCTTGGAATGTTACAGGTAGCACAAAGTCCTAAAAATTCTCAATGCATTTTACCTATTAGCAGATTAATTATTTATATTTTGTTTATCTATAAGAAGTGAAAGTTTTTGGGTTCATTTTTTAGACCACTTTGAAGTGTATTCGACCAGATGCCACCCAATTATCCACTCTAAATCAAGAAGGATGTAGCAACACCAAAATTTTGTATCACTAAAATTTTATCCATTAATTATTACCATGAGGGAAGACCCATCATACTGACTGTTCTAGCTACTTTTGGATATTGATGGCCATTCATTAAGCATTTTCAACATTTACACCCTTGATGATGGTCTTGACATATCTTCTTTTTGGAAATATTTGGTTTACATCTTACCCCTTGCCACATGGCTCATGTGCAAAGATTTTAATATGGTTGAAAATCCCAATCATAAATATAGTGCTCTGCCCATGAAGTGGTGCATGGGAGAACATGAAGCATGGTATTATTTCAAGAATAGGTTAGGTCTTGTTGACCCTCTCCTTCAATAACACTCATTCAATAACATACCTTGGTTTATATAGTCTCATTATCATTATGGTACTAATGGAATTCTCAAAAGGCTTAATCATCATATATTCTCAAAGCAAAATATTTTAACTTTATTTGACATTAATGGTTAGCATGTCTATGTGCATTTTGAATTTATTATTTATGTTCATGCTTTCAACTCCTATAGAGTGGACTAGATCATAGGTCAATGTAAAGTGTCACGTAATCACTTTACTCACAACACCTCTCTTCTAAGCCACATTGGCACCATTCCTCTAGTTGTCTAGGTTTAGAACTTGGAACCCCATCCACCTAATGCTACCAAATTAATAGATTGGTAGAATGAGGTTATTTTGTGCACCACCACCTTCCTTCGCCACTATGGGAAATAAATTTCTCACATTAGAAATCAAGGAGAGGAAGTTGTGTTAAAGGAATTTTGGATAATTTCCTCCCTACTTGAGCATGATCATTTTGATAATTGATTATAGAGTCTCATCACCTCAATCAAACACCACATTAAGTTGACAGATAGTCACACTACTAGATGTGTTCAATTACATTCTCATTTTGCATTGGCTAAATGTAGAAGATAAGGCTTCCAAGGATTTTTTCAAATCCCTTTGAGCCAACCAAGACCAAGACCAAATCAAGGCCATCAAGTCAGCTAAAACTAGGCTTACCTCTCTTCTAAGCATCTCCTCAACTTTATTGGATCATTATAGGTTAGTGTTTTGATCCAACGAGGAAACAATGGAAAGGTCTCAAGATTTGTAGGAATGCCTTGATGTGGTCCCCTTTTAATTAAAGGTTGTAGATTATAGTCTCTATGATGCATCGTTGAGCCTATAAAAACTTATAGAAGCTCTACACTACATGATAAATGATAAATCCCCTAGCCTTTATGGATTTTTGTATGAAATTTACAAAGCCACGTGGGTATTCATTGGGCCTGACTTGCTTCATGTTTATAAAAAATCCCTACAAAACTATTTTCTAAGGTAGTAATCAATCAAGGTAATATCAAATTCATACCTAAAGTTGGGGATCTAGAGTTCATTACTAGATGGTAGCCTATCACCCTATTAAATGTCTCTTATAAAATATTTGCTAAATCACCTGTCAATCATCTTCATCTCATTTTCCTTGCACTTGTTAGAGAAGAGAAAACAATTTTTATTAGAGGGTGATATATTCTTAACAACCTTATAACAGTTTGGGAAGGAATTGAGTGGGCCCAAGCTTCATGTCAGACAACCATTTTTCTCAAGTTGCACTTTGAAAAAGCCTATGATAGAATTGAATGGCCTTTTATCCTAGCCATGTTAAAGGCTCTTGGTTTTGACTAATTTTTTATCTCAGTAGTCCAAATCATATTAATAGATGATTCAACTTAATTGATTATTAATGGTCTCAAATCTAAAAAACATTTGCTTATATCAATCCATCTAACAAGGTCACCCTCTTATTCTAGCTTTGTATGTCTTTTCCACTGAGGTTTTAGGATATATTCTTGCCTTTAAAGTTAAGTGGGGTCTTGTTCAAGGTATTGTTTTACCTAACCGCTCTTCTTAATTCATTAGTGGGACCTTTACTGATGACACCTTCCTCACACTTGAATAACAAGAAAAAACCTTCTAAAAATAGATGAAATGCCTTGATACCTTTTGTTTAGCCTATGGGTCCATTTTTCAATGGAGTAAGACTCATTATTTCAAGCAAAGTTTGATGCCCATTCCTGAGAGGCTACTTTAATGTCAATGGAAGTGGATTGCTCGAGGAAAATAATTCAAATGTTTTGACATTTCATTTTCTTTTGATAATTATCCTATAGAGCTATGATAGTATGTTATCAAACATGTGGATAATAAGGTGGAATACTAGCTTACCAACTACTTTCCTTAGCAGGGAAATTTTAGGTTTGCACCAAAATCCTAATAGCTACCCATGTCTATTACTTGTATTTTTGGGTGCCTTCTAAGGATTCCTATGAAAATTTGGCTAAAATTCTTAGGGAATTGCTTTGGTCCAATGCCAATAAGATGAAGGGATTCTATCATGTTGCTTGGGACATATATTGCCTCCCATGGGACAACAGTAACATGTGAATTATTTATATTCACATGAAAAGCATAACTTTGTGCACTAAATGGATTGTTAGAGCCATTGAAGGTAATGAATCATATAAAATTTTGTTAAGGCATTATATATCTTTTGGATCCCCCTTTGATAAGCCAAGCTGGAAAAATATTAGCTTTCACACCCTTCATATCATCGTGGATCCTAAAAAAATTGAAGGTTCTTTTGTGTCTAAAAGTATTTGGAAGGCTTTTGAGGTTGTCATTCCTCACCTGAGGTGGATTGGGGATGGTTTTTATAATAGGTTATTTTTCAATGATCATAGTATATGGTGGTACCCTATCACAACCAATAGTAATGTTTTGTTGGATGAATTACCTAGAATCAAATCTCTTAGGATTTTTAGAATATGAATTCATAGTATTCAAGATTTGGTCTCTATCATGGATTTCATCCATTGGCCAATTATGAAATCAAAATATCACTTAAATAATGTAGACTTAGCTTTTGTTCTTCACATTCAATAGTTATTTCTAAATGTAATGTTGCATAAATTGGGATTGTAACCACCCCATTCATGGTGGAAGGACTAGAGGTGGAATTGAGACACCCATTTCAAAAATTACTCTCCAGGTCTTTTGTACCAAGTGATGACCATTTTTTACTACTCTTTGTGAGATAAATATGTGATGGGGTTATAATTTCTCCCTCAGATCATGGCTTTCTCAACTTGACTATATCTAGAAGGCTTGTTTGGAGCTTAAGCTTGCCCACTTCCTTTGGTGCTTGGTCTACCAAGGCCTTCTACTCAAGAATTGACTCTTCAATATGGGATTTACTCAACCCAAGTGTCATGCCTTCAAGCACCTAGAGTCCTTCAAACATATTTTATGGTTTTGCCCCTGAGCCTAGTCTTTATAGAAGTGGATTCATATCCTATTTCAACCTTATCACCCTGACTCTTTCGCTTGGTGTCTTGCTCTTCTTAGGGATTTGACAAATTGGTCTGGTATTTTTAATTTTTTATGTATTTTTTAAGATTAATTATTCTTTTATAATTATGGAAGGCAAAAAATAATGATATGCTCAATAATGATGAATGTTCTTTTCTTTTTTCAATTAATAGATTCAAGCCCAAATAGATAAGGTTTCTATAGATGTCTATCATCTGCAGGAGCTACTAGATCACTACGGTAGTGCCCCATGTACTGTGAGCTACATGTTGCCCTAGAGGCCACCACCACTGCATCCCAATAGACACAAAAGTTGGTACCATAGTCTTGGCCTCTTCTCCCACAACTTCACTAAGGGGGGTGAAGGATTCCACATTCATATGGTAAATCTAATATTGCTCCCTCCCAAAGAGGTTCTCTTACTAGAAATATTATCCTAACTTAACAAGTAGATGGATGGGAAATTGATATGATTTTGGACCCCTTGGATGGTCGGGTGGCATTAGATCCTCCTACTGTAGAGCCTTCCACTTGGACCACTCTGCCACCCAAAGATGATCCCCCACCTCCTCCTTTAGGTGTTGCAACTTATGATTAAGTCCTATTTTATTCTCTTTCTAATGTAATGTGATTTTTTTTTACGTTCCATGTTTTGGATAGCATTTTTTTATTTCTCATTTCTATTGTCATGATTTGAACAAGTGTTTGTCCTCTGGTGAGGAGTGCGAGCCATGAATACCAATTGGCTACTTTGTCATGTAACCTTTATGTATGTTATTATTTTTATATAATAAATTTATCTTGAAGTGTTACTAAAAGTTGATTACAAACATTGTGTAATAATAAACTAAATTAATATCTACCACTACATTTGTTATTAATTTTGGTTCAAGCTCCTTACACTAGTTTCATCTCTCTTACCAAAAGGGGGCATACAAAGGCACTACTTCTACAAATTCATATACACAAAGGATAGTTGACTTAATATACATTGACTACACATTAGATTTTAATCTAGATCATATTTTTAGCCTATTTAGTACACTTTTAGCTATGGATCATATTTCTTCAATATACATACTTTGCTTAGTACGATGCAGTTTTTACATAGTGCATACATAGACTACACACAATTTTTTCACAATATGACACAGAGATCTAGTAGGTTGACACAATTACCTAGAATCATATAGCTCTAATCTATTCAGACTATAGTGCATTGTGTCATTGTCTAAGTAGAGTGTTGTTGTCCAGTTTCAAATAGAATAATGGTTTCAAGTTGATATAGGTTATCGTAGTTTGCTACAACATTTTTATCACACTATCACTAAAATTTTACATAGTTTTGACAAATGACACCAAAAATAAGGCATTTATATGGTATATACACGCATTTTATGTAGTTTGGCTTAGTATTTACATAAGTTATGATAATTGGAGCATGTACATAGTGCATGTCCACATAAATATAAAACTATTACTCAGAATTAACACTCCTTACTCAAATTATATGACTCAATTTTTTAAGTTATTAGATTGGGGGCATGTTGTGTGGTACATGTTATCATCTCATAGTTTTTACACTAGATTCTATAGAATAAATGGAAAATCATTCCATTCTCTATGTTGTTACACCAAACTGAGTTCAAATTATACTTACACCATTTTTCATTATAATGAAACTCATAGCCATCTACAATGGTTGATTTATAATTTTTTGCATTGGCACCTAGTATATTGAGTTGTGTGGGTTTGAGGTTGAATTTTTTTTACTTCTAGGCATATCTCCACTCAAAAAAGATTGGGGGTAGGCATAGCTTGGTTCCTTATACAACAGTTGTTTACTTAGATTCAATACATGGACTCCATGTCATTATTTCATCTTCACAGGCATCACTCACAGTCTTATTTAATTATATGAGAAAGAAGAGAACAAGATTATATATTATCTTTTATTTGCATGGGTTTATCACATTGAACCCATGACATATCCATTTTCAAGTGAACACATGCAACATAGTTATATGCATGTATGACTTTATTCCTTTTAATCTAGTACTTTCCTTTTATTGCATGACTAGAATAAAAGGGTGGCAAATGTATACAATCAAATTTGGTCAATCAAACATAAGTATTATGGATTTTGTGACTTTTTTATTTATAATCTTCTAATGTTGAATCAAGATCCCATTAGTGCATGTTGTTATAGTCCTATGTCTTTTTCCATCACTATTTCACATTGATTTCATTGTATTTATTGGAATTTTATTTTTTTAAGTCATTCCTTATCTAATTCATAGGGATCCCTGGTCCCATTTCTCTTCCATCATATTGTCTTCTTATTTTTGAACATGAACTCCCTATATGGACTATCCCACTCTGTTATGTTATCCAAAAGGATTGATCTTGTCCAACGCATGTTTCAAAACTCTTTTCAATTCATGTTTCTTTTAGGTCTCTTTTTATGTTTTTTTTACCCTTATTTGAGAATTCAAAATTAGGGGTATTTTATTTAAATGGTTCCTAAGGCATTTTATATTTAAGACTTATCAATTTGGCACTAGATTTATAAATAAAAACTATAATACAACAAGTTCAACATCTACATTTATTTGAAGCTTATACATATCACATATTGATTGCATGCATGGACCAAGAGGAGGACCTAGATGAAGAGCATTTAGATTCACACTACATTTGATCTAATCACACACAAACATTAGAGGGATAACTACATCATCCGAAGGTACTTATCTTGTGGATATGTAAGTAGCACTCAGTTTAATGGGGTTTTGAGGCTAGCTCGATCATTCCCACTTCCCCATTTTTTCCCATTTGTATTTGACCTCCATTTGGTTTATGTGTGGTACTTCACTAGGGTTTTAAAGAAGAAAAGGCAAAAACATAGGTTGGATTATGTGATCTCATATCTGTGATAGTTTGAAGTATATATGTAGGTGGATCCACATAAAATACCAACTTACACTTGTGTTGTAAGAGAACCCTGGATGATAGTGTTTCATGAGGACAACCTAGCACAGCATCACAGTCCTAATCTTTTAGTCTTATCATGATAGTTGTACAGATAAGTAAAAAGGCATCTCAATCAACTGTAGACATATATACAACCATACATAGCTCCATGCTCCTCAAATAAATAAGTCTCTCATGTTTTCTTTGTAATTTTTAGTCAGAACCCTAGTCACTCAATATCATTTGTTTGAAAGTAAATACATGTTGAATGTCCATTTATTATTAATTTTATTTAATCGATTGTTTATCATGTTCTATTAAAATGGCATTAATCATAAATTTGATAAAATTGAAATACAAGGCATGTTGGATGAGTTAGGTAAGGCCAATTTTATAAATGGTTTCCTAAGGGCCCACTAGTGGTGAGTTTTGGTAGTGGTGTCTCCTAAGAAGTGAAAATGACTATTTTTTTCCAAACCCACAAGCTATGTTTTGGTGAAGGTTCAAAAGGATGGTGAGTGAGTGGTATGGCTTGACCATGGTTAAGCCACATAATTGAGCTTTGACAGGAAGATTAGTTTGCCATTAAATAAAAAAGTAAGGTAGAGGCATTGTTGTTTGACCCTTTTTGGAAATAAGGTTTCAGAGAATAACCTATTCAACTAAGATGAATACTATTATATAAAGCAGACCAATTAAATAATTCATATTCATAATATATTATGATACAATGTTGAATTATAAAAATATGTTAAATATGGAAAGTACAATGCCAAATAATAATTTATATTACTTAATCACAAAGAAGGAATGGTAATTAGCTTATTGAATGATGCAAAATCAGATATGATAAGTGCAAGTGCAAAAACTATCAGGATGATGCTTCGTTTTGATTCATCAAATTCTAAAATTTTGCTCTTTGTTACCTTAGACACTACCATCAAAATAGGGACACTAGTGTTGATGTTTTTATTAAAATTTATGCTTATATCTATACTAAAGTATAGGTCCTTTTCTATAAATTCAACCTACTCTTGTCATTTTTCCCTATTGTCTTTCAAATTATATGTTCATATTATGTGCACATGTTCTAGATATCAATGTGTAGTTCAAAACTCTAGGTACTCTAATTAGGGCATGCCACCTTGAAAAATAAGGATTTTTGGGCTTAGGTGAAGTCAAGCTAATATCAAAGACCCCTTTATCAATGAGTGCTACCTACATAGCCATATACTTTGAAGAGGGCCTCACACTGATGTATTCTCCCCCTTATTGGGGCTTGTGTGGGAACAATTATGCAATATGTTATATGTGAGTGCATGTAGTGATCTATCTTTTAACTTGAAAAATATTCTCATGGGATATTCTTTGGATGCTTCATACATATAATAATGTTATTCCTATTACTAATATAGAAATAAGGAAAAATAGGGTAGTTATCCAAGCTTGAGAGGTGTTTTTAGATAGATGTGTGCTTGGAAAGTATTTAATATTGTTTGTTATTAATGAATGGTCTCTGAACTATATGTATATAACACATTTTGAAATGTTGTCACTTAAAATAAAATTATAGGCTAACCCTTACATATTGAAAGATTTAAAAAATTGAATGTTTGTAAGGTTTGGACACTAGCGTTAGACTTGATAACATATTTTCAATGTTAGTGTCGTAATATGGATAATAGTGTCTAGGATAATATTATTTTTTTGGAGATCTATAACTAAGAGATATGGATATATATCATGTTTTAAGCATATCATGGGCTACATGCGATTTGGATAATCATGATATTAGGATTGAACTATGAGATAAGCATTTAGACATAATGAGATGTCGAACGTAAGCCTTGTAGTAGCAGAAAGGGCTTGAATTGAAGGGTTAAGCCATGAATTAAATTTTCCAAGTGTACAAGACTAGTTTATCATAAAAAATACATATTTAACATCTACCCCCTTTAATCTAGTAATGCATAAGTATGAAATTACAATGTTAAAGGAAAATAAATCCATACCTTGGTGTTTACAACACACCTTGGTTTGACTCGAGTCTTGTTCAAATTTTTAGTTTGTGTATTACCTAAAACCAAAAACATGTTATAGTGTAATTAGTGCATATAATCTAAAATTTCAAATAATTTAATTATTGGAAAGAAATGAGGGGAAAAAAGGGCAAAGAAGGATTACATGTGTGTCGATACAACCATGTTTCCCCATGGTAGTTCAATTTGGTAATGGTGCTTCCTTGTTGAAACATTGGAGAGAGAGAAAGAGGTTCAAAATTAAACCTTAGAGATATGAAGAGGAGAATTGGAGGGTGATCCTTCCCCCAATCTAGTGTAAATATGGGTCATGTCAAATCCATTAAGTGCATTGAATCTTAATAGCATGTCTCTAGTGAATATATAATCTATCCAAGTCAAAAGGTATAACCATATAAACATACAAAAGGGGAGTAGTTTTAAGTCCACATAGGGTGTTTAATCTTGATTGCACTACTCAAAAGAGCCAAATGGTTGTAGCAGATAAAAGCTCAAACGGTTCATCTTGGTAAGGTTAGTGCATAAATATGTATGTAATATGAATATGTACTTGTGATTTTTATGAATTTGCATAGTAGATGCACCTCAAATGTGTCTCAAGCTAAAGTATATGTCAAAATGTAACCTTTGCTCTATAAATTATGTATAATATATCTCACAAATCTTAAAAACTCTCTCCCAAATTTGTGTTAAATACATAGAATTTTGACCCAAGTGTATATCTAAATAATGTAAATTGTATCAAAATTTGTCGGTTCTACTATTTGTGTGTATATGGACTCATGTATCCATCACATGCCCCCACTGATATGCCCCCTATTGATGTGAGATGAATACAACATGACAATCACCTTATCTCAAAAAGATAAGATAACCATGTTATATATGTATCAATTATGTAGTAAACAAGCATATTATGATATCATATCAAGTAGATATATCAATTAAGTTTATAGTATCCAAACATAACAAGCCCTAAGATGCATGATATGGATCATGGTAATGTCTAGAAGTAATGAGCACAACCTCAAAAAATAATTAAGCACACACACACAAGAGCACTTGATGTCACGTAAGAAGGGACCAAAGAGACCACAAACAAGGGGCATGTTCAAATGTCATACACTCAAAGGGGAAGACATGTTTAAATGTCCACACACCAAAGAAACAATCAACACTTAGGGGATTAGGGCCAACAAACAAGGAACATGTTCAAATGTTCCATAATCAAAACAAGGTAGCAAATAAGAAGTACACTCAAATAATCCATATGAAAAGATGAATAAGTGAAATATATAAGTAACTAGCATACGCATATCATACTAGTCCCTACATACATGTATTAGCAAAATTTCATATAGCATAACATATCAAATGCATTGTATAAGATGTAAACATGAGTGTAGGCATATGTAAGTGTTAGTAGATAAGCTCAACATGATAATGTAAAGTGATCATAAAACAACACAACATGTACCAGTGATGATCAATAGAAGCATATGCCCCTAACATAGTGATTCACATGGGTAGAAAGAAATGGTTAAGTGGATTATCACTACATTCTTTTTGCAAAGCATGGTTAAGAATTCACCTAAGGGAATGAATAAGCTTTGATAGATGAAGATTACAGTTGGTGGGAACACTTTAAGACAGGTTTATCATATGAAGTTTATCAATTCTCACTTTTTGATAACTCTAAGATTTTGAATCTCTTATTTATGTTGTGTGCATTGTCTAGAGGACTTGAACTCATTTCATCAGTTGGAGATAATAGCAGAATGCATGTTATAGGTTGAGTTAATTCCTTACAACACTTATTTGACTGCTATTTGGAATGTATCTATTTTTGGCACATGGATGTATAAGATACATTGTTAAGACCCTATGGGCATGTTTAGATGTTAGGCAGCATACACTTTTGGTTATTTGCATTTGCTTAGCATATAAGTCCCATACTAGGGCATTGTATTGCAACACGTCCACAACAATTATTATATGTTGTCAACATTATAAACTTGTTTTGTAGTTACATTGGGGATTGTATCAGTTATTGACAATTCACCGCTCTACAGGATGTGACATGGGTAGACAATTTTGATATGTTGTAATCACTTTGGCAGTTGCAGATTCACTTACTCATGCCTTTGGATTAGGCATTTTTGCAGTTTGATTGTGAATCATTTTAATGCAATTGTTTATACCTCTTACTATGATTGGGTTCTATTTTCATGGATGTAGTAGACCAGTTTGTAGTTTTAGGGGATATTGGACTTTTGGAGACCAAAAGCCCTCCATTGGGGAGGTGTGATCAGATTTGGGAGTCTGTAGATTTGGAATCATGAGTTCGTAGATTTGAAATCACGAGTTTGTATATTTGAAATCATAAGTCCATAGAAATCCCACATGAAGAGAGATAATTTTTTGGTAATATCGAGTGCCATATGCCACATGGGAGAAACGAGACACTTTATCGAGCCACATAGCTCGTGATCCATCTGCCACATCCTAAAAACGTGAGAAAAGACATGCCAAGTCAAAGCTAAAAATTTAGTTATCAAAATTGTTCTAATTCATATTTTCATACTGTATATCTCGTTGAGAGCTTTCTAATGCATTTTTTGAAATGTAAATCAGAGTTCGGGAGCTCCTGTTATGGCCATTTGAAGATTGGTCAAAAAATGGCACTTGCGACATTCAGCACGTGTTTTGAGGTGGTTTCAACATTTGGACCTATCAAAGTTTGACACTTGGAAAATGATAAGGTTTTCAAAAAAAATTGGTTTGATGACATGTCACGTCATCAACATGCCATGTGGCAGCGTGAGATAAGTGCGAGACCAAGCAAGGTGGCGAGTTTGAAGGAAGGACCAAGTCCAACGGTGCATGTTTGGCATTTTGACCAATGTGCATGCTAACTAAGCACCTAAATGGGGGAATTAACATGTTTTAAGGAGGTGCATACCTTGTTAAAGCCTATACTTATCCCAAAAATATATGCATGTGGGACAAATGCGCCCAAGAAGAAGTCTAAGCGCCAAAAAACAAGGAGGAGGCCGATTCAAACTCAGTCAAAGCACCTAAAAAGGAGGGCAACCAATTTTGAACACTTGAATTTCCACCCAAAAGGGATAGACCTTGACCACTTGAGCCACAGAGGTTAAAGTTTTATAAAAGGGACCAATTTCTACTTGAATAGACACAGGGAGTCGACTGTGTATTGGAGATTATAGACCCGATTATAGTATTTGGTCATTTTGGAGCCCTTAGAGGCTGAATCAGAGCTCAGAGTAAACTAAAAAGTTGTTTATAATTATGATACACTCTATGTAGTATATTCATTTGCTAATTTTGGATAAATGGTGATGCCATTTTGAGCTATAGAAGTTGCAAATTTTGATTTGGAGAAGCCTCTGCATGTGATTCAGGAAGGTGAAGGATGTGTTGAGTCAGCCAGAGTCTTTCGAAGGTCTAAAACACTATTTTTTTAGAGAGATATGATCTTTTTCTATTTGTAAGTAATATTTTAGCTTGCAAATTTTAGCAACATTAATGGATCGGTTCGATACGAACTCGAGGACGTAGGATTTCTGAACCCCGTAAACAATTTTTGTGTTTTGATCTTAGAATTCATTTTTACATTTCAGTTTTAGTTATTCTTCAGATTATAAATTTAGATTTTTAATCAAAATGCAAAATTTAATGAATTGATCATTTACACGAAATTGGATAAAATCAAGAATTTGAAAAATCTGAGGGTTTCAATGGATAACTGACGTGATTTATCAATTCACCTTTATTTCAGTTTTGAAATTTGATTTGGATCAGATTTTCATTAGTTTTTAATCATTCCAACATCTTATAAGTTGAGAAATTCAGAATCCATATTTTTAAAATTTCACTTAGAGTTTATCAGTGGAGTTTACAGATCAGTAGAGGAAAAGTCCAACATCTGTATATGTATGTATCATGTATTTAATGTATGTTTTTATCATACTCAAGTACCCGTGAAACATATTTGTGTATAAAAAATACCATGATATGTTATCTACTAACATCAAGTTAAAAACATATCCAAAAAGATAATAAATATGTAAATGCTAAATATTTATGTAATTTTTATTTATTTGAATGTTTTTGTAATTTCTTGATTTTTTTCCATTTTTGAAAGTTTTGAATTTGATGATTAACATTAGTCGAATAAGTCATCCTCATCAGGATCAAATCTCTTAGAATCATATAAGGACATAACATGTTCCATTCGTTCATCTGTTAATTAGTTTGTATCATCATCATGTGGTATGTTAATTAAGCATCCTTTATGAGAATATGTAATACCATTATGATTAGGATCTATTATGGCCTCCATTTGGTATAACCATACTTTTCCCAATGTAAAGTTATGTTGATACACATGAGACTTGATTCACACCTTAGTAAGGACAACCTGGGGTAAATAATAATTTTGAAATATAATGTATCCCAAAGAGTTTTTCCAATGCCCCCTATGATATAAATGTTTTATGGTGTATCCTATTTGTAAAAATATACCCATAATGCAATAACTTTATTTTTGTGTAGAATCAATCTGATTATGCTAAAAATAAGCTTCTCGCATGAACAATGTAATTGTTACATCATTTTGGCATGGACACCTTTACTTGAAAAGTTGTAGGTGATGTTTGTTGAATTTTTGTAGTACCAAAAATTTATTGATTTTGTGTTATGTCAAGTATACCCTCATGTTTGTACTTTTGGATTTGTTCATGCAATGTAGTACAATTGTTTGTATCATGTTCTATAATTTAGCACAAAAGGATTTTAGTTTATTATTCAGAATACATGGTACTACCTAATGTCTCATAGTGGGTAATGTAATATTGTTATTTTCCAATAACATCAACAGGAGTATTATAGTTGTATCTTGATGTGGTAAAATTTAGATAGCTCGCATAATATGTTCACAAACTTTTATCATTTTATTGATTAAATTATGCAAAGGTGACACATAAAGAACCATAATGCAATTATTATCTACTTTTAGTAACTCACTTTCATTTTATGCATCTTTAATGGAACTTTTACTTTGAAAAGAGTAGGCATTGAATGCTTTGTTATTGTTGACTATATCACATGCATATTTGTGCACATCTAGATATAAGCTATCTAAATAAGTATAATGATTATATAATGCTCTTTCTTTAAGAGGAGAGAGAATACCTTTACTAAATATGAATTTTAATTCAAAATTTGAAGGTTGAAATTGTTATTATTTGCACAACACACCCTAATTTCTCCAAAATCATGGAACCCCTTATTTTACTTTTTGCTCTACTCTTGGACTCGTAGGCTAGTTGGTCTCAACACTCTAAATTTGTTTTGGTAGGTCATCTCTATTTGCATGTTGAACTAGGTCATGCAATCCATCCATTGGAAAGATAAAGCTTGTGTAAGAAAAAATCATATTTAACACTTAGCATGAAATTGGAGGCCTGATGCCTCAACTTGCCTTTGAAAATATTATGAAAAACTCGTGTCTTATGTTATTCATGTTGTATTTGATAGTGTCCCATGACATTTATTTCCCACATAGATCTCATCATATTATCCCATGACATTCATATCCCGTGTGGCTTTCCATAGTAATAATGGGCACTTTTTCTTTGTCTTGCACCATTGACATCCCATATAGTGTTAAGCATCATTGGCATCTCATGTAGTATTGGGTAGCATTGACATCCCACACAATGTTGGGTGACATTGACATTTCATGTAGTGTTAAGAGGCATTGGCATCCCACATAGTGTTCCTCAACATTATATACTGAAATAATGGCCATGTAGTCAATTTTTTGTCATAACTTTTAACTTGTAACTCCATGTTTTATGTCATTTAGGGCGTTGTAAAGGTAACTTCAAGATGGTGAAAATTTTTGTTTTGTATTTTTCCTAAATACTTGAATTGGTGATTCAACTTTGTCATTTTCTAAAATCCAACAATATCACATAGTGCATTATGACATGCAAATCCTGACTCAACTCAAAACCTGCTAAAGTCTAAAACTAGTGTTTTACAGCATGTGAAGCCTGATTAATGTTGAAGGTCTAAAATTTTTAATTCCAAATTAAATTATTTATTATTTTTTGATAATTAACGTTATTTCAAAAAAATCAAAAAGTGAATACCTATGGCATGTAAAACCTGAATTGCTTTGAAACACCTTTTTTGACTCCCTATCAGTTTTTTGAGCATAAAGTTTTGCTTGGGTATCTACTTTTCAAACGGTTTACTAAACTAAGAAGATGGTTTCAACCTAGATGCAATGATGTTTTTAATTTTTGTAAATTTTGTGTAGTTTAAAACATGTTCATGTTTTCCTTTGCATTTTGTTGAGGTGTTTTTAATTGATAAAAATTGACTTCTCACTTGTCTTTCTACATCCAAAAACTAGAATGTGGCATAACATGTGGAAGGAAAATAAGTGTTTGTGAAAGGCATTGATTTCTCTCAAATACATTTTGTGGGGAAGCTCATATTGGTGTTTTGTCCTAATTTTTATAAGTATTTAGCCCAGAGTCATTCCAAGGGTTGGCCCTTTGTTTCTCCTTGGAAATACATTAGCCATTATCTCTTTTTTATGTATTTTTATGGTTTTATAGTGTAATATCTCCCTTATTTGATTAGCCTTACTATGTCATCATATTTTTAACTAATTGATTGATGCAAAACTCAAAACATTTGTTATTTATGCATGTATTATTAATCAAAGTTGTGGAGTTTCTATTTCATTGCCTATGCATAGATATGGTGGTGATGTTATTCTTCTCCCTACTTTCTCATCCTTAGACTCCTGCATTGTCTTTGTTGGTGGTTGTGCATACGTTGGCTAGGTAAGAGATTAATTTCTTGGAGTTTCATTCATCATGATGATTTGATTTGGCTTCATGGTAACATGCTTTTTATCTCTCTTTTCCACCTTTATTTTGTTATTTTTTATGGATCCATTAGCTAAAGTTAGATTACACTACGAATGCAATCTACTTCTCATGCTTGTCTCGATTACAAGATCTCTATTTATTGCCATTAATGCACTATTGAATATGATGCAATGAATGTGTTAAAATTAGTAATATTCCTATTATTTAAAACCTAAAGATGTTGATTTATATGGGCAAGCTCTATAAGTATTTATTTTCTTCATCATGCATTCAAAAACCCCATATGTAAAATAAATGAAACCATACACTACTTGCTAATTAGTCTAAGACCAAAATAATGATGTTTAATATTCTAGAACCAATAAAGGTCGTATTGACTGAATCATTAAACACAATAGTCATTGAGGTATCTAGTATGTCATGATCTGGTGAAAGAGACCTTGGGGAAAACATTTCAGGTTTCCTTACAAGAAAGGTGGGGCATAGGATTCCTATTGCCCCACTTGAGTTGGTGTGTCATGTCAAATGACCCATCAACAAATTGGCACTAAAAGTAAGGTGTGAGTTGGATTTTAAATGAAAAAGATTAAACTTTTATATTTTAGAAGCATTGCCCAAAATGAAACATTATAGGTATTAAAACTAGAAAATTAAACTTTTAAGCTTGCCCAGGGCCTTTGCTTGACCAGGTGGAGGTGGCTACCCTGTGAACATTCAAAGGCCTACTCATGACTTACCTAAGATTCCTGATGAATTTTTCCATAAATACACACATGGTGGGATTCAAATGACATAAGAACACATTTAGACATTCAAGGTTGCTATTATCCTGACTCAAATAAGCATGAAGACCTTGTCTATTCCTTGTTTATTTAGTCTTTGAATGAGGTTTCTTACAATTACTACTTCAACCTATCAGATGGGTGCATAACCTCATGGGGTACCTTTGAAAATGTATTTATCAATCATTTTAGCACACTCACTAACCTTGCTACATTCTAATATCAATTTGTTATAGCCCATAGGGAGCTTAATGAACCCATGAGCAATTTAATGTTTACTTTCATCAATCATATAGGAGGTTGAAAGACCCATTATTACAAATAAATGTGGTTACTATCGAGATCTATTTGAAAACATTGGATCCCCTAACTATCATGTTTATATGAAGGATTCCGTCTACTCTCACATCTTTAGCATTGACTATCAAGAAGCCTTCACTATTAAACAATAAATTTTGCATGGTTATAGTGTTGACCTATTTTATTTGTTAAGACAACCAAATGTTTAAACCCAAAATTCTTTGATTTAATTGCCTATAATTCAATCCATGGACTAAATTATGGCTTATACTCAAGCATTACCTCAATCTTATAACCATTCAGAACTCCCCATCATAAATGAGAACACTTTTGGTACTCTTAATGCATGCATGTATGATAATTCAACATAGAATCAATAGTTAAACATCTTTTGGTGTTGTTGTTAACCAAGTGTCATTTATTGTAGGACATTCCTAATAAGCAATGCATAGATTGACCTATAAGACCACATTCCTGTGTTCACAAGCTGGGGTCGATAGATGTGGAAATCAGATAAGTGTTGAAGTTGTCATGTTGATCAAGAATGTGCCATTTTGTAAACAAAAACTAGTCTAAAAGAGTAGTGATGAGGATGAGTATGATGATGAAATTGTGTCAGTTGCTCCAAGCAAGTTCATAGATGGAAATCTAAGTAACAAAAAGATACCTACATAATAATAAAAAATTTAAATTCCTTGTGATCACTTTGAAGATGAAATAGAAGAGTTCGAGTAATTAATTGAAGAATATGCATCTTATGCATCTGAGACAAACCTATCACATGTTGTTGTTCCTATGTTTGGTGAGTTGATTCAAGTAGATTAGTAGTTTAAGTGAAATAGTTTAACTTTCACCTCATCATTGGTAATAGGTGAAATAGAATAAGAAAACATTGAACTTGGTTGACTATATGAGGTGGAATCACTAACAAAGTTTAAAATTGAAGATATCCCCCTCTAAGGCAACCTTACATTTAATTCAGTTGGCATACACTTGAATGATGTAATCACAAGTTTTCTCACCATCAAAGAACACCACATATAAATTACCGATAATATGTGGAATGGGGATGAAAATTGGGATTTTTTCCTACATTTCAAAGTTTATATCATTTAGAGCAGCTATAGTGTGTGATTACAATAGTTTGATGATCCTCACAATGGTGTAGGTAGTCAAAATAGATTTGAATAATTAGGATCAAGTGGCATGAATGAAGAAATGAGACTTATGGTAGTTGGAGATAAAAATACCTTGATCTATTATAAATGTTTGCATACTTTAGCCACCAATGACAAAACTATAAGGTCCTTATCATGGGAAGAACATAGCATGTGCCTTCTAGATGATGAATGGGATGATAAGGATGGTGTTTAAATATTCATATCATAAAGAGAGTTGGTTTGGTTATTGGTTGCCTCAAAGTGTGTATCTTTGCCAAGTTAGGTATTTCAATATCTCTAGAATGTGATGATCCTTATGCCTATTCCTCTTCATTACCCACTGCATGGGCAAAGGCATTTATTGTATCAAATCCTAATTTCTACTCACAAATTAAGCATAAGTGTAAGGCTAAATTTAATAAGGGATATTTTCATAATTTAAGTGAAAACTTTGTGAACAAGAGTCTTTGGGATACAATTCATAAATTAAAAGGGAAACACTGCCATAGATATGAGTTGGGTTCCTACCAAATTTCTAAACTCCTAGGTGAGAATGTGTTCCATCTCAGGTGTCTAACTAGTGAGGATATCATATGGCCTGTCCATGGGTGATTCCTCAAACTCTTACTTTTAACCATGCATTTGCCTTGCTAGATCTATTAAATAACTTCCCTTTGTTTTCTTACTTTTATCTCCTATTTTTTATTTCCTACTTTTATTTGTTATTTCTTACTTTCGTCATTCATCTAGTCTTGTTGTTTGTTTATTTTGGGTTTGTCCTAATTGTTTATTTTTCATTTCGAGTTCCTTGTTGATAAAATAATGAGGAAGAAAGGTTTGTATGTAGGTATCATGAGTGACATTCTGGTGTGTAAGTATTTTGAGTAGTTTGTAGCTTAAGATTATATTTATGGATTAATTTGAAAAGCTTGGGTTGTCATGTATGTTCTGTATTTATTCATATTTTGCCAAGCTTGGGTAAACTATTTAGTGTCTAAATATATTCTCTTGAAACCACACACAAGAGTCACATTTTAATGGTTTATAGGTTTATTTGGATGAACTTATTGTAGTTAAAATATAAGGTGAAAAAATTGTAGTTATGCCTTTCATTTGCCACAGTGGTCCCCAATCCAGAATTGAGATAATAAAAATAAAGAAAGAAAAGAAAAGAAATAGAAAAATAAAAATCAAATTTCAAAAAACTCAATTTCTAGGTGATTTAGGAAACCTCTATTGGGGCTATGGATGCCTGAATAACATTAGAGACAGGACTTAAGCGGGATCAAATACATCTTTATTAAGGCTATATATGTCTGGTTGATAACAGATCAATGTCCATGCAAGCATTCTCAAGGTAGAATTCATTATCCCAATGTTTGAAGTTGTAGTAGCTAGTCCTTGCAAGTTATATGAAGTGGTAACAAACTCATTTTCACACACCAAGTCAATGAGATTATCATTTTTGCTCTTGTAGTCATTCACTTCTTTTCTTATCAAATTCATTCGCATTCCATGTATTATCTTGACCAGATATTATGGCTTTGTAGACATGTTTTTTCCATTCTAAAATACTCAAGATTATTTTACATTAGAGTCTCCATTTGTTGTTGCTTACACAACATACCCTAATTCCTCTAGAATCATGGAACCCATTTTTTTCCTTTCACTTCACTCTTTCTTGAGATCACGTGTTAGTTGGTCTCATCAATATCTAGTTACCTTAGTGGGTTGTCTCGATTTAAATTACAAATTGGGTCATACAACCACCTCTATTGGAAAGACTACATCCATGTGAGAAAACTTCATATTTCACATTTAATGTGAAAGCAGAGTCTTGACCTCCCAACTTGCATTTGAAAATATTGACCTGAAGCCACTCCAAATATTTTCAAATATTTTCTTGTGTTTTTTATCTATCTTTTATGACTTGTTAGACAGTGAACAAGATATTATATTCAAAATAAAAAATCCTCCTATATAATGAGCCTCATAAGGCATTTTACATCTAGCACTTATTTACGTAAAATCAACCAATAGTACAACTCAAATACTCAACATACTACTCAGTCTTCACATCTAGACATTGGATGCTTGAATAAAGAAAGGCCTAAGTGAAAATCATTCTAGCATATTGTGCAAGTTGATGGTGCAAGTTCCCTAAGGGATAAATACATGTGATCTGATACCCTAGCATTGGGGTTAATGTAGGTAGTGACCAGGATAATAGGGGTTCTGCTCCATGTGATCATAACATCCCATAACTTAGTTTTTCCTTTCCTTTTTGTATTTGATTCATTTATTGTTTCATGTATTCAAGCATTCATTAGGATTTTAGAAGAAATTTAGCCAAAATAGTGACATAAATAATCCCCTGAGCAACACAAAACCACCTACAAGACATCCAAAACCTCATGTAACTTCCCTAAAATTTATAGGCAGTCCTTATAAGAAGGACATAAGTGCTATAATTAGACACTGGCACCATATGGTGCTAATGTCCTAAGAGGGGTGCTACTATCTAGAGATAAATCTCAACAAATAGTCAAAAGATGAAAGATTCCTATGTCTGCTCAATCGTTTCTAGTACCCTGAACCACATAAAACTTTGGTTATCTCCAAATAATTTCCTTTTATCCTCTCACTTGATATTTTGTGAAAGTTTAATTAAATCAACAGTTTCCAGTTTTATTTCAGATCAACAACATACTCAGCCCTTTAACTACATAGGATTTACACTAGTAAAACCCTAAAAGGTTAAAACATTTGGTGAACCCATATTACTTCAAATATTACTTCAAACCCTAATTTTCCTTAGGGTTTACCTTCTCCAAATTTTGTGCATTAAATTAGGGTTACAAAATTCTAATTTTCTAATTTTTTGGCATAACCTAGCTAATTTAATTAATCTTATATTAGGGTTTCATTTATTTAATTTAATTTAAATTTTTATAGCACAACTCTAGATCCACATACTAGGTCCCTGTAAATACAAATATTAAAAATTATGGTTTCAATCATAATCCTACTTTATATTACAAACTTTGTTCAAAATTTCACACATTGCACACATACTTATGTTAGAATATATTCTACCTCTTGTGTGTTCATCATTCCTTGTTTACACTATCTTCGTTGGCAAGTTTAAAATGGCATCTAAAAATTATTATACCCCTCATCCACTTGATGCACTCTTGAATTTCTCTCATGATTATAATAATGAATGGAGTAATTTTTAAGATTGTACATTAGATAATAATAAGGACTTCATTTATAATGATGATGATGACTATTATTATAATGATGCATATGAGGATTACTATGAGCATGACAGTGAAAATGAACATGAGAATATATTAGATATATCATCTTCTCTTTCCTCACACTCGTCTCTTAATCCTCAAAATCAAACTAATAATATAATGTCAAAAGAACCTCTTGTTGGTAGTGTTTTATTCCAATGTGATCCTAGCTTTTCAACTACTTTTGATATTTCATTATTCAAATTAAATCAATATAAGTGCACTACACAAAAACAAATTCTGCATGATTCAAGTAAAGTAGATAGTAATAATGCATAGTCTTTACCCTTCTCAATTACATTTGAAAAAGTAAGTAAAAATGATATTACACCATTTAGCAATGCACAAACTAAGGTAGATGATATTCTTTTATCACCTTCCTTCACATTTCAATTTCAATGCAATGAGTCTTTACAACAATTTGATAATGTAAATGTATCTAACTCTTCTCCTATATGTCATAACATGCAAAAAGAAAACATGGTTATTACTTATCCTATCCTTGCCAAAATTTAAAGTGATTATAATGCTTGCATTCAAAAAATAACTAGTGCACAAATGCTTGCATTACACCTAAATATGATGACACATTGCATAGTTGTAAAAAGTTAAAATCATCCCCTTCTCTCTCTCTCTTAATGATCATGTGGATGATAATTTTTCTACTCTTACTTCTACAAATGAATTAAATTATAATTTTGATCAACCATAGGATAATGATGATTATTGTGATTATGACGAAGATGACATAGAATCTACACATTATACTTCTTGGCTTACCTCACCTATCTCTCTTATTCAACCAAACACTAGGTCACATGTAAAAAGACACACACACACACTTATTCTTATGTTCATAATTTACATTTACTTGAGAATAAAGTAGAAGTTATTCAACTAGCATGTAATACTCCTTCACAACTTAACAATATAAGACATACCAATGAATCTCCACAACCCCCTTACTACAGTAGGATCTATTTCTTAAACTAAGCTAATCAAGGGTGGTATCTCATTTCCCTCTAACCAAGTCCCAGTTATCACACCTCCAAAGTGTCAGGAACCTAGAACAATAAACATGCTCTGATACCACGTGTCAGGATCTTGCTCCACCAATAGAGCACATATATGATTACTTCTTGTATTAGCAACTAAACATGGAATTTAACCAGAATCAATAAGTAACTAGAAATATGAAACAACACAAGAATTGAGAGATAATACACAATTGTATTAATAATCACTCAAAAGAATATACAATAAGGAAGATGCCACTTCTTCCTCCACCTCAAAGGCTCGCCACACCTCAAGACCTTCTTCCCTCTCTCTCTTGGTCCCAACAATCAACTCCAATACAAAATTGATGTTCACCTCTCCAACTAGTCAATAACACGCTGCCAGTATGTCAAGTACACAACCGTACTCCAAGTAGATCTCCTGCTCTCTGCTGCTACCTGCGAATCACTAGACCTTACTCACCATTGTAGATCTCCAAAAGAAGCCATGCTAACCTGCTGACTAAGATCATACAAATATGAAGAACCCTGCTAATTCTCCAAACCAGTACCCACCTTGGTACTGTGGCACTAGGAGGAACACACCATTGCTCTCTTCTCTCAGAAGGAGCTTATTGCTCTCTTACTCTCTAGCTACAAGTTTACAATACATGCCAACGGGTCTATAAATAGATCCCAGACTTGAACAATAACTTTGACTCTTAATTTACTATAATTATCCATGCAGCTCAAGACTCTAAGTCTTTACAAGCAAACACTCCGTTCACTAAACTAACTGTTCGTACAACAAATAGTTCTGGAACACATAGGCGACCGATGCCGGTCCCTGCTTGCCTGGTGCTATCGACATCGGTCGACTCCCTACCGTCGTCGGTGGCCTTCTGCTCTGGTCACGACCGACGTCGGTCATGCTGCCGATGCTGGTTCTTCTAAATCTTCAGCAACCTGCTTTTCTTCATCTGCATCAAGTTGAAGCTTTTAGCTCCACATTCTAACACAAAGGTTATTGTGAGTGAACCAACCCTCTCCAAAAATGATTTCCAATACAATGTACTAATGGCTACGATAAATAACAAAATTCAAGAATTAAATGAACCCTTTGATGATGATAATATACCTTCACAAGTGTTAATTTATTTAATGCATGTTGTGGGTGCTTTGCAATAACAAGTACATCATCTCACTTTGGAGAATAAAGCATACCAATCTCGAGACGATGCCAATGTTATACATGACAACCCTATTCTATGCGTAATCTAAACTACAAGGTTGTCACACAACTTTCAGATACCATTTTTACCTATATTTGATGGACATTGAAATCCATACTTGCACCTTCAGGATTATGAAAAATCCATGGCACGTGTTACAAATAATTTGACTCTATTACAATTGTTTCCAAAGTCCCTAAATGGGAAAGCACTATATTGGTTCCAGCATACAATCCCTAACATATCTTTACACACATATGAAGAGCTAGAGATGGTCTTTCTCAGGCATTACATACAGAATAAGGGACCTCTAGTCACACATGAGAGGTTACCTTCATTACATCAAGGTGAGATAGAGCCTACATATGAATACATTCTATGGTTCAAATCTTGTTTATATCAGTTGATTTACCAACTGATAGATTTATAAGTAAAAAAAATCTTTACTAGAAGTTTAATCTATCCTCTCAATGAGAGATTGCTATATTAAACATCTAAATCATTCTAACATCTATGTAATGTAACTCCAACATTAGAGGAAAAGTTGGGACTAGTAGTTACATAGTTAGAGGCAAAATTTGGCTATAGACCCCTCAGGGCCTCAATCATCTAATCTAGTACAAGAGCCTACTCCACTTCAAATTAAGAACTCAATAAAACAAAGTCCACTGATAAAGATACTTAGTAAGGGCAAAGAGCCACTCTACACAACATCTTCTACAGTGAGCATAACATAAGATATACATTGAGGGGTTATATAATTTTCATATAAGGTTAGGCCTCATGAGATTTTGTTTACACAATTAGATAGGGGATGATCACACTTCCTTCTACTCATCATCATCCACCACACACTTTGAGTTGGTACTACATAAGCCATATTATCATTTTCATAAGATAAATGGACATTCAGATGATCATTGTTATGGACTCTAAGTTTGCATCAACTAGTACGTTACTCAATGCATCATAGAGTTTACACAGGGAGCACCAAGACCTCAATCTCCATACTCTCCTATATCACACTCCTCTACAATAGAGTTATCCCAGGACATTACTTTTAAGGAACCATTATTTACTCATCATACGCACCATGTGATTTATAAGACACCTATTTATGAGTAGTCTCCTACACCACATCTTCAACAATAATGGAAACTAGTTTGTAGAGCTCATAACGTACCTCTACTACATACACCAGTTAAGATATATGTTTTAGTTCAAACCCAAATAAAGATACATGGAAAAAAATTATATTTATTAGAGCACAACTCCAGTATATACACCAATTAAGATATAAGGAACAACTACAAACCGAAGGGCACAGTTTCATTTCAAACACTAATAAAGATATATGACAATAATTATAGAGATTATTACATAGCTTCAATTTGTACATTGATTAAGATATTTACCAAAAATCATACAACTCAGAGTGAAGTTAAATAATGTCAACCAATCAATATTTTTACACCAGAGTCTAAACATTCACATACTAACAGTAAAACACAAGTAGCTCCAATTTCACAGTCTCTTTCTACATCAACACAACATGAGCAATATGGTCATTGGTTCTCTATGCCATATGGTTTCAGATAGGGCATACCATTATAACATGTTATATATGAAAATATCTTACATAATTCAAACAAAAAAAACCTTATCCCAATAAATACAAAATCCTAATCCACTACACTTATGTCTAAACATTCATAAAATATGTATAAATTCATTAATTTTACTCCAACCAAAATAAAATACAAATCTCAATATTTTAAACAATCAAACCAATTCAATGCATCATAATACATAAAATATAATAAGATCTAGTTACCAATACACATAATTAAAAATTAAACAATAAGCATCCATACATAAAACTCAAAATACAAATTTTAATACAAATTAGTCCATCACTAAATAATGCAAACATGACTACTGGGACCATCTCCCTCACTCTAGCTCTCAAATACATCAAACCTATAAATAGAGGCCCCACTATCTCTATGTGACCTAAATTAATGACTCCATCTACTCTCCCAACTCAGCCATACACTTAACATGCTCTTGTTAAAGTCATGTGTAGTAATTTATTATCTAACTACTAGCCCCACCTAGAGCATCAGGTGTGGGCATGGTATGCCTATGCAAATCAACAAGTGCCTCGTCTCTATTTATCAAAGCTTAATTGTATGTTTTAGTAGCTATTACAACCTAGTAAAAGACACATTGTTGGCCCTCTCCACCAATCCATCCTCCATGACATCATCAAGAATATGCCATGTCAACTCACATAGTGTCGACTCAATGGTGACCTCCCAGTACTCATCATCCCCTAAACCTTCAAATATCCACATAGTTTATAAGATTAGTCATCACATAAAGAGATAATCAACTCTACACATAATATATAAACATTTTACTTAACTTACCATCAATAGCCCTTAAAGGCTCTACATCTAATACATCCTCTACAATCATCCCACCTGTAAGAAGCAAAGGTGCCCATCTATGGTCACTCTACTAGGTTGTATAGGCCTCAGTCAATCCCACATCATTCATATCTAGTATATCAATATCAGGGTCCCACTCTATAAATAGAATAAGAGCTAGTTCAGTAATAGATGGCCTCGACATACTGTTTAGCCTTGCAAGAGTTAGATAACTCCTCAACTATATCACAGGTGTTGCAGGCACATCTTGCATAACACCAAACTATCATGTGACCTACTCCTACTAAAATCATTCATATGCATTATTTCAGTGGTCATGTAGCCAACAACTCACCTGAGTCCACCTCAGTTGTGAACTATCCTCAAGCCACCCCTGGTAGTCCTTATAGGGTTTTTAAATGATATTTCCTACCATCAAACTTTCTAATAGTTATCAACACTACATAATGTTCCTCCTTAGCACATGCCCTATTCTTGTCAATCTCTCTAAAATAACTACAAATGAGAGCATCCATATCATGCACATTCCATTATCCTACTCATAGTTATATGCTCATATGCCCAACAACATAATAACATCGATGCTCTGATACCCCCATCGTACATCTCTTATGTAAAATGATATAAATCCATGTAAAAGTGAGTTAGCATCATATGACCCCAAGATAACATAGTGTCATGCTCCTTGATGTCCTACACTATATCATGCATCCTATATGAAATCAAAACACCACTCCCATCTATAACAATAAATGAAGATAACAACACAGCTAGAATATTCTACAATCATAGAACCTTGGCAGTCATAATCAAGATCAACAATATATCATTAAGATTCCATGTATGATTGGTCCTTAAAACTATGGTATAGAAATATCTAGACACCTATTGTACGACGTTAGGACTAGTAACCTCCTTTAGTATAGCCTGCTTCCCAAAGATTGGCAATCATAAAATCTAATACACATCCTCTAATGCAATAGTCATCTCACTAATATGTAGCCAGAATGTGCATGTGTTTGCATCCCATGTCTCACACAATGCAATAATCATATGCTTATCATATGGCATAGACTCTAGGAAATCAATGTATCTCAATACTACTCTCTCGATTACCTCCGTCTCAGCATTCACCAAGGGCAAACCCTGTAATACTCCCTCATGCAGGCATCAATATAAAATATTACAACCAAACTAGACATGAAAAAAACAAAAGTAAACCCAACAGACAATAACATGCATCAAAAACCATTCAACAATACTCAACATCACATCTTAGGATTGTTGGATACTAGAACTGCACAAAGGATAGTACATTGGATATTAGTGATACACCCTAGACATTAGCACCATTCTATACAAAATAAGTTCTAAACTAGTTCTTTTTTAGTAAAAATAGTAAACAAGATAATATAAATCATACAAATAAGAAAAATGTTGAGTTCCTTACCAGGTGAACCTCTTCCCCGATCTAAATTTGTGCCTCAACCTCCTCATAGCATGACAAGCTAGCTTCTTGTCTCCTCGACATATTTCTCTCACTCAGACACAAAATGCTTTCAACTCAAATGCTCCAAATGAATCAAATGACCTATTTAAGTCATACTTATCCAATGTTGCCTTATTAAGGTTACCCCTGCATGTTAATTTTATTGACTAATAGAAATCTCTTACTAACACCATATCTCGAGAACTGTAGCTTCAATTTGCAAATAATTTCTTGCACATCGAACTTGACATCAATACACAATGTCCCATATTGGTTAAATCAATTTCCTAGTAGTTGTCAAACCTAAAAAAATGAAAAAAATAATCTCACTATATTTAACATAACAACTGAAAAAAAATCTATCCAATTACACATTCGGTAATCAACTTTGACACTATAAATGTACTATTTAAACTTAACACAATATTACACTTGTTAATTAACACTAGTACAACAAATCATTATCACTTTTGGTTTAATATCCTCATCACAGTCTCGGCTCTCTCACCAAAAGGGGGGGAAATATGCATAGATTACTTTAGACATACAAAGTTTCATTCAAATATACAAACACACAGGTCTACATAGCTACCCAAGTTTACACAGATATTCAAATTCATAGGTTTTCAAATACATAGATGAATGAGTCTACATAGGTACATAGGTTTCCATAAATATTCAGATTCACAATTTTTCATATATATAGACACATAGGTTTACATGGATATTCAAATTCATAGGTTTTTAAATATATAGACACACAAGTCTACATAGGTACATAGGTTTACATGGATATTTAGATTCACATGCATTCAAATATACAAACACATGGGTCTACATCGGTACACATGTTTACACAAGTTCTTAGATACATAGGTACATAGGTTTACAAAGGTTTACATAGGTATTCAGATATACACTATACACATATATATATTTTGGACTTAGGTATACTAGTTCACTTAGATATTCAAATACACAACTACATTGCTCAGATATCAGAATTAGGGGCATACTGCAAAGTGCATGTCTTTGGTCCCCATTTTTAGATTTATTAGGTTACACTCATTATCATCACCAGTATCATCACCAAGTTTTCACTAGTTTGGGTCATAGGACCAACTACAACGATTGATTGATAGTATTCCACCAGACCCAATCCACATACTCAAATTTATAGCAGGGTCAAGTGAGCCTTGTTTCTCCACACATTCAGCTTACATACTCAGATATAGAGTGGGGGAAAGTGATCCTTATTTTTCCACACATTCAATTTACATACTCAAATTTAGAGTTGGGGAAAGTTAGCCTTGTTTCTCCACACATCTAGTTTGCATACTCAGATTCAAATTAGGAGCAAGTGAGCCTTATTTTCCACACATTCAGTTCACATATTTAGTTTTAGTACAGGGGGCATCCACACCATGTTTCTCCCCTTCACATATTATACTTCAATTCTTATCCACTTCTCTAGCTAAGAAATAAGCCAAATCTAGATCACATTTACACATGTAAGCATAGGTACATGTTCCTATTTTCTTTTACTCTAGTACATTCATTTCATTGCATTACTAGAATAAAATGGGGGCAAATGTAAACACCCTAATTTGGTCAAGCAACCAAAATTACTATGTCTTTTATTGCTCTTTTACATGAGAGTCTTAGTGATGATTATAGTCCTTATTCATATGGTCATTTTGAGTCTTTTAATATTTCTTGTCTTATTTTCCCTATTTATAACACTCCCAATAGTCACAAGTCATCTTTTCCATATCATAGGGGTCCATAGCCTATCCTCCTTGATTTTAGCTCTGTTATGAGCCTTAGGACACTAGAAACACTTTCAGCATAATAGCACCACATGGTACTAGTGTCCACTTGTGGCTCTAGTGTTCGATGGGCCCTTTCACCCATGTTTGAGTCATAACCCCTTTGTGATCCTTCTCTTATGTTTTTATCTCTTTTTTTATGACTTGATAGCCAATGAATAAGTTATTATATTCAAAACAAAGATCCTCCTATATAAAGAGGCTCACAAGGCATTTACATCTAGCACTCACTATTTTGGTACTTATTTACATAAAATAAACCAATAGTACAACTCAAATACTTTACATACTACTCAGTTTCACATCTAGACATTACATGCTTGATCAAAAAAGGGCCTAAGTAAAAGTCATTCTAGCATACCATGTAAGTTAATGGTGCACATTCCCTAAGGGAGAACTACATGCAATCTGAGACCCCTAACATTGGGGTTAATGTAGGCAACAGCTTAGACAACAAGGGTTTTGCTCTGCATAATCATAACATACCACAACCTCATTTATCCTTTCTTTTTTGCATTTGATTCATTTTTTTTTTCATGTGTGCAAGTATTCATTAGGTTTTTGTAGTATATTTAGCCAAAACAATGACATGGATGAGCCCCCGAGGGACATAGAACCACCTATAGGACCTCCAAAACCTCCTACAACTTCCCTAAAAGTTATAGATAGTCCCTATAAGAAAGACATTAGTGTCATAATTGGACACTAGTACCACATGACACTACTATCCTAAGAGGGGCGCTACTATTCATATCTACATCTCAACAAACAGTCAAAAGACAAAAGATTTCTCTGTGTTTGCTCAGTCATTTCCAATACCCTAATCTACATCAAACTTTGTTTATCTCCATATAAGTTCATTTTCTCCTTACACTTGCTATTTTGGGTTAGTTTAATTAAATCAAATGTTTCTAATTTTATTCAGATCAGTGACATACTCACCCCTTTAACTACATAGGTTTTAAGCTAGTAAAACCTTAAAAGGTTAAAACATTGAGGTTTTAAATTCCACCACCTTCATGAGGAGCCTAAGGCCCCATCCTTTGTTGATCAATGAATAAACATTGACCATGATGTTTGGACTATTGGCCCCCATCCCTAATTAGGTAACTGGGGGCGGGGGGAAGGTATGTGTCCCCCACCCCCAATGCTTTGTTTCTTATTTATTTATTTTATTTTTATTAAGTTATATTCATTCAAATGTTTTTTTATTAAGTTTTTAATTAATTAAGATTTTTAAAATTTTGATTTTAATTAATTTAATTTATAATTATTTAAATTTGTTTATATTTAATAAATTATGTTTTTTTTAATTTTTTTATAGAAAAAATAATATTGATTTCAAACTTGCAAATTTCCCGCTCAAGATAGGTGACTTGTGGAAACTCTTTTGATCATAACTTTTCACCTGGGACTCCATTTTTTGAACCGTCTATGGTGCCAGAAGGCTTATTCCATTATAATCATTTTGGTCCCTTTAATTTTTGGAATTTGTGTGCAGAAAAACCTATTCATGTTTTAGTATATTATTTTGTCTTCAAGCCTTTGAATTACCAAATTATAATGTATTTTTGTCTTTTTACAGGTTAAAAAAGTGCTAAACGGAGAAGTGGGATGCAACTTTAAGAGGGAGACGAGTTGGTGAAGACATTAATGACTTCCAAGTACATTTTGGAGGGAAAATTCTTCACCATGGAGATAAAAATTTTTATATAACAACCCATTAAAACCATTCCAAGGGTTGAATTTTCTTCTCTACAAGAGACCATAAAGCCAATCACTATATATTTTCATGTAATTTCTAGTTTTATTAGTGTAATGTCTCCCTCAACTTGTTTCGACATTATTGTGTTGGCAATTTTTTAATTCAATCGATTGTAATCAACTCTATTTTTGCTATCAATATGAATACCCTGATTAATGGAAGGTTGTGGCTGTTTTATTGGTGATGTGTGCATGTGAATGGTGGTTATTCATATTTATTCCATAGTTATGTTCTCCTTAGACACTCAAATTGTCCCCGTGGTAGTTGTAGACTAGCTAATCAAATGAGGGATCAATTTATAGTGTTGTGTTCAATTGAAAGCTTCATATTCATCTTTGTTTATAGTTGGCTTTTATTCTCTTTATTCCTCTCTATTATCATTTTTTATCAATCTACTTAGTCTAATGTTTGAATGCAATCTGTTGTTATTATTATATTTTGATTGTAAGATCTTTATTATTTCTATAAATACATTATTGAATGTTTGAATGCAATGGAATGAATGTCATTTATTACTATTTTTTTAATGTTAAATGCATGTAATAAACCCTTTAAAAATATTTTTAAAATCATTGAAACAAAACCTAAAAATGTTAATTTCATCCAGTGGGTAAACCCAAAAATGCAGGTACTATTTGTTTCCATCACACGTGAACAAAACCTATATCACAAAACAAGACTACATAAACCCTCTAAAACCTATTTAAATTGAACATTGTTAAAATTTTAGAACCAAAAAAGACACCTTGAATTGGAACAATTTAACATAGACCAACTAGGTCATCTAGTACGTCGTCACACTATAATAATAGACCTTAGGGAGCCCCTACAGGCTTCCTTTCAGGAGACACTAAATAGGTGATCATCCTACTTGAATTATTGTGCCAAATGACCCATCATAAAAATGTTAAAGAATATCAGGCATTCTTAAATTAGATAACATAATCTTGAAGAAACTCATCATCTTGTTGCTTTAAACTTTACAACTGGTCTAAAGTTAATTTGGGCATTTTGTGCTTATTAATAGCTAAGAGAAATATTTCCTCTAATTTCTTGAAAGTCTCTAGGGAACCATTGGGAAGGTGATGAAACCACTACCAAGATTTTCAAGCTAGGCTTATATGGAAATATTTTAACAATAAATGGCCATCTTTAGCCCAAATACCAAAAGAATGCACACATTGAATTACATGGTTGGAAGAGTCTTCATGACCAAAAAAGAAAGACAACATTGGTATGATGAACTTTTGTGGATAAGGATATTCAAATATACTTTTCACAAGAGGTTGATCTTTGATAATGCTATTATCAATATTAACATTACATGATAACGATTTTAAAATGAAAATTTCAACTTATCATTGGAGATATCCTATGGTACTTGTCATGGATGTAAGGTGACTAGTGGGAATTTTTGAGTTTTTAAAAGATGTATTCAATAGTTATAATTTGTCCTCTTGTTAAATTCAAAGAATGATAAGTGCATCTTTATTATTAAATTTGGCAAACTAGGGAACTTTTCTTAGTTGTAACTCTTTTCATGAAGAAATCTTCACATCATTATATTTTTGCAAGGAAGCCATGATATCTTTATGAACCATATGGAAATTAGTACAATTAAATAAAGGAATATTTGGATTGATCGTATCTAATTATGTTGTGGTTGGTGGGGGAGAAACATGTTGACTAAATTCAAGGTTAGATGACTTACCATGTTAGTTATTAATAGCATGGATTATGGTATCCAATATAAGCCATGAGAGAATAATGGAAGCAGGATGATGACTATTAAAAACCTTAAGTGTATGTGGGGTGATGAAATTTGTCAAACATGCCTCTTGTTGTCCAATTGGTATTGGTAAGGCTTCTAATTTGATATTGTAGCAATGATAATTTGACATTTTAGATTACTTTCTCTCAATATCTATGGATTGGTAAATATATGACTCTTTTTGCTCATAGAATACCTGATTTGAAAAATGTGTTCATGGAATGGGTTTACCTTTTATCCTTGGTATTCACAGGATTTTCATCCATATTATAAGAGAATTTGGAATAGAATAAATATATAAAAATTGTTGTTGCATTTATTTGCTTTATTACATTTACTTGTATTTATTATCTAGATTGGTGCACTAATTACTTATTGTAATTAGTTTATTATGTTTATTAATAAGTTGTACCAATTAAGATAATTTGATTAGCTAGTAGTCAACTTGGACACCTATCTTGTTACAGTGGAGTTCCACTCCACTATTTTGGGTAAGATAGGATATGATTGCTTAACTAAATCAACTTCTGTTGATCATTTACACAAGCTAGACACCTATCTTGTTTGTGTGGAGTTGCACTCCACTATTCATGTAGTTAGATATCAGTTGAACTACACATGTTGTGTGAGTTCCTTGATATTTATCTTGCACACTTTGCTCTATATAATTAATGGCTATTTGTGTATTCTACATCAGATTAATATTGAATTATGAGAGTAATTCATCATATTTGAGTTATTTATTCATTTGTGTTATTGTCTCAGATATACAGTTATTATTTATTACAATTACTATTTTATCTCTTGTTTATGATTTCTATTAGATTCATTAGATCATATAGCTAATTCTAACATGGTACAAGAGCTACCTTGAATCTATAAATTATTAAATATTTAAGAGAAAAATATCTAGATATAGGATTGGTTTTTTGATTTTGTATACAGGGACAAATTAGAGATTTGTGGAGAAGTTTTGAGCTCACCATTGAGTTCAAAGTGTCCAAGATAGTCAAAATCATCTACAATTTTATCCAAATTGGGCATAGGAGGTGAAATTGGCAAGGGTTTGATCAAGAAGCATGACGCCCAAATCCGGTGGGTACCTGAAAATTAAAGCATTTATGACAAAAATGGACCTCAAAGTTGCATTTGAAAGGCATCAAAACCTATACATCCATATAAAATTTGTCCAATTTACACATAGTCACCCAAAAGGCAAATTTTTTTTTGCTCCCACATACATCCATAAGGACCCTATGGTCTGTGCAGGGCAAAAAAAAAAATAGTAGACCTCACGGATCAGTAGGCAGATTTGATAGGGCAACTTCGAGAACCTACCATTTGAACACCAGTAGGTATTTTTGAGAAAAAATTTATTTAAAATAGCTTAAAATTTTATACTCTTTATTTCTATACTTTCATTTTTTTTCCATATTTTTCTAGAATCTAGGTTTTTCTATAGTACTTCTTGTCCGTCCTCATTTTTTCAACTTCAGAGGCTCATAACTTTCACATACGACCTCGTATAGAGGTCCCACTTTTTTTTAAAGTTAATATTTTTTTGAGCACAATGTATTAGTGCAAAAAAAAATTGTAATAAAGTGCATATTTTTGTACTTTTAGACTAGAGGGCCTAATTGAACTTTTTGTAAACTAGAAAAATTATAATCCAGCCTTGTAACTGCACTCAATTATAAAGTGACAACAAATACTTACTAGGTGGGATAAAACTAAGCACTTTAGGGGGGGTTTGGTGTGTTCTATACTTTGATTTCTACTTTGTTATGGTTTATTTCCAATTGCATCATGGTAAATCCTAAGTTTCCACTTATTAAAAAAATAAAACTATCACAAATAGAAATAGAATGCTTGTAATGCATTAATGATGCTAGGATATATGCCTTACATAACAACTCTTTTTACTACACCTACTGATGTAAAAGAGTTACAACACTTTCTCTTTGAAACTACTAAGGTAATTAGATGCATTCAGTCTTACATGTCTTTAGATTTGAATTTTCATATTAATAAATGTACAAATCCAAAATATGTTTGGGATAAATTAACATCATTGTTTGGTAAAATAAATGAGGTTCGTGGTTACCAAATTGATAACGAACTTGTTAGTTTAGATACTGAAAGTTATGCTACAATACAATAATACATAACTAAATATATCTTAGAGCACAACTTTCTAAATGTAAAATTGATAAAAAGAATATATTCAATTGATTTTTAGTGCCTTACACAAATTAGGTCTTGAATATTCATCCTTTGTCTCTAGCTTTCAAACTCATAGGCTCACATTGGGAATAGCATATCAAATGCCCACCTTTGAGGTATTCTCTGATATTTTAATGGCTGAAGAAGAAAATTTAATAGCTATGGGTCTAATAAAGTCATCCAAATCTCAAGCTCTAGTTGCAAGTCAATCTCTGTATAAGCAAGTTTCAACATCAACATTAAATATAAGTTCAAGTAAAAAGAAATAAAATAATTAGAATAAGTCACAAAAAGATAAAAATAAAGGGCAATAATCTTCCTCATAAGGAGATTATAAATCCACTAATAAGAAAGGGGATTCACAAAAAAGAATTGGCACTCCTTTCCCTTATTGCAAAAAAGGGTTTCATAGTGAACAAGATTATTGAAAGAAAGAGATTAATGACCTTAAAGGTCTTCTCAAGAAGAATAACATCAATCAATCCTCTTTAAAGGATTCTTCCACACCTTCAAATTTAGGGAAAGTGCTACACTGGCAAATTCTCCCAAATCATGGGTACTTGACTCAGATGCTTCGCACTATATGGGTTCTGATCCAGAATAATTTTCTGGATTGGAACCAAGTTCCTTGCCGCATATTCTCATAGGTGATGATTCTAAGGTAGATATCATAAAAAAAGGTAAAGTTGATGTTGATAGTGGTGTATTTGAGGATGTCCTTTGTGTGTTAGAATTATCAACTAACCTTCTCTCTGTCTACCAAATCACTCACTTTGATACTGGTATGAAAGTTGACTTCACACCCAATTCTGTATCAATCAAAAAATTGGAGGATAATGCCTTAGTTGTAGCAAGAAAAGACAATCATAATTGGCTTTATTTATTCTCCATTTTGTGCCTCAATCTTCCTATACAACTTTACTTTTACACACTGATTCAATGAGCAAGCTATGGCATGAGCAGTTTGGTCATCTGAATTACTGCTATTTATAGTAGCTTAGTCAGTAGGAGATGGTTACAGGGCTTCCATAGATTTAGTTTTCAAGGGGTGTATGTCATGGTGTGCCTTAGGCAAACATCTAGAGAATAAGTTTGATAACGGAAGGTTTGAAGGGCTACACAAGTCCTCAAACTTGTTCATAGTGATTTAGCGGGTCCATTACCTACTTTGTGTTTTAGTAAAACCCATTGTGTTCTCACTTTTATTGATGACTATTCCAGATATACTTGGTTTTATTTTCTAAAACTCAAGAGTGAAGTATATGATAGATTTCTAGAGTTCAAAGCTCTAGCAGAGAAAAATCAAGGAAGTATGTCAAGATCCTTTGCATAGATAATGGGAGGGAATATGTGAACAACAAGTTTGAATAATTCTATGCTCTTGAAGGAATTTATCTTTAGCATATAATTGCATACACACCTCAACAGAATGGTGTAGCATAGAGAAAGAACAAATTTTTAAAAGAGATGGTAAGTTGTATGAATCACGTTGAATCATTAGTACTTGAGTATTAGGAAGAAGCAATTAATTGTGATGCATATATATAGAATAGAGTTCCTCACAAAGCTTTAAATGGGATAACACCTCTTGAAGCTTAGTGCAACAGAAATCTAGTAGTGTATCATTTCAAAGTCTTTGACAATTTAGCATGGGCTTACATACCTTCTAAAAAGCATCGTGCTTTAGAAGAACAAAGCCAGACTTGCATATTTATGGGATATCCTGATGGTGTTAAGGGATATTAGTTAATTGATTTAGATTCACATGAGCTTATTATAGCGAGAAGTGTTTACTTTGAAGAAAGTCCTTCAAATTTGTCTTCTAACATTTCTCATTCTTTTTCCTTAGAAGAATAAGATAGTAGTGATGATGATACTCCTACTTCATCTACTCATAAGGATGATGAGGTAATACCTCCCTAGTAGGGTTTAGCATGTCATGTTCCTCCTCCTCCTCCAGATCTTCATCTATTAATGCCCTTGTGGGCTAACAGAGTTTGGCAGATGTAGACCCTCTTATTAGGGATCCATTAGATAGAAGGAGAACATGGTCACAACATGATCTTCCAAATTCCTACATTGCCACAGCTTCTGATCCATAGTCTTTTTAGGAAGCCACATGGATAGTTGAGTGGGATTCAGTGATGGAGTATGACTCATTGATTAGGAACAACACTTGGGATCTTGTTCCTCTTCCTAAGGGAATACAATTAGTATGATGTAGGTGGATATATCAGACTAAGTTTTCAATGGATGGAAATATTTATACGTATAAAGCACACTTAGTGGCCAAAGGTTTTTCCCAAGTGGAAGGCATTAACTATACAAAAACCTTTGCACCTGTTGCTAAGATGAATTCCATTCACTTGATACTAGCTATTGGTATAGCTCATGGTTGGGTTATACATCAAATGGATGTAAAGAGCACATTTCATCATGGGGATCTTGAAGAGCACATTTCTTCATGGGGATCTTCATGAGGAGATATATATGGACCAGCCACAGTGGTTCATTCAAGATTATTCATTGGTGTATTGCTTGCATAAGTCTCTCTATGGTTTGAAACAAACACCTAGGGCTTGTTATTCTAAGATGGACACATTTCTTCTTTTAGTTGGGTTCTCTAGATGTCACTCAGATCTGAATGTTTATATTCTACAATAGGAGGATTCACTATTATACTTAGTGCTCTATGTTGATAATATCATTGTTACATGGAGCACAACATCCATCATTAGTAGTGTTAAGACTACACTTCATGACAGGTTTTCTATGACAGACATGGGCCTATTGCATTATTTTTTTGGGATTCAGATAGTATAGTCTTCTTTTGGGATTACACTTTCATAGCCTAAGTATGCCATGGACTTATTAGCTTAGTTTCACATGGTTGATTGTAAGCTTGCGCTGACTCCCTTCTTTCTAGCGTTAAACTTAAGGTTCATTATTCCACTCCCTTGGTTGATGCCACATTATATCTCTATCTTGTAGGCAACCTAATCTATCTAATTCATACACAACCTGACGTTTCATATGTAGTTGGCATGGTTTCATGCTTTATGCAAGCACCATATGAGCTTCATTGGAGAGCCACCAATCATATTTTGAGCTACATTTAGGGCACTACCAGATAGGAGATTCACTATACAATAGGTACAAGTTTAGACTCAGTGGGATACATAAATTTTGATTGGACTAATGATTACGATGATTGTAAGTCCACAACTAGTTATAGCTTTCACTTTTGATCTAGCCCCATTTATTGGTAGAGCAAGAAGCAACATGTTTTTGCTATTTCATCTACAAAGGTTAAGTATTGTGGCACTGTTAATGCCACTACTGAGGCTATTTAGCTTCAAAATATTCTGACTAAGCTTGGTGTCCATTTTGGAAGCCATTAATCATTAACTATGGCAATTAGAACACTATCCAGATCTTGAAGAATTTGGTTCATCATCAGAGAACCAAAACATATAGAGATCCATATGCACTTTATCAAGGAGCTAATTTAGGTAGAGATCATTGATCTTAAATATTGTCTAACGAAGGAATAGATTGTAGATATTTTCACCAAACCTTTCATCGAGAGCAAGTATCTTCACTTGCAATCTCTTTTGGGAGTGCAAAACATCAGTTCTTTAGAGGACATTAGTTCTTCAAGAGGGTCTTCTAGACCTTCATTTTGAGGAGTTTTTTTCCTTCGGGTTTTCTCCTTTCCTCATCTATTTCTATAGAGTACCTAATATGGCTACACATTATTGGGACTCTTATCTGCATAGCCCTACCTAAGCTTCACTTATGGGGGGTGTTGATGCATTTATTTACTTTATTACATTTACTTGTATTTGTCATTTATATTGGTGCACTAATTACTTATTCTAATTAGTTTATTATGTTTATTAATAATTTGTACCAAATAGGATAAGCTTGCTTAGCTAGTAGTCAACTTAGACACCTATCTTGTTACAGTGGAGTTCTACTCCACTATTTAGGGTAAGATAGGATAAGATTGCTTAACTAGTAGTCAACTTGTGTTGATCATTTACACAAGTTGGACACCTATCTTATTAGTGTGGAGTTGCACTCCACTATTCATGTAGTCAGATATCAGTTGAACTTCACGTGTTGTGTGAGTTCCCTGATCTTTATCTTGCACACTTTGCTCTATATAAGCAATGGCTATTTGTGTATTCTACATTAGATTAATATTGAATTATCAGATTAATTCATCATATTTAAATTATTTATTCATTTGTGTTATTGTCTCAAATATATAGTTATTGTTTATTACTATTATTGTTTTATCTCCTGTTTATGATTTATATTAGATTCATTAGATCCTATAACTAATTCTAACAAAAATGATACTCTAAAAAGGTTAGAAGCTTAATGAAAACTATGGTTCTAGCAAAGAAGACTTAAAGGTCAGGTTCACATAATGTTTGACCCTTTTTAGAAATAAGGGTTGGGATAACGGCCTAATCAACTAAGAAGAAGACTATTAAATAAAGTAGGTCAATTAAATAATTTAGATTCACAATATATTATGATATGGTGCTAAATTATGGAAATATACTAAATATGGAAAGTACAATGTCAAACAATAATTTTAATGTTTAGTAATGAAAAAGGAATAGTACTTAACTTACTAAATGATGCATTAGTATATCAAAAAAGTGAAAGTGTAGAAAAAACTAAGATGATGTTTAGTTTGATTCGTCAAATTTTGGAATTTAGCTCTCTGTTAACCTAAAACAACTATAAAAATAGGGACACTAGTGTTAATGCTTCTTTCCTAAAAGTGATCTTCTATCCATAATAAAGTACAAGTCATTTTCTATAAATTCCACCTGTGCCTATTAGGGTTACCTATCACCTTGTAGATTGTCTATTTGGATGTGCATTGTTGGACACTAAATTTTAGCTAAGTCTTTTGATAATGGCATGGAAGAAGGATGGCCTAGGAGAATCATGGTACAGATTGAGCACAATGCAAAATTTGTATAGGTGTAAAAGACCATGGTGCAAGAGATAACAACATGAGAAGACCCATTCAGATGGGATGTATAATAAATGGATAACCTAAGAGCAAAGGGCTTGGAATATCAATGAAAGACTTGGGGAGCATGTGGGAAGTGGGAAATGGTTAAGGAGAGATTTTTAGGGATGAAACAAACATAAATCATGCATGAGTTTAGCATCAACCCTAATGAAGATAGAAACTTAGCAACAAGGATCCAACACCAAATGTGAATATAGGGGCACAAAGGCTTAGGTTCTTAGGGAAATAATGTAGTTAGTTGCCATGACTCTTAGTCCATTAGAGATCATTGGCTAGTGACTGAGAGTGTCATTACTATTATAACTACTTGGTCAAGGAGAATCAAGTATAAATACCCCTATTTAGATCTTTGTAATGATGTTGATCAATATTATATAATGCTTGATTATTGTTGTATGTCATTCCATTGGTATAGTCATGGATATCATTGTAATCTTGTCATTGTACTCTAGTTTATAGGTAAGTTGTATTACTGAGTTACACTATACATTTGTTATGTAACTTGTGTATCTATTATGGATATGATGAATATAATATATGTTATATGAACATGATCAATGTGGAATCTGGATATAATGGTGATGGTAATTTTATTTGTGTTTATTCATTTAATTAAACTTAGGCCCATAAATATATAAATATATATATATATATATATATAGGTTAATAATTAAATAAACTATATGTTCGGGCACCAATATATGACAAGTACACTTTCACATGACAAAACCCATAGGAACTAGTTTTTTGATGTGTGCTTCAAGTGAGTGCGTAAGAACTCTAAGTCTTGCATGAAATTATAGTGCATTAGATTATTAGGCTTTAGTCACCTCAACGTGCACCTAGGGAAAGGTCTATATAGGAAACTAACCCAACATTTTGGTTTCATTGTCAAGATTTGTAGTGCTTGTTGCATGATGGTGGAAAATGCTTAAGCAATTATTTCTCGAAAACATTGAATGATGGCTTACTAGTGTCAAAGATAACTTTACAATTCAATGTCTTGAACTAAGATTTTATGCACATGTGTGGGTTGAAAAAAATCTTTATAGTTACTTATATGAAACTTTCTTTGTGGAAGTCTCTATTCATTTGCATGCTTGGATCACAACCTATGCTCGAGACTAATTAAGAAATCATGGATGGAAAATAGCTTGGATAATAGAGTGTCATATGCCTTTAGCACACTTAAGAGTGTCATGGATGTGAGATGTTGATGTATGATGGAGAGGGGTGTTAAATAGTTACATCTTGGATTACATTGTATCAAAATGATGCTTCATTTGCCAAAATATTGAGTTATGGAGAATGTCATCAAACATGTTCACAAGTGTGAACTTATCTAGAGAGTGTGTGACATAACCTCCTCTAAATGAAAAACCACTCAATTTGAAACCACACTCCTAGAGTGAGCACACAAATTGTATAGGAAATATGATCCTCAACAACCATTCATTGATTATGACCAACTTAAGGAAACATTCCTCCAAGAATTTGATATTTTAGAGTTTGAGCAACAAAGTATTATCATGCTGAAAGATATAAAATAAGAGCTAACTAAGAGCATGCATGAATATGATGCATGGTTCAAGACACGTCTCTCCAAGATTCCCTTCAAGATTAATATTGCTCAACATGCTCAATGGTTCATGGGAGGATTGTTGCTCCCCTTTAGATGAACATTATCTCAAAGAAAATATACTAGCCTGCACGAGGCCTTGGAAGTTGCCCTTCAGGCTAAAGTTGTTGGTAGCATTGATACAAAAATTAATACTTTCATGGAGGCTCAAATTGTTGTAATGGCATCCTAATTAGACAATTTCACTGAACATAGTGATCATGACACTCGTAGCAACCTATGGTGTACCAATTGTGAGTCTGAAGTCCATAACAAAAATAATTATCCTCATAAGACCATACGTGTTGTACTGAAGCAGTCATGTGAGATTTTCCAGGATAAGCATGATGTTTGGGCTTGTTCTTTATTACAACATGCCATGTAATTAAAGGTGTCCATTTACTATAAGATATGTGATGCATATACCCATGACACCAATGAATGTCATCTCATAAATGATGTTCATGAGTTGCGCATGCATGGTACGCATCAAGCCTATATTTCAATCAACCAAGAGAATGGTGGTTATTGTGGGAGAGGTCAAGGTTGAGGATGAGGAGGTGGATGCTTTCCACCAAGGATGTGCTACAAGTGTGGTTCTCTTCGTCACTTCCAGCAAAACTACTCATTTTATCTTACATGTGTTTTGTATAAAAATGAGCACCATTTAGAGGAATGTCTTATTTTGTACATGACCATTACAAAGGAAAGAAATGAGAATGGTGACAGTATGATATGCATTGAAAATACACACTAGAAACTGCACCTTATCACTCTAATAGCCTAAAAAATTAATATTGCAATGTGTAGTGGTAGATAGTCCCAGTCTACATCCACTCCACCTGTTGAGAACGCACATTGCAAAGAACCTCATGTAACTAGGTATCCTGATGCTCATCAATAGAAAGAGGTGATCTAAGATACTATGACTTTGGTAAGGGAATTACAAGGGGGGATTCAATTTCTTAAGCACTATGATGTCATTCAACGTGATGATATGCAGAAGATCACAAACCACCAAGATGCAGTGCAGGATGGCTTCCAAGATCTCTAAAAGTGCCTGTTAGATGAGGATATTATACCACTATTATGTAATTATCTCAGGCATTAGATGCCAAGGCCTACTGAAGATTGTTGATTAAACCATGCTTAATGACAAGGTACTCCCATTCCCCCTAGCCCAGAAGAGGACAAAGAAATATTAGTGAACGTTGTCGTTGATGGATGGGTAATCTAGGGCATTTTAGCTGACACCGATGCTAAAGTCAATGTCCTCACAAAGGATGCTTGGTGAAAGATGGCTAGTTCGACCTTACAACCTTTTCCCCATGTATTGTTCATAGCCAACAAGACCCACACTGTGCCGATTATCATCCTTAAAAATATCGTTGTGGATATCCTTGGAGTTCCTTTCAAAGCCATCTTTGAATTTCTAAAATTGGCTGAGGCTGATGACTTCCCAACCTTGTTACGTTGTCCATGGTGTTATGATAACAATATTGATTTAAGCTTTAAGAAAAGATATATCAACTTTGAAAATACTGAATAACACATCATCATTCCATTGGAGCAAGCACAGGGGCCCTCATATGTTAAATGTGTTAACGTTGATGAGGATATTAATCACATATACAACATCATATCTCGAGGTAGTGAACATCATGATCCCACCCCTGATGACATCCTATAATGAATGGATGCATAATCCCTCTCTGATACTACCATTAATGCCTATGATTATTGGGCACAAGGTGACTATGACCTTACTAGGAGAGTATGCAGTGCCATCGATAGTCGTAAAAACACTCAACACAAGTATCACAAGCATCATAGGTTTGTTTGTCTTGTGACTGGGCAAGTCATGTGTGGACCAATTATGGTTGTGCCACTTGAAAGGCTAGATGAAGCTCCATGGTTCCATAGGCAAATGGAAGTCTGTGAATTCGTCCAACAACTAGAGGCCTTATATGATTCTTATGTTGATCATATGCAATCACTTGTTCACATTCTTGATGGAACAATTGTAAGGTGGTGGCATACTCATCATAAGCATATTCTTCATTGGATCATGTACGTTCTGCCTTACATCATATATTTCATCATGATAACCATATACGTGGTACTATCAACTATAATGGTATTCAAGTAACAGAACCTCGCCTTGAGGCATGCGAGGCAATGTGGTTGGTTGATGAAACTTTCTTACTAGAATATTTGTGTGTTCATGAAGTTTATGTCACTTTACGCCACTTGGGCTAGAGCTTGGTATGTTCATGAAGAGCACCATCTAGGTACACATTCTTGGCACCTGCTTAAGGATAATATGGTTTCAGTATTATCATATGCATCCCTAAGGATGGATTTATGTTGTAGACTATAAATAATACATCAAACAGTCATTGGTGACCCCAGTCTTATTGAAGATCAATTTCGAAGCATACATGGCATGCTGAAAGAATGATTGACCATTTTCAATGAGCTTATTAAGCAATCATCTTCCTCTACACCAGAACCTGTAATCAATCATGCACTCCAAGAAAGTTGATGAAGGTGAAGGATTTGATATGCCTGACAGATCAACTAGTCATTTGGATACACACATGGAGTATGGTGCTATAACTATTCATGACATAATTCCATATACACAACACTTATACTTGGAGCCACTTTAGACCATACAACAAAATATTGACTACTGTGGGAAATTACTAGTTAGATACTAAAATCTCAAAGGAATTTGAGCTATTGAAGGAATATCGAGATGTTTTCCCTAGAAATTATAGTGATATGAAGAGTGTTCACTCATCTTTGGGTAAAACACATATCAAATTGGTCGAAGGCACTTGCTCAATCAAGAAATAACCTTATCGAATGAATCCTAATTTGCATGCACGTGTTAAAGAAGAAATTGATAGGATGTTGCATGCAGGAGTCATCACTCCTATCAATGAGTCTAAGTGGGTTAGCCCTATGGTGATAAGTATTAAAAAGGATGGCTACATAAGGATTTATATAGATTACAAGTTACTTAACACTACTTGTGTTATTCATATGTTCCTGACATTATTCATCAAATAAATACTCAAAGGTGTCACTGGATGTGAAATTTATACATTCACAGATGGTCTGTCTATGTATTATCAAGTCTAGATTGTAGAGGAGGATAGGTGTAAGATTACATTTGCCATTGAGTGGGGGTCTTTTACACTATCACATCATTCACATTAAAAAATACCCTTGTTGTATTATCTAGAATAACCATTAAGGCCATCAAGGACTTTATCCATAAGTTCCTTCAAGTTTATCTGGATGATTGGACAATATATGACTTGGTGAAAAACCATTGTTTTAATCTCTAGCTCAAGCTTGAATGTTGTAGGACACTTCAAATTTCACTCAACTTGAAAAAGTGTCTTTTTTCTACTTCATTTGGCTTTCTCCTTGGTCACATTATTTATCGAGATGGAAATCTAGCGGACCCCATCAAGATTGTCATCATCCTTCATCTGCCAACACCAACTACCCAACAAGAGATTTGTGCATTCCTAGGTCATATTAGGTACTATAATAAATTTATTTATGGATATACAAAGATTACAGTGCCTCTATAAGAGCTCCTAAAACATAATGAACTTTTCATTTGGACCCGCTCATGCCAGGAAGATTATGTAGCCTTAAAGGACAAGCTTATCACTACATTGATTCTCCAGTTCCCCAACTGGACTAAATCATTCCATGTCCATGTTGATGCTTATAGCAAGGAAATCAGTGTGATACTTTCTCAACCTAGAGAGGGTAATATGGATCACCCTATTTACTTTGTAAGTAGAAAACATACTTCGATTGAAAGGAACTATACCACCACGAAGCACGAGGCACTCTCTATGGTCTATGTTCTTTAATTTTTTTGATAATATCTATTGGTAACCCCTTTTATTTTCTTCATATACCATGAATCATTGAAGTATATGGTTAACAAACCAATTTTACATGGTCGTATTTGATGCTAGATCACGTTATTTCAAGAGTTCCAGTTCTATATCATGGTCAATCCTGGTAAGGCCAATTACATTCATAACCATCTCTCACAAATTGATTTTGTTGAACTAGTGCACACCATCAAGGATGACTTGCTTGACATGTAGTTGTTTCATGTCTCACACATTCCTAAAGAGTTAGAAGACATAGTAGCATTTTTTACTACTAGATTTGCTCTAGCTCATTTAATCACTCCAACCAAGAAGTAACTCATCATTTGTGCTACTCCATTCCAACTAATCAGATGAGATCTTTATAATCTTGGCCACAATGAGGCACTTCAATGATGCATCATGAAACACGGGAGCACTAATGTGCTCTACGAGGTCTATGAAGGTTTTTCTATAAGATATTATGTTGGAGAAACTACTGCATAAAAAAAATTGTTAGTCAGTTTATGGTGGCCTACACTTTTTAAAGATGTGAAGCTTTATGCACATTAGTGTGACATTTTCCAGTGCATGGGGAAGCCCAATCAATAGGATACAATGCCACTTCATCCTATTTTATCACAGGAACCTTTTAAGAAATGGGCCATTGACTTTGTTGGCCCCATCAACCTAGTAAGATAGTGTAGTAGTTCACACTATGTTATCACCACAATTGATTATCTTACTTGTTGGGTTAAAGTTGCACCACCATGAGATTGTATTGTGGCTATTACTATGTATTTCATTTGGGAACATGTTATTATATGGTTTTGTTGCCTGTTGAGTATTAATAGTGATTGTGGTACTCACTTCTTCAATGAGACTATTTGTGTCTTGTTGGTTGAATTCATGATTGCTCACCATAAAACCACACCATATCATCCCCAAGATAATGGCACTACTGAGGCGTTCAATAAGATCCTAGACACAACTTTACCAAAGATATTTAATATTGGATGCACTGACTTGGATGATCGAGCGTCTCCAATTCTTTAGGCTTATCGGATAACTTACAAGTGCCTCAATAAAAGTACACCATTTAATCTTGTATTCAGTACAAAGGTAATTCTTCCAATAGAGTTATAGGTTCCCTCTCTTTACGTTATGCATTTTATATGGCTAGATGATGAGCCATCATTGAAAGCATGCCTGAAATCTTTATTGTAATTGGATCAAGCTCATTTTCTTGCACATTAGAGTCAAGATAGATAAATGAAAACAAAAGGCTTGGCATGATCATCACCTCAAGAATAAGACGTTTACTCCTAGAATGCAAGTCTTAATTTGTGACTCCAAGATCACGTGCCACTCCCATAAAACTCATGTTCACTATAATGGTCCCTTTATTATTCACATTATCTATCCCACTGGTGCATGTCGCTCGAAACGCTTGAATGGCCAATTTTTTCCTGGTCATTACAATGGTAGTCGGTTGTGACCATATTTTTTTGCTTGTCTTTTTTGTTTGTAATAATAAGGCAAATACCATTAGTTTAAGATTTTTTATTTTCAATAAACTGTTACCTTAGCTACGTGCCTTTTTTGTAGTTTTGTAATCATTTGCAATTTGATACTTATGTTCTCATGGACGACCATGAAGCACGATTAGTGTGGGGTAGGGGGTGTTACATGTATGAAGTCTATGGGGATACACATGGATACAAAGGTGCATAAATGAAAGTGTGTGAGGATAAAGGCTACACTAGATGTGGCATGTAACCATAAGCTCACTAGGTAAATAATGATTCTTGCCTTTGGTGTGGGTATTTCCTTGGTATGAATATTTAAATTTTCCTACATTTGTCATGCACTTCGAGAAAAATGTAGGATGAGACATGTCATTAATACAAGGAGGTAGTGGTAATGGCAAGTGTGTCAACATCACATCATGGATATACCATTGGTCACATTTATTGTATGAAGTGATGGTCAAAGAGGGATGGTAGTAAATGCAAGTTACCCCCTCAAACCTATAAAAATACAAAGTGGTTCATTTCACTTTTTACTATTGTTGCGATTGAGAATTTACAAAGCCAAAGGAGTGAACTCAAGTTATTGCAAAATGAATTCAACGCATTCAATCAAGTGCAGAGTGTTAATTTTTTAGTTGATTCTTGATCCTGAGGTGTGTTTTAGCTAAAATGTATAGCCAAAGCCATGTGAATTAGAAGGACGAGTAGGATTTCTTGAGTTGCAGGTTGCAGAGGTTGACATCAATGATTAACGTTTGTCAAAGTAGAAGAGTTGAGGCACTTATAATAACAATAACATATATTCATTTTGAAACATTAGATGATCATGCCTCAACCTTCAAGCTCCATGAAGGGTGATGTGGCTTAAGAAAAAGGCTCAATGAAGTGAACCACTACATGTCATTCCAGAAGAAAAAAAGTGAAGTATTGGTGGGGAAATGGCGATAATCAGGGAAAACTCACCTGAAGAACAAGGCATGCACATGGGAGATAAAAGAACAGGGATGGAATGACAAGAAAAAAATAAAGCTCAAGTGCATCCACTTCCACTTTTGTTTACTAAGGAAATGTAGTTGTTAGCCAATTTTCACACCTAAGTTTTGCATCTTTCATTTTAACTAAGTGCAACATTCTTGATTTGTTTATCCCCACAACAAAGTGTCAAGTGTTATTTCCTTTGGAAGCCTTTCTTCGATCTTTTTGAAAGTGTTATTTTGGTCTCTTTGCTCAAGTGTTATTTCTTTTGGGAGGGTTTTGCTCCGGGTTTTTTGTTCAAGTCTCAAAGGAATTGTTTTGGACTTTTTATTCTGAGACAAAAAGTCCAAAGGAATTGGTCCATTTCAAGATTTTCGAAGGGTAACTTACAAAAAGTTTGAAGGGTTATTTTATCATGGAAGTGTCCTTTACAAAAAGTTTGAAGGGTATATTTCCAATATTTTTGAAGGGTCTTTTCTTGGGAATTGGTCCTTTCAACTTTTCTAAAGGAATTGGCTCTTTCAACTTTTCTGAAGGAATTGGCTCTTTCAACTTTTCCGAATAAATTGTTTTGGACATTTTATCTGAAACAATCTTTCCAAAGGGTCTTTTTCTCATGGAAGTGTCCTTTGCAATATTTCCAAAGGAACATTTTCAATTTTGCCAAAGGGTCTTTTCTCTTGTGAAGGGACATTTTCAATTTTGTCGAAGGGTCTTTTCTCTTGTGAAGGGACATTTTCAAAAAGTCTGAAGGGACACTTTCAAAAATTCTAAAGGATCATTTCTCAAGTGAAGGGATGCTTCTTTATCTTGTGAAGGGACATTTTCAATATTTCCAAAGGGTCTTTACTCGAGAATTGGTCCTTTGCATTTTTTTTAAAGGAATTGTTTCAAACATTTTGTCCGAAATAATCTTTCTAAAAGAATTAGCTCTTACATTTTTTCTGAAGGAATTGGTGCTCTCTCAAAAAGTCTGAAAGGTCCTTTGCAAAAGCCCAAAGGGACACTTGAAAAAATTCTGAAGGGTCTTTTCTCAGGAAAGTGTCTAGTTCAAGATGCCCGAAGGGACACTTGCAAAAAGTTTGAAGGGTCTTTTCTTGGGAAAGTGTCCAGTTCAAGATTTTTGAAGGGACATTTCAAGATTGTTGAAGGGAATGCTCAAGCTTTTTAAAGGGAAAAAACAAAAGGGTCCACAAGAAAATTGTCTAGGAAAATGCCCTGAAGGAATGATCCCATTAGAATGATGGTTATATGGACGTCAACCTCAAGGTGATGAGCTAGTTGTTGGCATTTAAACAGTGGGTCCCTAGTAAATTGATGTTCCTTACTCAAATGCTCAAAGATCCAAGGGATCACATTATTCATCCACTAAAGTAGATCAGAGAGTTCATCTCACCATTGATCAAATCAATGTTCAAGACATTTTTTGATGGCCAACCAAAGGAACAATTGGCTAAGAGGCTTTATAAGATTTGAACATTTGATTAAGGTTGAGCTGGGGTAAGCTTTCAAGGGATGTTTGCAGATATACATAGAGCCAACATTCTGATAAATGCCATGAATGCATGCATGTAGACTCCAAGTGATGCCTCTCCAAGGTCAATAAAATGAAAAGGATGCTTCCCCATGTCATTGCACACCTCAGTGAGTCGGTGAGAAGTTGTTAGTACCAAGATAAATCCATAACAAGTGGATTCATTTGTCATAACTGCATTGATGCTATTTCAAAATATCTTCCACTAGTGTAACTATTGGGGAAGTATCTTTGAGAGAGCAGGTTAACTGTGTAACCACTTGAGGTGACATGGATCAATCATATGGCTTGAATGAACATCATTTACAAAGATGATTGTAGTTGAAGATGGATACTTCTAACAAATTTATTCCTCTTTTTGGCACCACAGGCCTCCTCTTCTCTCTTCCTTTTAGCTATAAATATAGCCCTTGGGCTAGTGTAAAAACAACCACATAGTATATGGCGAAGCCCTACTGGATTGATGTTATATTTTGCCTTTAAGCATTAGTACAAGTATTTTCTTTCTAGTTCTAAATAATTGTCTAAGCATGTAAGTGATGTATAGTGACAATAAGTGATGATTTTCCATCCTTTTATCCTTGTATCCTTTATCTTTCATGTCTGAGCAAAAGTTCTTAGTCAAATAGGTCATATAGAGTGTGTTCAAGTGTGTTAAATTGCTGTAAGTGTATAACTATTCTTGGAATGTGCAATTTGCCTTTCATTTCATTTACCTTATGTTATTTTATACATCTCACCTCTATACTAAAATACTTGTGTTAGAACCCCTTAAAGCTTGAAAATGGTCTATGTGTTTTGTTGTATTATGCATTAGAAAATGATATTCACATGGAAGATAATCTCAGTGCATCACCGATCTTAGAGTAGGTTTCCTTTTGTGCAATTTCTAACTCTTTTCCTTTAAATCAAATTGGTTTAGACAGAGGTTGTTTTACAGAGATACATTCAGGGGGCTAGCCCTTTAAATCTAGAGGTTCATTTCCTCTATAAGCATACTCACATGCCTAGAAATGTTCCAACATTGCCCAAATATGGAAGAGACTTGAACACTCTCTTTTAGTGTATACGATTTGGAGATAATAACGGTACCCTGAGATGGTGTTGCATGTCGAAAACTATGTATCTAATGTGCCCACCTGCACTATCTTTCATTAAAACCATCAACAACCTAGAAACGATGTAGAACTACAAAATGATTATAGAGTTGAGTGCTAAAACACCAGGAGTGAGTTGGTCTATGACTTGAATATTTTCAATGCCTTGTATTCTGCTAGCCTTTTTTAACTATTCAACCTCCCCTACTTTAGAAAGCCTATAAAAGTGGTCAAGTTTTTAATCTCTCGTGTGTATGAGGGATATATCTACTTTGTTGGGCACTAAATGAAAATCATGAATGAAAGAATTAGTAAATTATCAAGGTTGCAGTGCTTTGATGCAGACCTTGAATATGATCTAGAAGACTCGGTAGAGATAGAGAAGACAACTATAATGCTTGATTACCAAAAACAAGGCCATGCTATACATATCAAAAATCTTTAGGATCTTACTCTTTGAGTGGCCATGCACATTATCATGATGAAACTTGGTGACAGAGATAGATGGAAGGAGGTGGACATGGCCCACTTATATGTTCACACCAAGTCATTGAGGGGCTAAAATACAACTGGGTGATGTATTTTGCTAATAAAATTATAGAAGATGCAAAGAAGGCTCACTGGATGCCCAAACATAGGTTATTATGGGGTGTGTTCTTATTACTAATGATGTTTGATGAATTTATTTTACCTAACTGTAACTCTAGAGAATTTCAATGGGTGTGCCCACATAAGCATAAGTCCCTTGTAGAGCGATACAAGGCATTCACCTAACCTGGTTAGATCATTCCATCTTATAAGCTTAAAATGAAGTCATGGTATGATGGGACAAAGGAAGCCTCTGGGAATGAGTGATTCATTCCAAATGACTTACCTACACAGGTTGGCGATCAAGCCAAGTTTGTTGTAAAATAACACTACTCCCTCATGCACATCAATATGGCCTCATTTGGATTATTTTTTGCTTGGTTGAAGCTGCTTTATGATTTAATGGCATGGTACTTTATGAAATTTGTAAATCAAATATATGACATGCAGTCGATGACACTTGAAGCTAAACAAATTAAATCAGAGACTCATACTCTCTATCAGATATATAGATACCTTGGGAAGAAAGCCTATAGAGAAAGGGTTGAGTCAGACATAACTAACATCAAGGTGCATCAAACATTGGTTGGGGATTTCATTCATACTCTTTTCTATATGTTGAAACCAAAGAAGAAATCTTCGAGAAGTGTGAAACATGAGAAAGAGAAACTCCCCTCAGTACCACCACTAGAAAGGAAATAAAAGCGTTCTGGGCATGATGCCAACATAAATTCTTATCCATGACCTTTGAAAAGGTAAAGGACTGTCCAGACATCACCAAAAAGGGCTTCATTGCCAAAGAGGGATTCACTACTAAAGAGGGATCCACTAGTGAGTCAACTAGAAGGCTCAACACCAACAACACAAACTGATCCCTTACAATAGGGTCTAAAGGAGCCTAAGGATGGTGATAGTGAGGAGCTGGAAGATCTACCAGAAGGGACCTCAAAGAGAGTCAAATTTGAATAAGAAGATACTAAATATGAGAAGACACCCTCCCTAATACGAGAGGAAGAGACCACCCTTTAAGAGATGCAGATGGAGATTGAAGATCTACTTAGCGAATAGAGGGATGACTTTGAAACATGACTAAATGACATTGACATCAGGACCACTTCCCATGAGTAGGACATGAATGTCGAGATACTTGAGTAGGATCCCATAAAAGGGAAAGAGTCAGTTGATTCTTTGGTCATAACAAAAAGGTACGATGCAACCACCAACCGTCATGCCCAATATTGGATAGGCATCCCTGACAAGCTATGGTATCCATGTTCCCATCTTACTTAGGAAGATGCATCTGTCAAAACCTGATGCAAGATATCATTTTTCCTTGACATGTACAATGAAGAACACCATTTTGACATGCCTTCTGATAGTCTTGTATTAGATCTGCAAGTGGTGACACTACCCACAACTCTTTGGGTAGATCCCCATCAACTTACTTCTATACAAGCTAGCATGACACTCTTAAAAGTGACATATGAAGTTGCATAATAGAATATTCTTACAAAATCTAATGCACGATAGGCTGAACATAAACATACCAAGGTGGTGGAGCTATTTAATAAGAAGGTCATCACCTACACCAAACTAGAATAAGAACTAATCAAACTAAAGTGCTAGTTAGAGGTTCAGATAACCATTAAGGTAAAAACACTAAATATGTGTAAGGTTATTCTCAACCAAGACTTAATGCTCACAGACGGAGTCCCTTTAGCTGGTGAGGCAATTGACAAGTTGGAGACTCTCATGGAACTCTTATTAAAATGATGCAAAGAGTAGCCTGGGCCAAGAGATGAAAATGTATGGGCAACAAAATAATTTACTGAAGCATTAGAGGTGTACAAACACACCTTGCACAGAGTTAGGGACGTGATTCCCATTCTAGATGGGTTTTTTGAGAAGTTGAAATGGCCCAATTTATTTTAGAAGCTCGGCTTCAAGTAGAAGAGCTTCAATGCCAACAGTTGGCTGATACAACCCTTTTAATAAAATACCGTACCAAGTGTGTGAAGGCATTATAGGATGTAAAAGCTATCGAAGAGACAATAAGCATGCATCGATAAGAAATAAATTCTAACTTTGTGACACTCTGAGGATAGGTTGTAACTAAGGTCACCATGCTTGAGGATGTTCATAAGGATGTTTCCACTCCCTTGAATGTTTGATTAATAAAGCAAGCAAGTGTCCTAACCAACTTGAGGAGACCAAAAATCTAAAAGTGACCATTGAAGAAATAACAACAAAGTTGCTCAACAACTTGTCACATTGGGGAGGTGTCAATAAGTAGATTGAATAGGTTGGTATTGAATTTTTGGTTAAATCTGAAACTGATGCTTAATCTGAGATTGACTAATAACATAGTGTGGGGTGATGTTGGACCCCAAATTTTGGCTCAGTCTTTTGATAGCAGAGTGGAAGAAGGATGGCATAGAACAAACACGTTGTGGGAGAAGCATAATGAGGGAAAAGCACAGTGTGGGAGAAGCATGACATGAAAAGAAAATGGCACAAAAGTTATACAGGTGTAGAAGACCATGGTATAAGAGATCATCGCATGAGAACACATACTCATAGGGGATGCACAATAAATGAAAAACCCAAGAGCAAAGGACTCAAAATAATAGTGAAAGAATTTTGGAGCATGTCGGAAGTGAGATATGGTTAAAGAACGATTCTTAGGGATGAAACAAATGTAAATCACACACGAGTTTAGCACTAGCTTGCATGAAGATATACAATTAGAAATGAGGATCCAACATTAAATAAGAATATAGGGGCATAAAGGCCCACGTCCTTAGGGAAATAATGTAGTCAGTTGCCATGAATCTTAGTCCACTAGAGATTGTTGTCTAGCCACTGAGAGTGTCATTACTATTGTAACTACTTGGTCGAGGATAATCAAGTATAAATACCCTTGTCTAGAGCTTTGTAATGTTGTTCATCTTTGTTGTGTAATGATTGATTATTATTTTATGTCATTTCATTGGTGTAATCACGAATATCATTGTAATCTTGTCATTGAACTCCAATTTATAGTTAAGTTATATCATTGGGTTTCACTATACATTTGTTATGTAACTTGTGAATCTATTATGGATATGATGAATATAATCTATGTTATTTGAACATGATCAATGTGGATTTTGGATATAATGGTGATGGTCATTTTAATTGTGTTTGTTCATTTAACTAAACTCAGTCCCATAACTATGTATTTCTTTTTTTGGTTAGTCATTGAACAAAGTATATGTTCGAGCACCAATATATGACAAGTACACTTTCACATGACAAAATTAATGGGAATCGATTTCTTACTCGTGCTTCAGGTGAGCATGTAAGAACTCTAAGTCTTATGTGAAATGCTAGTGTACCAGCTTGTTAGGTCTTAGTCACTTCATCATATGCTTAGGGAACGGTCTAGATAGTAAATTAACCCGACAGACGAAGATGTTCTGGATATTAGTGTGTAGCTCAAAACCTCAAGTCCTCCAATTAGGGCATGCTACCTTGTAAAATAGGTGTTAGTGGGCTCAAGTGAAGTTGAGCAAACCTCAAAGACCCCTCTATCAATGAGTGTTGTCTACATAGCCATGTACTCTAAAGAGGACCTTAGATTGATGTTGTTTTCCCCCTCATGTGGGCTTGTGTATGAATAACTATGTAATATTTTATATACAAGTGCATGTAGTGATATAGCTTGTAACATGGAAAATATTGCTCATGGGCTGCTCTTTGGATGCTTTAGACCTATAATAATATTCTTCCTATGATTGATATAGAAATAAGAAAAAATATAGCAATTTTTAAAGATTCAGAGGTGTTTTTAGATTGATGTGTGCTTAGAAAGTACTTGATACTACTTGATGATAATGAATGGTCTTTGACTTGCATTTATACAACACATTTTGAAATGTTCTCATGGAAGAGTTAAAATAACACTATAGGCTGACCCATACATATCAAAATATTTGTAAATTTGAGTGTTTTTAAGGTATAAACACTAACATTAGACCTAGGACACTAGTGTCGATGCTAGTGTCCTAATCCATATGATAATGTTTAAAAGAATAGAAAAATGTTGAAGATCTATAATTGATAATGAAGGTTATATATTAGGTTTTAGGCATATTATGGGCTACATGTGATCTAGGTAATTAGAATATTAGGGTCAAACTATAAGAAAGCGTTTAGGCACAATGATATGGTGAACATGAACCTTGAAGCAATGTAAAGGTCTTAAACTAAAGGGTTGAGCCATGAATTTCTTATTTTACAAGCATACAAGACTAGGCATCTATAAATGATGCCTAAATTGAAAAATCTGACAAGGCTTTGAAGAGAAAATGATTGTTCAGTTGAAATCTTTATAAGCTTTTCTCATGTTGTAAGCAAGCTAGTGAGTGGAGGAGGTGCTATGTCAGAGTTAGGATGAAGTGGATATTGGAAAAAGCATTTGAAATGGTGCATATATATTTTGCAAAAGAAATTAAGCCTTGTAGGGGACAAGAATAAAGGGTGGTTTGGCCATGGTTGAGCAACAATTATTTGAGATTATAGTGAGTTATTTGAAGGACTTTGGCCCTGATCTAGACCATGGTGGCAATGTTAGACAAAGCCTACATTCTGATGGGGAACCAAGAACAACAAACTATGATTCCACTTGTCAGGATCTTGCTCCTCAATAAGAGCACAATATGATTACCTTGTATAAGCAACTAAACATGGAATTATACCAGAATGAACAAGTAACTAGAATTCACAAATAACACAGAATATGAGAGACAATACACAATCTTGTATTAATACTCATTCAAAAAGAAAATGCAATACAGAAGATGCCACTTCTTCTTCCACCTCTCAGAGGCTTCCCACACCTTAAGGGCTCCCAGTAATTCTCAATCAAGAGTTTACTCTCCTACTAAAAATGGTCCCAACACACAACTCACACACAAAATTGGTGTTCACCTCCAACCAGTCAGTAATAACCCTGCCAGTACGCAAGTACTCAAAGTACTTCAAGTAGATCTCCCATGAACTTGCAACAACCTACAACTCAAATGATCTTACTTACACATGTAGAACTTCTCCTTGATCTTGCAACAACTTGCAGATCACCTTGTTCTTACAATTGGAAGGATCTACCTTGCCTTCCTCTATTTGCTCATAATTACAATACATGCCAATGGGTCTATAAATAGATCCTAGACTAAACCATAACTTAGACTCTTAATTTAGACACGTAGCTCAAGACTCGAAATAGCCTTTACATGCAAACAATCAATTCAACAAACTAATTGTTCATGTAATGAACAATTTTGGAACCGCAACTGCAACCGATATCGATCCCTGTCTGACTGGAGATGATCGACGTCGATCGACTCCTGCCGATGTCGATTGCCCTTTTGTTCACCCCTGACCGATGTCGGTTGGCCTGACCAATGCCGGTGACTGTGACACTCAGCAACTCCTCCATGTATGCAAATAGTTGAAGCTTTTAGCTCCATAACCTAACAATCTCCCACTTGGAGATAAATAGCTGTAATTGTACCTATACTTATACATCATCTAGTTTGTTTCCTGCCATTGTATCCCTCTTCAAGATCACTCTTGAAGACCAACCACCACAAAAACCTGTGGTGCACCTCCTATCATCCAAATCACTTGCCACATCCGCATCTACAAACCTATGTAGAAAAGAACTTGACCCTGCATAGCATGTGCACCTGCTGCTGGTCCCTCTCAAATACCTGAAAATCCACTGAACTTCTCTCCAGTGCTTCTTTCCCGGATTGGCTCCAAACTTTTTGACAACTCCCACTGCTTGGGAAAACTCAGGTCTAGTACATACCATGCACTTAACCTCATCATGTGAATCAAGACACTGTTCATAAAACTGTCCAACCATCGACGTGCTAACCGGTTTCACACAATCATCTGGAGACAAAATCAACCTGTGACCTTCCATGTCCCTAAAACACACTCATGCCAAAGAATATTACTGCTCCCAGATTCCTCATGACACACCTCTAAACTAACTTTACCTTTAGTTCAGCAACTCCCTGCATATGTGACCCTACTACAAGCACAACATACAGTAACAGGATAATGTAGCTAATATTATCCAACCTGGTAAAGAGAAACACAATGATCAAACCTCCATTGTCTTACAGCTTACTCAAGACCATATACCCTGGCCTTCTGTCTCACGTGTCCATTTCCACTTTTCTTTATCCTAAACATCCATTTGTCTCTCAGTGCTTTCTTCCAGCTGGCAACTCCACCAAAAACTCCCGTTTGGTTCTTTTCCAAGGAATCACATTCCTCATCCATGCCAAGCTCCCACTGTTTCCTGGATCTACCTACTCTGCTTCTTTAATAACTTCCTGGTTATTGACCATCAGTGAGCAACAAGTAGTGTAAAGAAGGGAAATGATGAATTTGAGGCTTACTTATCCTTTCAATCCTCCATATGGGTGCTTGAGACTCCTTGACGGCTTGCTGTCTGCCCAAAATCCTTCTCAGTGACCGATGCTGGTCACATCTCAGTCTGCACCTGACCGACGTTGGTTCTATGCAACTGCCTCATCGCCGACATCGGTTCCCCATGATCGACGCTGGTGTTTATCTGTCCCGAGTCACCGACGTCGGGCTGCACATAGCCGACGTCGGTCCTTATCTAGATGCTGATGTCAGTTTTCTAATCGACGTCGGTCTTTGTGTTTTACTTGTGAGCGATGACCTTTACCCGCGAGCTCCTTTTGGATCAAAATCCTGTCCAAATCAACCTTGCTCTGCTCATAATTCTTTAGCCCCTTCTGCTGATCTTTGTCCGTCATCTTCTCCTTGAAAACCAAGGCTTTCCTATTCTTGTCACGAGCATCAGATTCCTCAAGAAACATCACTTTCTTCTTTTGCTTACAAAAACCTCGATCCATGCTTTTCAAATATGAAAGCATACCCTTTGACTCAAGAACATGCATCCCCTTCTTATTCATGTGACCAAGCCTATTAAGCCACATCTTCGAATCTATAGCTGAAGTAGATAAACCAGAAGGAGAATCAATAATACAAGTAGATAGATAAAGCGTACCTACTTTCTTACCTCTTGATACAATAAGTGCACCCTTGGTAACCTTCCAAGAGTCCATTGTGAGAGTTACTGTGTAACCCTCATCACCCAACTTTCCAACAGAAATTAAGTTCTGCTTCAGGATTGGGATACGCATGACTTCCTTCAACACCCATGTGTTCCCTGTCTATAATTTCAGCTTCACTTTCCCTTTGCCAACCATTTGACAAGGCTTACCATCCCTTAAATAAATTTCTCCAAAGTCTTTCTGGACATATTCATGAAAAAATTCCCTATTTGGGGATGCATGGAAAGAGGCACCAGAATCTAAAACCCAAGATTCTACTTTATCTAAAGAACATACTAGAGCATCTTGTGCAACAAAATCCGCAACATCTGCTTCTTCATGTCCTTCATGTTGATCTTCATTCACCCAGCAATCTCTCTTTAGATGCCCTTGCTTTCCACATTTCCAGTAGGTTATTCTGCCATACTTGGACTTGGATCTCTTGCCTATCTTGGACCTTGATCTCCCATGCTCGATCTTCTCTCTCTGCCTTCCCCTGCTTTCAACACTCAAAGCATTCCCTGATGATTCACCTGTGCTTTTCCTGTGAATTTCTTCATTCAAGATTACACTCACAACATCATCCACTTTTTAGATTTTTGAAGCAGATGCAATACTACTAACTGCCATTACCAAACTCTCCCAACTTTCAAGTAATGAGCATAAGATTAAGAGAACCTTAATTTCATCATCAAAAACAATATTGACTCAATTTAACTGGTTTACCAAACCATGGAAATCACTAAGATGACTATGTACAGATCCACCTTCCAACATTTGCAAATTAAATAATTGCTTCATAAGAAATACCTTATTCGAAGCTGAGGGTTTTTCATATAAATTTGCCAAAGATTCCATCAACTCTACCATTGTCTTAGCCTGTGATAAGTTGGAAATCATAGACGATGCAAGGCTCAACCTTATAGATCCCAGAGCCTTCCGATCAAGAACGTTCCATTCTTCATCCTTCATATCCAGGGGCTTGCATGCAACCCCACCCAACGGTAAGTACAAATCTTTCTGATATAGATAATCTTCAATCTGCATCCTCCATAATTGATAGTTCTTGCCATTAAACTTCTCCATTCGTAGCTTACTTTCTTCTGCCATTGCTATACTCCCACTCAAACAAAAACCCCTGTGAGTAACCTGTAATCAACACACACTAACTAGATCTGATACAACCTGTTAGTAACCCAACCAAAAGCTCTGATACCAATTGATGGGGAACCAAGAAGAACAAACTATGATTCCACTTGTCAGGATCTTGCTCCTCAATAAGAGCACAATATGATTACCTTGTATAAGCAACTAAACACAGAATTATACCAGAATGAACAAGTAACTAGAATTCACAAATATCACAGAATATGAGAGACAATACACAATCTTGTATTAATACTCATTCAGAAAGAAAATGCAATAAAGAAGATGCCACTTCTTCTTCCACCTCTCAGAGGCTTCCCACCCCTCAAGGGCTCCCAATAATTCTCAATCAAGAGTTCACTCTCCTACCAAAAACGGTCCCAACACACAACTCACACACAGAATTGGTGTTCACCTCCAACCAGTCAGTAATAACCCTGCTAGTACACAAGTACTCAAAGTACTTCAAGTAGATCTCCCATGAACTTGTAACAACCTGCAACTCAAATGATCTTACTTACACATGTAAAACTTCTCCCTAATCTTGCAACAACTTGCAGATCACCCTGTTCTTACAATTGGAAGGATCTACCTTGCCTTCCTCTATTTGCTCATAATTACAATACATGCCAATGGGTCTATAAATAGATCCCAGACTAAACCATAACTTAGACTCTTAATTTAGACACGCAACTCAAGACTCGAAATAGCCTTTACATGCAAACAATTAGTTCAACAAAGTAACTATTCGTGCAATGAACAATTTTGGAACTACACAGGCGACTGACATCAGTCCATGTCTGACTGGAGATGACCGACGTCGGCTGACTCCTACCGGAGTCAGTTGCCCTTTTATTCACCCTTGACCGACGTCGGTTGGCCTGACTGATGCCGGTGACTGTGACACTCAGCAACTCCTCCATGTTTGCAAACAGTTGAAGCTTTTAGCTCCACAACCTAACACATTCATCTAGTGTAGGTGGACTTAGGGCCTTCCTTTTTGTCTTCGAACATGATGATGAGAAGGGTTTTGAATGACAGTGGCTACAATGGTGGTTTCTCAATGCGACTAAGTCATATTTTTGTGCATAGTAAGTGGTAGAGTTATTTAGAGCCACTAACAACGGTGGTGAGATCATGATAGAGGGGGTGTTTTAGAGGCCATAAATCAATGAGTTAATGGGGGAGTAAAATGACTCAATTTATGTCCATGCAAGTTTAGCCTGGGCTGAAGTTGGGACCTAGGTCGTCTTGACTTGCATTATGAGTCAAACTGAGTTAGGGTTTAGGGTAGTCTCTAGGACCCTCCCCCTCCTGATCCCTTTTCTTTTAAATAAAACTTACCTTAAGAAAATATCATCAAAAATAATGTTATAAATAAAATTTAACACTTTTCAAAATTAGGTTTTAGTGATCATTAAAGGCCTCGAGGGCAATGGATTGGGAAGCTTGAGGGAAGTCTAGAAGGTAACCCGATCAAAACTAATCATTTTAATAAATGGGAATAATGCCTTAGATCAAATTTTAGAGTTGAGAGCCACATGGTGACCATTAATCGTGATTGAGAAGTTTTTTGCCCCTTCATCCTTTTCACTTGTTCAAGTTCATAGAGCTTCACAATGACATTATTGGAGACTAAGGGGCCCCATAATCTACCCAACCATGCATTGGACTTCTTAGAAACTGAAACAAATACTTTTCAATAATATGTGAAATAATTTGGAAGATCCATTACTAGAGGCTATCCAGGGGCTTAAAGGACAAGTGAGCAGGACTATGAACTAGTCCTCCCCCAGATCCTCGAGCCTTCTTTCACTTGTGTGTTTGAGAAACCGTAGTTGAGTTGAGGAGTTTTATAGAGTTTTCTAAGGTTTTGCATGGATTTCTAAATTTGACATGATCCAATGATAAGGATAGGTTAGATTTGATGGTAGAGATTGGATGCTCTACCCATTAGGGGCTTGCCTAGGATATTTTAGGCACCTTTTACTGTCACATGGGACCTATTTGATCTTTAACTTAGTCCTTTTTAAAAAAATCAACTCAATGCAAAAATAGATGTTAAATTTGACTTAAATTATAAATATGGGCTTTCTAATTTGTCAAAATCATATGAGGTCCTGTTTGAACCCCCTCAAGTGTCAAAATAAGTCTTTTAACCTTGATATACATTAGAACCATTCTTGTTTTAATTGTGAGGCTAGACTGAGATTATGGGGGTCATAGGGCTTGTAAGGCTCATTTAGGCCATCCAAATCTTAATAGGTTAGTTGGTACAAGGAAGGTTGACACGAGCACTATGACGATTATGCTACTACATGTACATTGACAAACACACTTATTATTCCTACGTGGCGTGTGTTAATTGTCACATGGAAAGTCACATGTAACCTTTTTTGTGCATTTTACATTCTATTTTTTTTGTTTTATTCATATAATTTTTTTAGGTATGACAATTTGAATTCAAATTAGGACTATGTCGGTCCCAAATTAACATCAAATGGTAGACAAAGTAAAAAAGATGAAACAAGGTTGTGTGAAGAAAAGCCAAAAGGGACCACACCAACAAGCCTAGGGGCATCACAATACTTAAAACAAACCATGAAGAGCATCAAAAGGTAAGGGAAAATTAGTAGGAGAGAAGGAGAACTTCATAGAGCATTGAGAGAAGGTACATGAACCATCAAAAGTCAATAAATGCTCCAATAACACCTAATTTGAAGCAATAGTCCACAAGAACATAAACATCTTAAAATCATGCAATTTAAAGATTAATAAATGTCTATGGACCATTTTTAAGTGTGAAACAATCCTTGAAACATGGCAATCATATAAGTGAGGTTTAATGAATGAACGAACAAAAGTTTTTAATAATGTCCACAAGACCAAGCAGTTTGTGGGACCAAAAGCAATAACAATAGTGATCCATGCTAACACAAGTGCTTGACACAAAAGTTGCCTTATTAGTCTTATGAAAGGTCCATTCCCATTTTTATGTCAAATCTTGATTAAAAAAAATGTTGTTTTGTCTAAGATTGCCTCTTCAAACAAGGCAATTAGGTTGTCCACTTTTAGGTTGTTATCATACTTGATTCAAATATCACCATAGGTTGCACACTCCATGATGTAGTCCCATTATGTCTCCACTGCCCCTTGTTAAAAAATATGCATGTTTTCTTTTCACACTATTCTCTAAGCAAGTTCCACTTGTCGATTTCACACCTAAGATGATACAAGTGAGTCATTAACTGATCCATCGACAATTTCACCTTCCACTTGATTTTTGCCCTTATATATGCCTTTTCATCATGGTTCCACGTGGGATTAAATAATTTGACAGAGTATTTTTTTCTTCCACTCAAGTTGTTTTGTTGACATGGCTATCTTGAATTTCTCTCTCACATATTTTTTTGTTTCCTCATTAGTATTTGGGTGCTCTTTGCATGTTAATATCCTATTTACTTATCCAATTTTTGTTCATTTTCATCCACGTATTTTTTCTCCTGCTTAGCTCTTCCTCTATCACCATTATAGGTTACCGATGATTCTTTGTACTTTGTGTCTTCTTTAAATAATTTAACATCCGGTTATTGTTGATGCCTCTAACGGGAACGTCGTTATTTCAGCTAATAAAATCTCATATAGAATTGATATTTTAGTTTTGAGAATGCTTGTGATTAGATGTTTTTGGATTCTTTCTATCTATCTCTATTTTAGATCTGACGTATTGTTGTCTCAAACCTCACATCTATAAAAGAACATTAGTGTGATAAGTCGAACAAGGTTCTCTTGGTTTGCCAATCCCATAATTATGTATTCCCACCTTTATTTTATAGTGAGTGTAGAGCTTTCCATGCACTTGTGTTCCTTTTGCCTTGCAAGTCTCTTAACTCAGCTTGTCGTGAAAATCAAGCTCGACATACTCGTACTCTTCCACCATTTCTAATAGACTTCCTTAAAAAAGGAGTTAATTTATTCTTTTTTCTCTGTAATAAGAAGATCATGACTTTGGTTTTGTTAGTATTTACTTGCATTCCAACCTCTTCACAACTCTTAACATAAGAGCTCTAAAGCCCCCAAAAGTTCTCTCAAACTATATTTTTTTTTACAGTTAGAATAAGATCATCTATATATAAGAGTGACCTTACTACATTATATAAGATAATGTGATCTTCAGTTCATTATTATTACTTGATTGTGACAAGTTACTATTATTTTCATTTTTAACATTAATTTATCTTGAGATTTATGAAGACAAAAAAATTTAATTTGATTTCTTAAATTTAAATAAATATTTACTAGTTTAATAAAAATAAAAACTAAAAATATATCATTTATTTAATTTTCTCTTAATTGAAATATATTGATAGAATTATTTCCATTAACAAAAGTTTTGATCTTCCATATTTAAAAATATAAAAAAAATCTTGTATTGACCTTTTCAAATATAATCATTTTTTATATATCATTTTAAAAAACAAATTACCACAAATTTAATTAAACTATTTATTATCATATCGTTATGATATCATGTTTAATTTTTATATCAATATTTTATTTCCCATCTCCTTTTATAACAATAAATAAACAATTAAATAATTTTTAATAACAATAAATAAACAATTAAATAATTTTAAAGATATTTAAAAAAATACCTAGATTAAAGACGGGCACAATGTTTATATTTTATTTCCCATCCCTTTTCATAACAATAAATAAACAATTAAATAATTTTAAAGATATTTAAAAAATATAGGAATTAAAGACGCGCACAGCGATTATTTATAATTTTTATTTATTTAAAAAAATTACTTATACATATCAACCAGCTGCTAACCTTTTATAATTTATTATTTGATGCTCCGCCCAAAAAACAAAAAGAAAATTTAACATAAATAAAAATTAAATTGGTAAAGGATTTTGGGGTTACAATCTTTTGTATGAGATAAAGGCACAGGCACAAGCACAGGCACAGGCACAGGCGTGATTAAAGTTGTGACGTGCGATGTCCTTTTAATATGATCACCGCCATCACCGACCTTAACGGGAGGGCGACGGAGTTTGGGTTTCCAAGAACAAAAGTGAAAGATAAGATTTGTGAGAAAGGAATGAGAAATTTGTGCAGTTGGAGCTTAATTTGAATGTTTCATATTGTTCTGCTTCACGGATTCATTTGTTTTTCATCAAACGTTTCCCTCAAGAGAGAGGCGAAAGCGTTTGACGCCATCATCGTGGAAAAAAAGGAGGGCGGCGGGGAGGCGGCGCGGGCATAAGCAAGCATGGACATTCTATCTAGCAGAGAGAACAATTACGCAAAGCAGCACGAAAATCTCTACCGACAATGGTTCCAGTTCGCCGATGCAGGTATTGCAATTCCCTATTTCCATTTGCATTTTCATTTCAATAGAATGTTAGGTGAAAGTGATCCCATGCAATGCAATGCAATGCAGATGGAGATGGGCGGATCACAGGAGACGATGCTGTGAAGATATTTTCCCTCTCCCTTCTCTCGAGACAGGAGCTTAAACAGGTTACATTTCACGTCTCAACCCTTTCTTTTCAGGGTTGGCTTCTTTCTGATCGAATCATAGCGATGTAGGCCCCACTTGAACATGTTTCCCCCTTACTACCTAATTATGCAACCCTTGTCCTATCAATAACATTGTAGGTTTGTAGGCAATTTACAACTTGCATAAGCTACTTACTGAGCAATTTAATTTTTCATTGAATTCAACAGTTGTAGCGTTATTCTTTTCCGAAGGATGCATGCATTGAAGTCTGGAAAGTTTCATGTACAAAGTTATCTTTTATGCTCTCCGCCTTTTGAGTTAAAATTAATATGAGCTTTATTCAAATTCTTTTAGTTTATGCATCGTCTGACATGTAGGAGCTTCCAGCCTATGTTCACTCTATCCCTTATCTCGTTTTTAATCTTTAATATTTGTTAAGACTATTTTTCTTGCTTCTGAAATTTAAAATGATATCTTTCCAATATAGAAGAGACCTGTTATGCTGTTGTGTGCAGTCTCCTTTGGCATCAGTTTTTATGTAGTATCATCTGTGCAAGTCGATATTGTTGCATTGATCAATCAAAGTTTTAACCTTGAAATCACTGTCCACTTGAAAGTTATTGAAGTTTATATGTTTCCGCAGTTCAACATTAGTAACACGGAATCCATCAAAGTTGTATTGCTTGATGGAAGTTGAACTCGTGACTATCTCCTTAACGTGTCGCTCAAATATGATAACTATCAGGAAGCTGGTTAGTGCAAAGTACAGCCATTGTTAAATTGAAGTACTGTTGAAAAAAACTACATAAGCTGGAGCTATTACAATACATAATTGCTTTCTGTTAATAGGAGCCAAGTCGATAAAAAAGAGAAGTTGAGGGTTTGTGCACATTTTGAGTATGGTTTATCTCTTCCACATAAAAGAACTGTTCTTTTTTCAGAGAGACCAAATCTTTCCGATCTGATCTTGACATTTTAAAAACTATTTTTTTCTTTTTAAAAATAAAGAATTAATTGCTTTACAAACTCTTGTCTCAGCTGACTTGCTCTGCTCATCGATAGATTAAAGTTTTAAATATGTTTATATTATAATTTTAAATACATACTTTTTTCCTGTACGTGACTTTTCAATTTTTAAGAAAAATAGAACATTGGATTTTCAGATTTTTTTCAGTCCCATGTGAGTCCATATTTCTGATCTTGGTAATTATGTTGGCATTTTATCTTCTTCGGTGCATTTGGAGACAGGCCTAGTCGAAGATCCGGATGCATCCCAACACCTCACCATATGCCTACCTATCCTCAATGAGAATAATAGTTTTTGTTCCGAGTTTGGTTTCTCAAGCATTGGCTTCATTCTTTTCTTCCCTGAAGATGGATCCAGTAGGGAGATCCGAAACGTTGGACAATAATAATTTTATGCTCGACTCCAGGAAAACTTTACTCAAAATAATATTTGATTGATTGATAAGAATCTTGAATGGGGAGAGCTGTACCTTCCATTTGCCCTTATGCAAATTTGTTTGCAACTTGGCAGAGAGATAGACCATAGCTTTAGTAAACAACACATAGAGTGTGCGCTAATTGGCATCCCTGTAGAATGGACCTAAAAACTTTGATATCTTTTAATTTAATCGTATTGATTGTAAAGTAGGCTAAGGTGTCAACAATTTTTTTCTGTGATTTGGAAAGAACAGACTAAAACTCAAGGCCGGAACAATGGTAAGATGAATAACCATTTGATGCATTTCTAATCCAATTTTGATGAATATGGCTTCTTGACCAGTACATCTAGCTCATTTCATGTCCTTTCAAATTGCATTAATACCATCTAGGATGTTTACCATTGGATGAGCCTTAGTTGGTTTGATTGCACAATCACTGGCTGTTTGTTTAATACTCAGGGAAAATTTCCTGGGTAGAAGCTTGTAGGGAGCGTTGAGAAATCTGATTGGCCTCCAGTAATTGATGGACTACAGGTCTCTCACATTTGAGATAGGTTTGATATTGCCTTTTATTATCAGATCTCCCCAAAAATGGGACCTTGCAACCTCTCACTGTGAGGCGTGTCCTTGGTAAATCAGATTTGGGAACCTGAGTGATATATTCTGCAGTTCAGGTGCAAAACCTGCAAAGTGGTGATTTGAAGTTGATGCCAACTAGTATAACTTTATATTGGTCAAGCAGTCATACTAGTATCATCTCCAACTTGCAAGCTAGCTATTATCAGCCAAGATCAAACTTCATCTTCAATTGTATCATCTTACTGTGCTCAATCTGCCAGATCTAGTAGTCTTGATTGAGTCTGAAATAAGTATGCTATATAGAATTTGGAACTATAAGTATGGCTTGTCGGTGAGGTATTTTTCCATCTTTTGAAACTATGCAATATATGAGGCGAAGGGGTGTGTTTGCATTGAAGGTTTTGTGTTTGATATAGTTTTTGCATCATATGTCAACTATTGTAGCTTAAAGAACTAACTCTAACCATGGGTAGGTTAGGTTAAATTGTAACTTGGGTTGAGTCAAAATTAACCTTGGTTAGGTCAATCTAATTCTAGGAGGGTTAAAGGCACTCATGAAATTTTGACACCTCTGTTTTTGATATTGTGAGGCATGACAACCCACTCTAGATATTTGTGAGATGTGAGTCATATTTTTGAATATTTATGAGATAGCAAATTACTTTATTATCTCATTTGACTCTTTGACATCATTTTTGGCACAAATTCCTTTTTAGTAAATGACATTCACTAATTTGATTTGGATTTTGTGCTTAGGCAGGTTAATTAGGATTTGTAATATATTTAGTCTTGCTTAGCGCTTTTTAGCTTTTGGGAATTGATTTGAATGTCATGAATTAATAGATTAACATGCTAAAAGTGCCAAATTACTAGGTCGTAATTTGACTAGGGTTAGAACCGAACCAGGTTAGTGATGCATACATGGTAATACATCATTTAAGCTAACCTCATCACGTTTTTGGGCAATTAAATCCCTTACGTGGATGAATTTTGGCAATTCAAATGATTTCTAGGCTTAAAATGTGTCATATTCTAGAAATTGAACAGAATGCCAACTTAAACATGAAAGTAGCCAAATTTATGTGTCTACAGTTTGCCTTTGTTTGAGAAGGCGTTGCGAGACACAGGGATAGTAACGTCTTTTCAAAAATTGAAAAAGTCGTTAATCCGAATGGATCATGCCCCAAAGAGCGGTTGATAAGCCCTTGATGCCCCCTCGAGGGAGCGAGCTACAAAAATAGTTGTCGAATGCTCCCTCGAAATGAAGAAAACGACATGATCTATATGGTGATGGGGGTGGGATTACTGAATTGCCCAAAGACGGTTATAAACAGTAATAGCGACGGAGTCACTGATTTGCCCAAAGACGGTTATAATCAGTAACGAAGGGTGTGACACTGCTTTGCCCAAAGGCAGTTATAAGCAGTGGCACTGATGGATGCCCCAATAGGGTGGTGAGACGGATATTGATTTGTCCAAAGGCGGTTATAACCAGCAACGAAAAAACAGGGAACATTGATTTGCGCAAAGGCAGTTATAACCAGGAATGAAAAGGGAAGCGCACCGATTTGCCCAAAGATGGTTATAATCAGGAACATACACATTAGCAAAGGATAACAACACCTTTCTAGCCTAAATGCGAGTTCGAAGATGCACGTTCAAACAAACATGGGATGTAGGCTAAGAAATCGTGTTGTGAAATGGGTCTCAGAGGGAGGCCCAAAAAGATGGTGTTGGCAAAGGATAACAACACATTTCTAGCCTGAATGCGAGTTCGAAGATGTACGTTCGAACAAACATGGGATATAGGCTGAGAAATTGTGTTGTGAAATGGGTCTCAGAGGGAGGCCCAAAAAGTTGGTGTTGGCGAAGGATAACAACACATTTCTAGCCTAAATGTGAGTTCGAAGATACATGTTCGAACAAACATGGGATATAGGCTAAGAAATCGTGTTGTGAAACGAGTCTCAGAGGGAGGCCCAAAAAGATGGTGTTGGCAAAGGATAACAATACATTTCTAGCCTAAATGTGAGTTCGAAGATGCACATTTGAACAAACATGGGATATAGGCTAAGAAATCGTTTTATGAATTGGGTCTCAGAGGAAGGCCCAAAAAGGTTGGGTTAAGGTTAGGAGATGTTCTTTGGAGATTATCATCTTAATATGTTGTATGACTCATGTGGATGCTTATTCAAAGATGATCGTCTGTATAAACACATAATAAATCATTTGTTGCACTTGTTTATTACTCATAAATTGAGGCATGTGTGAGGTTTGCTGGCTATTTTGTGATCATTGGAGAGATGCTGCCATTGCTAGAAGACTTTGTGAGCACGGTTTTGCTTTAGCTTTTGATAGTATGTATGATAGTTATGAATAACTAAATTGACAATTCATATGGCAAGCATGGAGGATTTAATTTAAATGTAATGATAAACAACTTGGGAATAAGACATGAATAATCAAATCCTAAGTGTAAATATAATAAATAAATCAACTGCAAGACTAAATACAAAAGTTCACAACTGAAGTACATGATATGAATAATCAAGACTTTAGTGTAAACAAAATGTAATAATCTTACGACAATCGAGAAACAAAAGGCAAAACGAAACAAACAAAGAGGACAAAACAAAGAAAGAACAAACAAAACAAACAAATAGCTAAAAACAAACAAAATATAAACAAACAAAGACAACAATAAACAAACAAATTGACAAAACACGCCAACAAAACACATAAACGACTGTTTAGGGATTTTCTAGACACTGTTTCAAATGTTTTTGGAATTTTCTAAGTATCTCAACACAATCAAGAATCACGAGACGCAGAATAGTCCAATTCGTAAAACAGTGAGAGCATGGCTTAGGTTGCTCGCAAAATAGCGAGTGTTAAATTAAAATTGCTCGTAAAACAGTGAGAGCATGGCAAAGTGGTGACTGAATTGACCTCAACGTGAATCGAGCGCTGCCTACATAGTCCCATTAGGACTTCAAGTCATTGTAGTTCCATCTACACAAAAGGTATCCAATTAAGTACCAACTAGTTCTAGGTAAAAGGCAAATGGCAAGGCAAATGATAACAATAATGGTAAGGTGATGAGACAATGCATGGTAAAGGTGTTGTTTCTAATTTGCCCATAGGCCATTATAATTAAGAAACAAGGACAAAGGGTCAGTGGTACTAATTTGCCCATAGACAGTTATAATTAGTAGCATAAGATGGAACATTGATTTGTCCAAAGGCGGTTATAATCAGTGGTCCTAGTCAAGCATAACAACAAATGAAAAATGCAATTGCCAGATCCACTGTCATACTGTGTTCATATATTGCCATTTGAACATGTAATTCTGAAACTGCTATTGGAATTGGATCTGTCATCAACCACTAAACGTGCTTGAAGAACAAATGAATCAGAACCAAGGCCAAACGTGATAGGCGAGGGTTAGCTAAAGAGAAACGGTAGGCGAAAGGTCAAGGGCACGGTAGAACATATAGGCGGTAAAAGGCAAAGGAAATCGTAAGACAAAGGGAAAGGAAAAGTAAATGATTTTGTTGTTCTTATTGATGTGGAGATGCATGTCCTAATCAACATATGATCCAACCAAAATGGACAATGGGCTATGTTGGTAATGGGTTGCCCCTAAATGACAAGGTAAGGTAAATGGCAGGGTATGAAAGAACACCAAGGGCAAGGCAAGGTGAATGATTATGTTGTTCATGTTGATGTGGAGATGCACTCCCTGATCAACACATGATACAACGAAAATAGTCAATCATGTTTAAATTGCTAGCCCACATCTCTTCTGAAGAGCTGCTCTGTTAAGAATTTGCTATAGATTTGGACTCCAATAATGTTTTTGTGATTTTCATTGGTTTTTCATTATGTTTTCTTCAAACGTCGAGACAAGACGTCTTTGTAGCTTTTGTAAAGAAACGTGCAGCCAGGGATGGTAAATAGGATAAATATTGACTGATAGGTCTGATTTGGTAATGTAATATAAGTTTGGAATAAATAAATGGATTATAATGGTATGTATAATGGTTGGACAACAAATGAAGATTGGGATTTTTAGGCACACACAATGTTGTTGATTCTAGATTTGACATAATTTTGGTTGTGGCAGGGCTGAAAGCCTCTAAATATGCTCTCAAGAGGACCATCAGATTTTTCTGTTGTTTGATCTTGAGAGTAGCTACCATTTGATTATGCTTTAGTTTGGAAGCTGTATTGATGTTATCTTTAATAATGTTTTCATCAAGCAATGAAGAACTATTGTGCTTATCTATTGGCGCCTCGAAGAGGTTTTCACCAATAAAGTTGTCATGATTGCCCCATAACGCCTCCGAAAAGGTTTCACTAAAGAACGTTGACTTTTGACTTTGATTGTCTTCTAGCGCCTCCAACAAGGTTTCACTAAAAGATGCTGAGTTTGGACTTTGATTGCCCTCTAGCGCCTCCGAAAAGGTTTCACTAGGAGTTTATTCTTCTTCTGCATGAATGTGGTCATGGTCCCCTTAATATTCTTCAACTGATATGTCACCATGGATGCAGTTCAACAAGGTATGATTTTGTCGGTCCCAATCGACACTTGTGGGAGGTAGAATGTCAATATAATGGCTATGTTGGGTGGTTTTAATGGCATGTGGAACGGGAAGAGGCAACACAATCCTCATAGAAGATACTAGGAGAACTTGTGTCAACGCTGAAGTAATCATCCTCAAAAACTGTAGAAGGATCACAAATGTATTCAAATTGATCTGCAAGGCCTGTGTAACCAATGTTGTAATAGCCACGAATGTATTCTAATTCTAAAGCTGAGTTTGACTCAAGGGACTCTGAATCCGATGTTGAGACTAATGTTGATTTTGTTTTTGATGCTAAATTTGATATCGGTTCAAGAATAGAACCTAACTTCAATGTTGATTCTTCATTTGGTGTGGATGCTGCTACAATGATGTTTTGTTGAATGTTTGGTAGTGGACAAGTAATTACCTGTGATGGCATAATGGGCTCTTCGAAAATAGATTCATCTAAGAAGGGCTCAACATAGATTGGCTTTTCTAGGTAAAGCCCCTCAAAGAGAGGGAACAGCTCGAGTGGTGACTCCACAGAGACTTGTTTGTCAAAGTGAGAGTCTGCAACGAGGGGAAAAATGTTGAAATGTGAAGTCAACATTTGAATAAGCAGGTGGTGACCAAGCTGACAGGTTGGACGATTAACCAGAGTGTGGATTTCTATACAATTTTGTACATGTTTTTCGGGGAGTTAGTACACGTGTTTTGTACTACACGCGGACTTGTACTACACGTGTTTTGTAGTACACGTGGGTTCGTACTAACGCAGTTTTGTACTATGTATTTTTTCTATATAAGGAACCCATGAATTGTAAAGTAGATCATTGAGTTGCACTCATTGTACTCATTTTTGAGCTTGTGCGTGGCGACTGCCATTATTGTAATTGCGGATTAATTCCTGGATAATAAAATACTGAAGACCTTTTCCCGTGGTTTTTTACTTGATGATTTGCCAAACTTTTCCATGCAATATCTATGTATGTGTCATGAATCTATTTTCTTTCACTGTGATTATTTCTCTCTACACGTTATTTTTCAACAGCTGGTATTAGACCCTGGTTGTTGTAAGAGGGTTCTTGTGAAAAGCGAAAATGACAAAAGGCACGGTTACAAGATACGAGGTCTAGAAATTTGAGGGTTCCAATTTCGCTCTATGGAAGCTAAAGGTTCAAGCTTTGTTGGTGAAGGATGGATGCGCCCTAGCTCTAAAAGGGGTAGCGTCAAAACCTTCAACCATGAGTCAGGAGGATTGTGATGAAAAGGATGCCCTAGCCAGGGCCACGATCCAGTTATCTTTGGCAGATTCGGTTCTTTTTAATGTTTTAGAGGAGAAAACCGCACAAAGCTTATGGGAAAAGCTTGAAAAATTGTATGAGACCAAGTCGTTGGCAAACAAGATTCTTTTACGATGACAGTTGTATAATCTAAGGATGCAGGATGGTTCTTTGCAGATCATTTGAACGAGTTTAACACACTGATTAGCAAGTTGGCTTCAGTGGAGTTGAAGATTGAAGAAGATAAAGCGGCCATTTTACTGTGCTCTTTGCCTGATTCTTGGGATCAACTTGTCATGGCGCTTAGTAACTCAGCACTGCAAGGGAAGCTATCCTTTGAAGATGTGGTAGCCGTAGCGATTTTTGAAGAATCTAGGCGGAAGACATCCCAGGGATCTTCTTCCAGTGATGCCTTGGTTGTAAGGGGCAGACCTACGGAAAAGGGGAAATCTGAGTGTGGACAGTCCAGATCGAAATCCAAGGGGTGGAAAAGAGTTAAGTGCTGGAACTGTGGCAAAACGGGTCATGTTAAAAAGGATTGCTGGGTTAAGGTAAATAGGGAAAATACAGGCCCGCAGCCATTTGAGGCAAATATAGCAGAAGTCGAAGCACCGTTAGAAGATGGGTAGGTTTTGTCAGCAAATAACAGAGTCAGTTACAGGATGTATGGCTTATTGACTCAGGAGCCTCATTCCACATGACTCCTCACAGGGACTAGTTTTCTTCTTATCGATCATGTGATGGAGGTGTGGTTTATATGGGAAATGATGATCCGTTCAAGGCTATTGGAGTGGGAGAAGTAAGAATCAAAATGTTTGATGGAGCAGTGAGGACTGTTCAAAATATAAGACATGTGCCAAGCTTGAAGAAAAATCTTCTGTCGCTTGGAGTATTTGATGAATTGGGTTACAGGGTCATTGGAGAAAAAGGTAACCTGAAAGTAACAAAGGGAGTTTTGGTGGTGTTAAAAGGAGAGAAGATGGGCAATCTCTACAGGCTGATCAGAGATACCTATACTGGAGAGGCGGCAGTGGCATCTGATGCGGAATCAGAGTCTATGACTACCTGGCATAAGAGGTTAGGCCATATGAGTGAGCGTGGACTCAAGGTACTACTTGATAGGAACCTTTTCCCAAGTGCAAAATCTTTAGATCTTAATTTTTGTGAGCATTGTCTATATGGTAAACAACATAGGTTGCGTTTCTCTAAAAACACTACTAAAAGTAAGGAACTCCTTGAGTTAATTCATTCAGATACTTGGCAAGCACCTATTGCATCTTTAGGGGGTTCGTCATATTTTGTGTCATTTATAGATGATTGTTCCCGTAAGGTGTGGATTTACCTTTTGAAAAACAAGTCTGAAGTTTTTTCTTGTTTCAAAAAGTTTAAAGCTTTGGTAGAAATTCAGAAAAATAAAACTATAAAATGTCTTGGAACAGATAATGGAGGGGAGTTTTGTTCAAAGGAATTTAACAACTTTTATAGTGAGCATGGCATAGCAAGGCAGTTGACGGTTCCTAGAATGCCACAACAAAATGGTGTTGCAGAAAGGATGAACCGTACAATTATGGAGCGTGCTAGATGCATGCTAAGCACTGCTGGACTAGAGCAGAAATTTTGGGGTGAAGTTGTCAGCACATCTTGCTTTCTGATTAACAGATCACCTACTACGGCTCTTGATCTTAAAATTTCTGAAGAGGTATGGACATGAATACCTGTTGATTATTCCTATCTTCGTGTTTTTGGTTTTGAAGTTTTTGTACACATTCTAAAGGAGAAAAGGAGTAAGTTGGACATAAGGTCCGTGAAGTGTATTTTTCTTGGCTATGTAGAAGGAACAATGCGGTACAAGTTGTGGGATACTACTGCCCGCAAAGTAGTTATTAGCCGAGAGGTTAAATTTAAGGAAGATTCAGTGCAAAGAAGTAAAGAACAATTAAGTTTTGAAACTGTTCCTGTAGAGGTGGAAACGTATGAAGCTGAGAGGGAGTGCAAGATGAAAATCTGCCACCTGTAAATGAAAACCAGCAAGAGTATTCAAAATCAAGTAAATGAAGAAGATGAACAACAACCAGATGAGCCACAGGGTGATACATCACACTTTGTGTGAAGGTCCAGAAGAGTTACAAAACCACCGAAAAGGTACTCTCCTACTTGTAATTCAGTTTTTGCATTAGTTACTGATGTTGGTGAGCCTAGCTCATTTCAGGAGGCATGTGAAGCTGAAGATGCCAGTAAATGGAGAGCTGCCATGGACGAAGAAATGGAAGCTCTACACAAGAATACGATGTGGGAGCCTGTACCATTGCCTATGGGGCGAAAGGCTATAGGAAACAAGTGGGTCTTCAAACTGAAAAGGGATATTAATGACAATGTAGAGTGGTATAAAGGTCGACTGGTGGCCAAAGGGTATGCACAAAAATCTGGTATTGATTTTAATGAAATTTTTTCACCTGTAGGAAGGCTTAGTACTATTAGAGTTATTCTAGCTCTTGTTGCTAGCCTTGATTTAGAATTGGAACAGTTAGATGTTAAAACAACCTTCTTGCATGGTGATGTTTTTGAAGAAATTTATATGAAACAACCGGAAGGTTTTGAGGAGATAGACAAGGAGAATCTTGTTTGCAGGTTGAACAAATCGTTGTATGGTTTAAAACAGGGGCCAAGGTGTTGGTACAAACGGTTTGATTCCTTCATGATGAGCTTGGGATTTAGTAGATGTGAGGCTGATCATTGTGCCTACTTTCAGAGGTATGAAGATGGCAGCTTCATAATCTTACTTTTATATGTTGATGATATGTTGGTAGCAGGGCCCAACATGCACAGGGTCAGCAGGTTAAAAGCTCAGTTAGCTAGGGAGTTTGAAATGAAGGACTTGGGAAGTGCAAACCAGATTCTTGGAATGAGGATACATAGAGACATAAAGGATAGGAAACTTTGGCTGTCACAACAGACATATGTGGAAAAGGTTTTGCAGCGCTTCAATATGCAGAATGCACAGCCAACAAGTACCCCATTTCCTGTTCATTTGAAATTGTCTTCTGAACAGTGCCCTAGTATAGAAGCAGAGAAGACATAGATGTCTCGTGTACCATACTCATCAGCAGTTGGAAGTCTTATGTTCGCCATGGTGTGCACCAGACCCGACATTGCACAAGCAGTGGGAGTAGTCAGTCGGTCCATGGCGAATCTTGGAAGTGATCATTGGACGGCGGTGAAGTGGATTCTCAGATATTTAAGAGGCACTTTTGATGTTGCTATCTGTTTCAATGGGAGTAGTCTTTAGGTAAGTGGTTTTGTGGATGTTGATTTTGGTGGAGATAGAGATAAAAGGAAGTCCACTATAGGTTATGTGTTTACTTTAGCAGGAAGTGCAGTACGTTGGGTCTCAAAGCTTCAGACAGTGGTAGCTTTGTCCACTACTAAAGCTGAATATATGGCAGCTACGCAGGCTTGCAAGGAGGGAATTTGGCTTCATAGGTTATTGGGTGAATTGCAAGTCAAGCATGGTAAAATGGTGTTACATTGTGATAGCCAGAGTGCATTGCACTTAGCACGGAGTCCAACATACCATGCCAAAACGAAACACATTAACATTCAGTATCATTTTGTTCGAGATGTGGTGGAAAAAGGACATATCTCATTGGTTAAAATACACATAGATGTAAATCCTATAGATATGTTGATGAAAGCCATTGGGAGAGAGAAGTTCATTTGGTGCAGAACTTCTCTTGGCTTGCACGTTATGTGATAGGCAGCATGAGGCAAAGGTTTTTCAGGAGGAATAATTCGCAAGAATGAAATGTGACTTCAAGTGGGAGATTGTTGAAATGTGAAGTCAACATTTGAATAAGCAGGGGACGACCAAGCTAGCAGGTTGGACGATTAACCCGAGCGTGGATTTCTATACAATTTCGTACTACATATTTTCCGGGGAGTTAGTACACGCGTTTTGTACTACACGCGGACTTGTACTACACGTGTTTTGTAGTACATGCAGGTTTGTACTAATGCGGCTTTGTATTATGTATTTTTCCTATATAAGGAACCCATGAATTGTAAAGTAAATCATTGAGTTGTACTCATTGTACTCATTTTTGAGCTGTGCGTGGCGACTACCATTATTGTAATTGCGGATTAATTCCTAGATAAAATACTGAAGACCTTTTCCCGTGGTTTTTTTTTTGGTGATTTGCCAAGTTTTTCCATGTAATATCTGTGTGTCTTGAATCTATTTTCTTTCACTGTGATTATTTCTCTTTGCACGCTGTTATTTTTCAACAAAAAAGGTCAAGAGACAACTCCACAGAGACTGGTTTGTCAAAATGAGGCTCTTTAAAAATAGGACGATAGTCAATATAATGATTTGCCCAAAGGCAGTTATAATCATTAAGACGTGACTCAACAAAGACTGGTTTGTCAGAGTGAGACTTCTCGACAATAGGGAAATGATCAAAAGGTAATTCATCACAGGTTGACTCGTCACAAATAGTTATTTCAACAAAAAACATTATGAATTGGTTGGTTCTCTTGGCTTTGGTTTACACTTGGTTGCAAAATATCAGTTTGGAACACATCTTGGTCTTTTAATGATGGCTCTTGAAGAGGTAATGATTGGCTTTGCTGTGGTTCGACAACCGGCATAGATTTTCTAAAGTGGGGGATGGTTGGCAATTGATGAAGAATGACCGGCGGTTGGATAATGATCTCTTTGTAAATAGGCTCATCTAAGATGGGCATAACAAAGACTGGATGCGGGTCTAGGATGGTGGTTGTGCTTTGTCTAGTTGCAATTTTACAACCTTGTTGGGATAATGAGCTACCAGATTTGGAAGGGTCTGGAATAATGGTAATGAATGGCCACTGCGGAGCTTGGTTGCTAACGCAGACTGAGGGACGGGGGCTTGGATAAGAAGGGGGTGTCACCAAATACTGTGCTTGAGGGTCATGCCTTTGTTCAATGTATGGAATATTATAAGATAGATCGGGATCCGTCTCATAAGCTACATCATTATACGAAAAAGGGTCATGCCTTTGTTCAATGTATGAAATGTTATAAGATAGATCGAGATTTGTCTCATAAGCTACATCGTTATTCGAAAAAGGGTCATGCCTTTGTTCAACGTATGGAATGTTATATAAGATAGATCGGGATTTGTCTCATAAGCTACGTCATCATACAACTTTTGAACAAAAGGGTCATTGGTCACAAAGTTCCCATAGCTAGGATTATACATGGTCCCGCTACGTGTGTAAAGAGGTAAGTTTAGATCCTTGGATAAGTCACATGAAAACCAAAGGTTTTAAAGGTAACGAACAACCAAGATCCAAAATGGGCCTTTGGTTCTAGAAAAGAGACACAAAGGGAGAAACAACTAAACTAGGCAAAGGAAGGACAAAATAAAAGGGAAACCAGTCTAACAAAACAATACTGATTTGCCCAAAGACGGTTATAATCAGCACCAAAAGTAATACAGAGGCCCAAACTCGTTTATGGCGAGAGTACTGATTTGTCCACAGGTAGTTATAAGTAGTCACAAGAGTGTATAAACAAAATAGAGCAATTGCGAACTAGAAATAAGAGACAACAACGATTTGCCCAAAGGCGGTTATAAACGTGCTAAAACAAGGCTAGACTCGAAAACACAAAACAAGAACAAGAACTTGAAAGCAAACTAAACTAAGGCAATTGGCTCAGACGACACTAGGTAATTGGCTCACATAAGACTCAAAGTTTGACTCACGAAAACTATCGGAACAAAAGGACTAGGACACTCGAAAGATTGGCTTAACAACTTCAAACAAAGCACATGGCAACAACGTGTCTCAAAAGGACTCTCTAAACAAGGCTTAAAACAAACAACAAGCATTAGGTCTAGGAAAAAGGTCTTTGAGATCAAATATGAAACCAACCTAAGTAACACAATCCAAACGCAAAAGGCGGACAACCTAAGCCTAAATAAGACGAGGCTTAGGCATGAACCTGATTAGTTTAGGATTTACCCTTTGAAAGGTTGACTGCCAGATTTAATGCGAAAAGACTCGAATGTTCTAAGCGTAGTTACCATATTTGCTCAAATACAGTCCATATACTATTCAGACCCGAACTTTTTGAGCAAAATGAATTTGTTCGGTTAAATTCATTTTTTTAGGAGGAATATTCATTTTTTAAAATATTTTTATTTATTAAATTTGTTTTTTTTGGGGGGGATAGTCGGAGTGATAAAAAATAAAATAAAAAACCCAAAATCTAATATGGTTTAGTGTTTTCCATGGTCCATTTTGCTTTAGCATATATGGAAGTTCACAGTTGAAAGTTGAAACCATGGCGAACAGGGTTTAGAAATCGCGGCAAACAACGAATAGGGTTGCAGTCTAGTAAGTGGTAATCGCGTCAAACGGCAAACAGGGAACTGGGAACCCGGAACAAGCAAGCTTCAGGACTGAAACGACAGGCCATAGATGGCACAACGTTTTAACTTTTAGTCTTTAGCAACTCAACAACGGCAAAATATTTTAATATCGGGTGAGGTAGGTTTTATGGTTTACCTTGTATTTTTGTTTGTTGGTCTTTTAATACTTCGAATTTACTTTTAGTTTTATTGTTTAAAATTTTGGGCTTCGTGCGCACCAAAGGCCACCTCAAACAAGACTTGACAGGTGGGCTAAGTAATGTGTCGCATTTGGTGAGCAATTCGCTTGCCATGGTGGGTAACATTTTTGCCAAAGCATAGCGAGGGCTTGGGATTCAAGTTTCACTTCATGGCCGTCGATGCCATTTGTTGTCCAAGGAGTTCATGTCATCTGACGACGAAGATTTCCTGTCATGGATGTTGGCAAGAGATCGACGACTTCTACAGGCTGCTGTGAGTAAAATCATGGTGAACTGTTGCCAAGGACGGGAGCGGTGATTTTACCAGCATTTCGGCGGCGGTGGAAGCCGCTCTTGATAAACTTGCCTTGTATTTTTGTTTTTTGGTCTTTTAATACTTCGAATTTACTTTTACTTTTATTGTTAAATTTTTTGAATATTTTAATACTTTTAATTTAGTAACAGTAATACTAATTTAGAAAATACTATATAATTATTACTACAGTATTTACTATTTATGTTTTTTTAGTTTGAAATTGTTATTTGTATTTAATAATTTACTTAATTTTTTTTTGTGTTAATTTAAAAAAAAAATTAAGACTACATTTATCATATTTATTTTTGTGTTATTTTATATGTATGATGTTAAACAATGAACATTAAAGTTTAACATTCTATTGGGTTTTGTTATCATGTGTTATCAATTTATTTATGTTTATGTTTTATAAATATGTATGATATATTTATTTTTTATAATTTATAAAATTTTCCTAACCAACAATTGAACTTACCGAACTGAAATTTTTTCAAAATTCCGAACTTCTAAACTTTTTTCCCCTTCCGAACTTTTCGAACATGGTAACTATGGTTCTAAAGCAAAAAGTTAGACCAAAACGGGCAGCGTAACCACACTTTTGAAACAAGAAGGGTATAACAAAGGTTCAAAACTTGGTTTCAAAAGCGACAAGAGATGGGAACAACTCCGGCAGCGTAACAACGCTTTTTCAAACAAATGACAGGGCAAAAGGTTTGGACTAGAATATACAACTCCAACAACAGTGTACATACATAATTCATCTTAACACTTAAGTGTCCTAGATCAACAAAATACTATTATAAAGTTTGACCTAAGCAAGATTGCATGAATCACATCTGGTTTATAGGCAAATTGACTATGCCACAGGTTTTGTTCACTCAATTTCCATATATCAAGCATCTGAGACTATATAATAAAACAAATAACATCAAAAGATTTGACTGCAATATCAAATAATCAATGCTACAATTCCATCCTAATCTGGATAAGACTCTCTATTCATTTAATAACTCATAATCAGATTAATAAGCTCAGTATAATCAACTTATAACCTCAAATATCTGTTTTTAGACCCAGGCTATTCATTGAGGTAAAGTGTTTTACCAAAAGTCATAGCAAAAATTTCAGTTATGCATAACACTCTAATGCTATATATTTTAAACTGAGTCCTCTGCCCTTATCACATTAACATTTCTTAATAACGTTATTTAAACAATATAATTACTCCAAGTATGATTTAAAAGTGTCATGCATGTTTAACTTTAGGACATTCTGCCTACTAGAAAAATACTGCATTAAATTCTTAATAATTTAATTATCTCAAGGCAATTTCTCAAATGAATCCCAACCTCCTGATTAATTTATAATTTCAAACATATCCTACAGGTCTTTAAATTCCTGTTGGTATGAAATTAAGTAAACTTCCTCTAGATAGGTTTTCGTTGCCATGCACTCATTCTATAATTCGTTTTAGGGCTTTTGAAAAACAAGAGGAAGTCATAATGATACCTACAGCTCAGCTGGGAACTATGTTTCTACAACTGTATAAAAGAACACTAAATTGAATTTCCCTTCACCTTTGATAATAACCTATAGTTCGAAGGAAGCTACAACCAACTAGGCATTTCTATTCATCTTAAGGAGCATCCATTCACTTCATATAAGGATCTTAAAACGTATTTAAACATTTCCCAATAGTCTACCATCTATAGTTGTAAATCATAACAAGCACAATAATTCCTCTATTTCCTTATGGATGGTTTCAAGACTCAATCATAGTTTTACAAAAATAGTGAATAACCTTCATGTAAAAGGTTTTAAATAACCAATAAAACCACTAAAGTGCACCCTAGGTATTAAACCCAGCTGGTGTTCATCTTTATGGATCTGCGGGTGAGAGCTTCCATAAGCATGAATACATCCCTTTTTTTTTAAACAATGAAATGCAAATTTAAAATAAATACACCACCTACAACACTATAACCCTACCTACAACCATAGTCATAGGGTTCATCGAATTTTTCCATAAAAATTCGTGATTCGGCAAATTTTATAGTACAGCTAGAAGTTTGTCCAAATACGCCCTGTTTGGTGAATTTAATGCTAAGTGTTGAGGTCTAAATTTTCTGAGCAAGAAAGAGAGAGCGATCTGGTTATAAAAAGACCATGCAGAAAAAAACAGCGATCTGTTGCTTGCTGTAAGGGTCATGGCTGTGCCTGCTGCCTATTGGAGGGTTCATCGCTGCCGTTGACGGACGTGGGAGTGCTTGCTGTTTAATTGGTAGAAATTGAAGGTCGCCCGCTGCTGCTGCCTACCAACTACGTGCTCTGCGAACCGAGTGAGGCAGGGTTTGTTTTTAATTTTTTAATTTTTTTGGCTTTGTTTTACTTTTTACTGCATGGTCACAAGGTTCGACTTTATTAATTTCGATTATCAAATGTTCAGTGATTTTTTTTAATTTCGATTTTATTCCTTTTTATTTTATATAATTTTTCAATTCCTTTTTTTTTTAATTTGTTTTTAGTTTATTCTTATGTTTTTTGTTTTTATTTATTTTTATTTTATATTTATTTGTTTTTAATAAATTTTTATTAATTTTAATTTTGTTTTTATTTTTTAATTTATTTACAATGATTTTTATTTTTAATTTTTTTTCTATGGTTTGAATTTAATGGCGATTTTTTTTCGAACTTTATCCATTGGTGAACTTGAACCGAATTTTATCCTGGTCGAACTCGAACTCGAATTCGAACCTTGTGACTATGCCTACAACCATAGTCACCGCATTCGCCGAACTGCAAGGGATAAGTTCGGAATTCATCGAACTTAAAAGAAACTGATTAAAATCGTTGAAATTCGTATTAAAATCGCTGTTTTTAGGGTTCGCAGGGATTTGCATCGCGATTTGTTTCATTTTTATCAGTCTGGTCTACCCACATCTGAAGCATGTGCCAAGGGAATCATCTTCCCCTTGCTCGACCAAATATTCCATGCCCTCGGTCAAGGTAACTCGTTCCTCGCACGTATCCTCATTCTCCATTGCGCGTTTTTACCATTTCATACGCATAAACTTGTTTGTAGTGTGCACATAACACTGTGCTCTTGTCTCTGTAGGTTCCTTCCATTGTTACCTCTTCCTCCTTCATGCACAGATCTTCCCTTACCTCGCAACTTTAGTTCTGCAGTCAGCGATTTTTATATATTTTTTTAGTCTACGACTATACATTGTTTTTTTAATAGAAATACAATAAAATATATTTATACTTATTATAATATAGAATATAGTTATTTTATAATTTATAATATAATATTATAATATAGATTATAAAATATATATAATATAGTTATAGTTATATTTATAATTTATAATATAAAAATATTATTCTATAATATATTTAGAATTTACAATATAAAAATATTATATATAGTATATTTATAGTTATCTTTTATAGTTCATAATTTTATATTTTAAAAAATAAGTATATTTCTATTAGCCGAATTTAATCACTAATTTTATCTCAAATTTTTTAGTTCCGAATTTTTTCCAATTTTTTCCCTTGGCAAATTGAACACGAATTCAAATGCGGTGACTATGCTTACAATACTGTAACCCTGAATTTAAAAAGGGTAAACGACAGTCATTAGGGAAATGAGGTTAAAACCACCATTTTCTACAAACCCAGAATTTGAATGCATTTGAACCAAGCAAAGGGCTTCTTAAAAATCTTGCAACTGTTTTAATAAAATTATAGGCTAAGATTGTAGCAAATAAAACTAAAACCTGCTACCTTTTCGAAATAACAAGAAACCCTAAATACCCATACATGCATAATTTAAGACATTACGTGCCTGGCAATTTAGAAAATGGCAGTTGATTCTCTGTTTTCCAGATTGTTTGCCCAAGCCGTCTTCTTGCTGTTTCTCCCTTCTCTCCAAATTCCCTATCTTTCGTTTCTCCATTTCCCCTCTTTATTTCATTCCTCATTAATTTCGTCTTGACCACATTTTTGCATGGCTCTACATTCTCTTCGAGAATTCTGCCATTAACTCAGAGTTGCTCTACACCACTACTGCAAGCATTTAATTCAACTGTAGTTGAATTCCAGTCCTTCAAAATCGACAGAGACATGACACCATGCAGGTTTTCTCCTTCAAACTTCATGCATTTTCTCATCCCCAAATGAGCAAAAGTAAAAAAAACCTAATCTTAAGCATAATCTTCTTGTTTTGCCACAACCTTGTGAAAACCCCGAAACAATAATGAGCTCTTGCTTAACAATAATTTGTATTACCAATCACCATATTAATTCGTGCCCCAAGACATTAAGAAATATTTTTATGTTGCCATAGCCTAAGGTTCAAGTCACCTTTTTACAATGTACACCACTTTAGTGGTCTATTATTCCATGGGTTTCTAAAGCCACCAAAAAGGGGTTTATTCGTTATTAAGTCACTCTATCATAACAAGGTCCTTCTATTTTAAGTATACACCAAAATGCTACACTATGACTCTTTTCCATTCGAGAAACAATTAAGTAGGGAGTTTAGCAATATGACCCTATAACTACGACAAATAAGAAATCAACATTATGATACACTCTGTAGGTATGAATAACAAAATTATGCAATCAGTACAAAATGAAGACTTCAAATCAAAATTGGTTTGCAAGGACATGAAAGCACACTCAGCGCACAAGACTAATTTCCAACAGTTCAAGGTTAAGACCTGCAAGCAAACCAAATCTAAACTTGCAATTATAATCACATGGAAAGACCACCAACAGTAACCACATAGCAAATTATTACGCAAATCAACTGTTATAGGTAAACAACAGAATACCATAAACCATTATTATTCAGACATTCAAGTGTGTGTGTGTGTGTGTGATTGTTTTGGGTTTGCTCTATCTGCCCCCAACTGCAGCGATCTGTGGCCCTCTTCTCTATGATGCTCTCCCTTTGTACCACTTAGTGAGGGTGAGACAATCCTTCATCTACCTCAGAGAAACAAACCATAGTTAGTCCATTATTATCACTGTAACTGTGAAAAATAACTAACAGTAATTGATATAAATACCACTATATCAGTTGCATCAAAATATATAAAAGTAAATCACAATCATATGTTTTCAGCTGAACAATAATACTAAAATTTCAGATGTAAATTGGAAAATATAATAGTTTAACCAAAACTACACACACACACACACACACACACATATCTGATTTTACAAACCAACAACTAACAAAACAATAGTCATAATATCTGATTAAAACAAAAGTTGATTGTTAAGGATAAGCTAGGATGTAACATCCTTCCCCCTTAAATAGGTTATCGTCCCGATGACTTTATTATAATAAAACATGTCTGAAAAATAAATGAGTTCAATAGAATATATCACTCAAATAATGAGGAAACAACCTATGAAAATTGTCATAATCTTTCCATGTGGCACTATCTTTAGAAATCTAGTCCCATTGGACTTTGCTTGAGACACTTTTCTATTATGCAAGTTGAGCTTGCGTGTTTCAAGTATTCTAATTGGTTCTATTGTTACCACTCCCAGATCTAGGATCTGTAATGCATTCCAACCAAGTACATGTGAAGGACCAGCCACATACTTTTTCAAATAAGACATAATGAAAACATTATGAATTTGTGCTAAAGTTGGTCGCAAAGCAAGTTTGTAAGCAACATGGTTAATCACTTCCAGAAACTCGGAAGGTCATAAATATCTAGGTGCTAATTTGGTTGACTTGCCAAATTTGATGAAGTTTTTTGTGGTTTAACATGCATAAATTTTTTGTCTCCAATTGAAAGCTGCCTTGTTGTTCTTTTCAGATCAACATAGCTTTTCTGTTTATCATTGGCTTCAACCAACCTTTGCCTAATCTGTTTCACTTGTTTTTCCATTTCAACAAACATTTCAGTCCCAAAAAACGCTCTAATCCCAACTGATAGGTGTTCTACATTTTCTGCCATACAAAACCTCAAATGGTGCCATCTTTAAAGCTGATTGGAATGAGTTATTATAAGCAAAATAATCTAATAGAAGTTATTCCTCCCGCTTGTATTGTTGGTCCATGCAATACATTCTCAAAAGGTCTTCTAAAACTTGATATATCCTCTTAGTTTGCCCATTTGTTTTAGGATGATAGGCTGTACTGAAATTAAGTTGATATCCCAAAGCTGCATTTAAGGTTTGCCAAAACTTAGAAGTCACGCAAGGGTCTTTAGCTGAAATGTTTTTTATAGGAAAATCATGCAACTTGTAAATTTCTTGCACAAACCTATTAGCTAAAACTGGTGCATCATTAGTTAGACCGTCTACAATAAAATGTGCCACCTTGGTGAGTTTGTCAACTACCACTAAAATCATATCACGTCTATTCCTTGACATGGGCAGCCCTTGGACAAAGTGCATACTAACGACTTGCCATTATCATTCTGGAATGTCATGTGGGTACAACATAGCATGAACATATTTTGCCTTCACTCGTTGACATTCCAAACATTTAGATACAAAATCAGCCGCACCTTTCTTGATTCCCTTATAGAAGTACAATGGTTTCAGCTCTACCATAAACCTGATCACTCTTGGATGACCAAAATAAGGAGTGTTATGTAATTCTTTAAGCAAGGCAACCCGCAAATTCTCTCTGTTTGGCACATATATTCTCCCATTGAATCTTAGAAGCCCATCTTTCTCAAAATGAAATCCTTCATTTCCATGGTCTTGAGGATTTTCTGCTAGAGCTTTCTTGACTTGCTCATAAAATTTATCATCTAGCGAGAATCTCAAAACTTGATCTCAGAAGGTACTTCTAACACTAGCCATTGTTGCTATGTACCTTCCTTAGCTAAGAGCATCTACAACCTTGTTTTCTTTGCCTTTTATATAGTTGATATCAAAATCATAATCAGACAAAAATTCTAACCAACGTCTTTGCCAAGCATTCAAATTCGGTTGCGTGAAGATATAACTCAACCGACTTGATTATATACATATACATTTATGCACTCACTTGACCGATGACTAGTGTTCCTAGTGCTCGCTCGACCTATATAGGACTAGTTGGACTCAAGGCCGGCCGAGCCCTCTCCTCTATCTATATAGTCTAGATGGGTTTCTTGATTTAGGCTATATCTATGCCCTCGGCTTCCCAAGCAGAGCATCAAGCCTAGTTAGAGATAGGGCCCTTGTCCCCTCTCTATATATGGGTTGAGGGACCCTATATGGATCTATGGCGACCTTATCTAGATATATGGGGGGTTGAGGGATTGAATAATAGTAATATGGGTGGTAGTGATAGAGGAGTATTCATGATCATGATGCAGGAGTCTTTGTGATGGAGTATCCATGATGGATCGGAAGTGCCTCTCAACTACTATTGACAGTGAGATATGAATTATGATGAGTGCCCCATAGAGGAATAGCAATCTTCCCTCCCTATCTCTCCACTTACTACTCTACTTGTCTGATACAGTAGAGTCTAGGAGTCTACTTCTACTTCGATAAGAGCACGTACCTACTTTGAAACTCTTACTTGTCACAACCTTGTCCCACTGACACATTTCCCACTTACCACAATAGTGTATACAATACTCCACTTGTCCAGTTCCCACAATATAGTTCCATCCATCCGCTCTATCAAACGGTTCCCATTAGGTTGGCTAGCACAGCGTCCCATTGAACAATCTAGCCCCCACTAGGTCGAGACCATGATTACATATGTGATACGATACTCTGTCTAGTCGAGCTTAGGCCGGCATTCACTATAGAGAGCCATATATATATATATGGGGTTGGCACTCACTATAGAGATAGGTTGGCACTCGAGAGATAGAGAGGGCCCTATATATCTGGGGTTGGCATTCACTATTCTAGTTGGCACTCGAGAGATAGATAGCCTATATAGATATTTGGGGTTGGCACTCACTCGAGAGATAGATTGGCCATATATATCTAGGGGGACCCCTTATATATATCTGATATACTTGAGTCCTAGATTATTTGTTCTGAGCTCACCTGGATGCCCAACAAATAATGCTTTCAAACTTGTAATCATGCACTGTTGCGGTCAATTCCAAGTCATGCAGAGCATAATTAGCCTCATAAGGCTTTAGTTTCCTAGATTCATATGCCACTACCAAGCCTTCTTGGAGCAATACTTCACCTAGACCAGCCATAGAAGCGTTTGTTACCACAACGAAATGGCCATTAGGATTTGGAACTCACAACACAGGTGCTGAAGTAAGCCTCTCTTTCAGGGTCTGAAAGGCTTCTTCACACTTATCACTCCTCACAAAATGTTGTTCTTTCTGTTTTAGAGAGGTGATGGGGTTAGCTATCTTGGAAAATCTGGGTATAAATTTCTTGTAATATCCTGCTAAACCCATAAAACTACGCACTTCATGAACATTTTGGGTGTCGACTATTCCATTGTGGCTTTAATTTTTGCGGGATTCATAAATATTCCTTTGTTAGGTTGTGGAGCTAAAAGCTTCACTGATGCAAACAGGAGAGGAGGTTGCTGAAGGTTGCTGAGTTGCAGAGAAGTTGGGGTCGGTCTGATCAGCCGACGTCGGCAGGATAGCATAGAGAAGCAACCGACGTCGGTCATATATCGGCCAACGTCGGTCACCTCCAGGCAGACAGGGACCGACGTCGGTCGCCTGTGTGGTTCGACTGCGAGCTAATTACGGGCAGTTAGCTAACAAACCAAGTGTTTGCATGATGAGTGCTAATTTTAGACTCATAGCTGCGGATCTAATTATTGTAATTAGATGTCTAATTATTGTTTGATGAGATCTATATAATAGACTCATGGTTGTATTGGAAAAGTGTTCTAGTTTGAGTTGAGCAAAGTTTGTTCCTTCTGTGTGTGAGGTGAGCAAGGATGTTCCTCCTAGTTCCACAGTACCAGGTGTAGGTGCTGGTTTTGGAGAGTCAGCTGGATTCTTCAGGAGTGTAGGATCTTGGTCACAGTTGCATGGCCTATATAGGAGATCTACATGGTAAGTAAGATCGTTGATCTGCAGGTGTATGTGTGTGCAAGGTCAAGGTTCACAGGTGAGCAGAACCGTTTGATTTGCAGGTGTGCAAGATCATATAGACAGCAACACAACAGGGAGCAGTATCAGGCAGGATCTACTTGGAGTACAGGTGTGTACTCGGATAGAGCAAGACAGGAAGGCAAGGGAGTTCCTTCCATAAGTATGGTCTGTTGAATTGCAGGTTGTTGCAGATTCATGGGAGATCTACTTGAAGTACCTTGAGTACTTGTTGAGTACTTGTGGAGTGCGTGGAGCACTTGTGGTGTGCGTGGAGCACGGGAGGTGAACACCAACTCTGTATTTGAGTTGGGTGTTGGGACCTGAGTGGGAGAGCTTTGGGGAGAAGAATTACTGTTCACTTGAGGTGTGGCGAGCCTCTGAAGAGGTGGTGGAGAAGAAGTGGCATCTTCTTTATTGTATTCTTTTCTGTATAAAGTGTTAATACAAGTTGTGTATTGTCTCTCATATGCTGTGTTATTCTGAATTCTAGTTACTTGGTGAATCTGGTTATTTCCGCATATTATAGTTGCTTGATATTTGGTAATCAATTGTATGCTTCCGGTGTTTCGCACCCTGACATCCTTCAGTTGAAATTATATGCCCCTAGGTATTGCACTTTCTTTTGGAAGAAAGCACACTTAGACAGTTTTTCGTAGAACTCATGTTTCAACAAGCGTTGTAAAACCAGACGCAAGTGCTCAACATTTTCTTGCTCATGGAGTATATTAGAATATCGTCTAGGAAGACGAGCACAAATTGATATAGATAATCACTGAACACACTGTTCATGAGATTCATGAATACTACTGGTGCATTCGTTAACTCAAAAGGAAGAAGTGTGAATTCATAGTGCCCATACCTTGTCCTTAAAGCAATTTTAGGTATATCTTTCTCCTTGATTCTCAACTGATGGCACCCTACTCTAAAGCCAATATTAGAAAAGACCGTTGCACCTCGCATTTGATTGAAAAGATCATCAACGCGAGGTAAAGGATCCCTGATTTTAATGGTTGCCTTGTTCAACACCCTGTAGCCTATGCATAGACGAAGAGTCCCATCCTTCTTCACAAACCCTATTTGTGCTCTCCACGGTGAAACGGCCAAATTAACCCTTTGGATAACATCAACTAAAGTTGGGCTTTCAATTTGACTAATTTTGTTGTCATTTTGTAGGGAGCCTTGAATTGAGGCTCAAATCCTAGAATGATATCAATCGTGAAGTCAATTTTATTTTGGGAGGTAATCAAGGTAGATCTTCCAGAAATAGATCCTGAAATTCTTGCAAAAAGGGATAATCTTCAAAGGTAGGCTCTTTAGGTTCTTCAACTTCATCTATCTTGACCACAAACACTTGACATCCTTTCCTTTGAGCCTTCTTTAACTGAATAGCTGAAATTTGTTATAAATTTAACTCCTCACCTCGGATTTGGGTTTGTTTCCCAAATCATCCAAGCATTCAACCTTCTTTGCGAAGTAATCTACTTTTGCCTTGTGTTTCCAAAGCCAATGCACTCCTAAGATCACATCATATGACCCTAGTGGAGTTGCAAACAATTCTACTACGGTGGTGAAATCAGGGAATTCCACCTCTACTTTTACAAGGCATTTGTCTACTTTTACACTAGACTGATTCCCATACTGAACCGTCCATGCATTTGCCATATGCCCAACTTTCCTAGGTAGTTTATCAAGCAAGCTAGGAAAAATGAAACACTTAGTAGCTCAAGTATCAATCAAAATAGAAACATAATGCCAAACAAACTACTTGGCACCTCAATTGGAGAGACTTGAAACTCAGCGTGATGATTGTCAATGGTTGGATGAATCCGCGATTGGAAAGTTCCCTGCTACGTGGATAATGAAGGATTCTTGAATTCATTTCCTGTCCTCCATTGATGATAGTCTATAGCATAGTGATCTCCTCCACAAGTGAAACATCCACCAGGGGAATGTTTTCTTTTAGGTTGATAACCTCTTCGTTCCCTTCCTTGAAGCCATTATCTGGGTTCTTATTCCCTAAAGCATTGTTAAACCCGAAATTTTTATTGTTGAATTTGGTTTTAAAATCCCCACTATACTTCCATTTCTATTTTTTGAAAGAAGTTTTCGGACCACTGAACTTCTTCCAATACTTGTCTTTGACTTATGCAAGAGATTTAAGCTTTTGTTCTTGCTTGATAGCTTTCTCAAAACCTTGATCCATGGTATTAGGTCCTTGCACATCCACTTCACATCCAATTTATGGCCTTAGACCCATGATGAACTTTCTGATTCAGAAACGTTCATCTTTTTAGTATTGGGGAACATACTTAAAGAGTTTGGTAAACTTTGATCTGCACCATGGGGCCTAGGACCAAGTGTGCAGGGACAATTGAGTTTGGTTGTGTAGAGTGAATGCGCGGAGATGTATTCAGACAAAACAATAAAACACATATTCAATGGAGCAAAAGTCTTACTTTTAGGAGGTACAACTTCTATTCAATAATAAAAATAGGGAAAATTGGTACAATGTGTTACAATGCATGTGTTACAGAATAGTTACGCAGAGCATGCTATTTGTGTTATGCTTGTGTGTTGCATCGATCTCACTTGTCTAAGGTCAGATGCATATGTTACATGTTTAACATGCATGATTACAAGGGAAATTACAAACGACTACTATATAATACAACGAAGGTGGAGTTGACATGTCTCACCCTCCTTGCATGCCGATGATGGAGTCTCCAATAGGGCGGTGACTACTTATTCGGTTGCACGATTCCCAGCTCTTTACTAACGGTTATGATCTCGAGAATCCTGGCTAACAACTAATGATAATCAATGTTGGGAGTGTGGGCTGATTCGAGGCCACTAGTCGAGGCATGTGGTCGGGGTAGCCTGTCAAACGATATGATGGATGTACGACTTCGACATCCATACCAAATGTTCACAAGCTATCAAGCGAGCCGTTTAGCCTTTGTGCAGTGGTTTGAGTGAACGCAAGTTTGAACTGACAAAGTGTTGGAAAGCGAAGTTATTGTGCTTTCTGTCCTGAGTTATTGTGGGCAGCGGGCATCTGCGTGTATTGTGTTGTATGGGGGTGTATGTGGGCAATTCTGTTGGTCTAGGTTTCGCGAAGTTGGGTTGTTTCCTTGCAAAGAGTAATCAGATCTTGGGAGGGGATTGCCTATTGTAACCATTTGAGTAGTCATCGAGCATTATTGGTTGTCCCCGACTCGGTGGTTGTTGTGTATGTGTGTGCCTATCTTATTTTACTTTGGACTGTTTTGTTATGAAAGAGTAAATAAAATACACGTTCTCCCAATTGTTCTTGCACTATGTGATTGCTCTTGTGTCAGAGTAGTTTTTTGTTTCATTGCAAGTGTTTATAGGCTTCTGCATCTAATTCTTTACAATACAAAAGCATACCATTGTGTTGTGTGTGTTCTTGTGCAGGTAAACACTGTAGGCATAGTCCGTGGTTCTTGTAGGGCTCTCTTCTCACGGAGGAGCTCGAAGAGAGCAAGCAATGCCACACGGTTATAGCTCGGTCGAGTTGGCCTCGTGAGAGTTGGTATCAGAGCACAGTTTTGTGTCTTGTTTGGGTTGTGTTTGTCTAAGTTGGTTTTTGTGTTGTACACCTTCCCCTATTGAGTCAGTCTCGTGTGTCGAGTTTGAGACAGTATGACAGGAGATCAGTCTAAAATTCCACCTGATGCTACGACTGGCATAGGTTGGGGTAAGGATAAAGGTGAAGGTGGTGGCGATCGCCACAAGAGTAAGTCAAGGCTTGATGTGGATAAAAATTTTGTCGAGTAAGTTGATGCTTGGTTCTAAGAGTTGGAAGAGTTGGAAGAGTTGGTGGGCACAAGGTTTAGCGAGTTCGAGGAGAAGGTGGAGTCCACGGATCAGACTATCATGGAACTTACAACAAGGTTGGAGGAGAGTTTGGTGTCACAGACTAGGTTACAGGATGAAGTGACTATGTGTTGAACAATGATACTGAGTCTAGCAAAGGCGCTTGTGTCCAGCTCTTCAACAATTTTGAACCTCCCCAAGTTGACGGAACCAGATTGTTACGATGGTGCTAGAGGTGATCGCCTTTTGGAAAATTTCTTCTGGGACATGGAGGAGTACCTGGCAAGTTTGGGAGGATTGTTAGACGCACAAGAGGTGCGTGCTGAGGCAAGCTACCTCACGGGTACGACAAAGGTTTGGTATAGAACCTTGGCAAATGACATCGCATTAGGGAGTTCTACAAAGAGGTTGGACTCCTGGGTGGATCTGAAGGAAGCCCTTGGGGATCAGTTCTGTCCTGGGAATGCAACATGGTTGGTTAGGATCAAGTTGAGTCAACTGAAATAGACTGGGAAGATGCGAGAGTACATCAAATCTTTCCAGAGCCTTATGTTGGAAATAAAAGACATATCCGAAGTAGACAAGCTATTTCAGTTTACGAATGGTCTTCAGTCATGGGCTAAGATTGAGCTCTGTCGCCTTGATGTGTCAGAAGTCAGCGAAGCTATTGCCATCGCAAATCGGCTTTTCGATTTCAGAGAGAGTCTTCATCCAAGAGCACCCATAACACTAATGTGCCGAAGGGATAGGGCGTTGAGAAGAGTTCGAGTAAGTCTTCAGGGAAGCCAACGGATAACCAAGGAGGGAAGGCTACTTAACAGTCGTCAGTGGGATCTCAGAAGTCCAGTAGCACATGCAAAGGTGATGGGAAGAAGTCTCAGAGTGGAGAATCGGGTGGAAAGTCTTTCCGTTTGAAGTGTTGGATGTGTAGTGGTGATCATTACAACAAAGATTGTCCAGAGCGACAAAGGGTGTCAGTTGTTCAGACGACATAGCCAGATGAACAAAGTGAGCAAACAATGTGTATGCTCAAAGGGCTTAACGCCATGGAAAAGCTTGAGCCCAAGACAAGAGATGATGGAAGTAATCTGCATGGGTTGAATTTTGTGGAGGTGGTGATCAAGGGAAAGACCATTACCACACTTGTGGACACGGGTGCGACCCACAATTACATTGCAATTCGAAAAGCCAAAGAGTTGGGTCTCCAGGCCTCTGGAGGTACCATAAGGTGTAAAGCAGTGAACTCTCTATCTGAGGATACTCTCGGCTCCGCAAAGGCAATGGATGTGAAAGTTGGCGAGTGGAAAGGAAAGTTGGACTTGTCCATGATCAAGATGGATGATTTTGAGCTAGTTGTGGGACAAGAGTTTATCCGAAAGGGTAAAGTGATAATCCTTCCTCATCTTGAAACTCTCTTTATGTTGGATCCGACGTAGACATGCATGGTGAAGATAGTGCAAAGGAGACCGACGGGGAAGATGCAAGTGTGTTCAGTGATGAGTATGTGGAAGGCTGCACGGAACAAGGTAGAACCAATGTATCTAGCAGTGCTTGTTGGTGTTTGGGATGATGAAGAGGGACAACAGGTTCCTATTCTAGTTGAAGTGAAGAAGGTTCTTCATGATTACCCGGACCGTATGTCCAGCCAACTACCACCCTATTTGCCACAAAGAAGAGCAATTGACCATCACATTGAGTTGGTTCTAAGGGCGAGTCCTCCAGTAAGGGCTCCGTATTGGTTATTTGGCTCAGAGATGGTTGAGTTGAAGACGTAGTTGGAAGAGTTGTTGACTGCTTATTATCTTCGTCCGTCGCGCTCCCCTTATGGAGCACCAATACTATTTCAGAGGAAAGCTGATGGGTCACTTAGGCTTTGCATGGATTATAGGGCCTTGAACAAGCTAACCATCAAGAACAAGTATCCTCTGCCCCTCAGTAAGGATTGCTTCAATCGCCTTTCCGGGGCAAAAGTCTCTGCAAAGTTGGATTTGAGGTCGGGTTACTATCAGGGCAGAATTGCTCCTTGAGATGAAGAGAAAATGACCATTGTCACCAGATATGGGTCATATGATTTTCTTGTGATGCCCTTTGGGTTGTGCAATGCACCTACGACATTTTGTACACTCATGAATAATGTGTTCAGGTCCCTATTGGACAAGTGTGTGGTCGTCTACCTTGATAATATCTTGGTGTTTTCCAAGAACCAGGAAGAGCACAGGGTGCATCTTGCAGAGGTTTTCAAGTTGTGGAGGGAGCATGATTTGTTTGTGAAGAATGAAAAGTGTTCCTTTACCCAAGAAGCAGTTTAATTCCTTGGACATGTGATCAGGGAAGGCAAGATCAAGCCTGACCCAAGGAAACTTGAAGCAATTAGAGATTGGGAGCTGCCTAGAGATGTACATGGTGTGCGTTAGTTTTTGGGTTTGGTGGATTATTACAGAAGGTTTGTCAGTCGGTATTCCAAGCGTGCGAGTCCGTTGATAGAGTTGCTGAAGAAGGAGGTTAAGTGGTTGTGGTCTGCAAAGTGTTAGGAGGCATTTGAGCTCTTAAAGGAGAAATTGACTACATCCCCTGTGCTTTCCTTGGTGGACTTCAGTAAGCCTTTTGAGGTGCACAGAGATGCATCTGATTTTGCCGTTGGTGGGGTGCTGATTCAAGATAAGCATCTGGTTGCTTTTGAGTCAGGGAAGCTCAAGGATGCAAAGAGGAGATATCCTGTCCAAGAGAAGGAGATGATGACTGTGGTAGATTGTTTGAGAAGGTGGAGGCACTACTTGTTGGGTGTGCACTTCATCATCAAGACTGACAATGTGTCGAATTCTTTCTTTCTGACTCAAAGTAAGTTAACGCCAAAGTATGCAAGATGGCATGACTTTTTGGCTGAGCTCGATATGGAGATCGTGCATACTGCGGGTAAGGAAAATGTGGTTACAGATGCACTCAACAGGAAGCACCAATTAGCGGTTATTGCAACAGCATCAGCTAGTCTAGTGTTTACTCATGGGGAGAGTAAGGTAGAATTGACAAGAGAGTTGATGGAGAAGATTTGGGAGGGCTTGGTCCAGGATCCTCAAGCTACTGCATTGGTGAATCCAAAACAACTACATCATAATTATTGCTTGAATCCTCAGGCTGCTGCCAAGGAATGCCATCTAGAAAATGCTGTGTTAAAACCCTCAAAACGCTCTGCTCAAACCTTTGAGAAACCTCTAAAATCCTTGACAGGCATCAGTCAAATGCTAAGTGTATGCTGCTTGCATCTTCTGCCAACTTAGCTTTGGATCAAGGCTTGTTTTTGTTAAAGATTAACCTGTAGCCATTCGACCTCAAGGGACGGTTGGAGATGAATCCACAACAAATACATTATAATTAATGCCTGAATCTAGGTAGCTGCCAAGGAATGCTACTTAGAAAATGCTGTGTTAAAACCCTTAAAAACCTCTGCCTAAAGCTTTGAGAAACCTCCAAAATCCTAGACGGGCATCATTCATATGCTAAGTGTATGCTGCTTGCATCTTCTGGCACTATTGTTTAATAGCCACAACCCAACTAATTTCTCGACCTGTCAAACATTCACTGTCAATTTGAATGCATCAGTAAAATATGTGACAGGGATGCCACAATGGATTACATACCATACACGTTTTTCTCCTTTGCTCATTCACATTCCAAGATAACTGCATAAGCGCTAATATGGCAAACCAATCATCACTGCTGTGAATATAAAATGCATTGAATGGGGGAAACAAGCTTTTTCACCATAGCTGGCTGCTGTATATGATCCAGATGATCATTCAGAGCTGAATTTTGAAAAATTCCAAAAATATATTATTTAGGTTTTTGATACATTTTTGGGGCTCTTTGGTGTGGAATTTGGGCCCTAAACTTTGGTCGGTGCCCTACATGGTTTTTGAACGCAATATTTGTAGGTCACCAAAAATAGTTTGCTTGATGAGCTTTTCAACGCATCTTCGGGTTTGCAAATTGGGTCAACGAGCTAGGAGATATGACCTCGACAAGGGACAATTATAATAATAATAATAATATCAACCAAAATTCAGTTATTTGTCCACTTCTGCCCATTCAACTCCACTCCTAAGGTGGACACATGTCATCTGCATGTGGGTGACCTTTTGATTCCTATTCGGAACTCTGTGTACTATTATTGGAGCTTTTTACCTTCTACATTGTACAGCTATATAGTAGATAGTATGGAATAAAGAAGCAGATCTCCAGGCATACATCTTTGCTGTAGAGTTTGCCCATTTTGTATACACTCTCAATTGCAATAAAATGCTGTTGTTTCTGCAATTACAGTTCTGTCAATTTTGATTGTATTGCTATTGCACATTAAGCTCCACAGTGAGTGTGTTGTCCACTGAATTGCATACTTAATTCGGATCAGTATATGAACAATCAATTGCCCCATATCTTCAATGAATGTACAACACAGCCCAATAACACCAAAACTTAGCAAAATTAAAATGTTTTTCAAGCCTCACCGGCAAGAAAAATAATTAACATGCACCTTGATTATGTTCATATGCATGTTTATGGGAGACTTAACCACTTTCCTCAATCGACACCTAATATTAATGCATTTGCAAATGGATTCAAACACTTAATATTACCTTATTATGGCTTAACAATTTCTCTATTGCTGTGAGAGTCTTCTGGAAACAACTGCTTAGGTAATATTTGGTGAGTCTCCCGGGACCAAATATTATCCATGCAGTTGTTTCTAGAAGAATCTCGCAATACAGCACATCGTGAATTGTTAGTTAAGAACAAAAATTCTTTGTTCCACCTTAACAAAGTGTATAAAAAACAACTTAAATATCACCTTGTCAAAAACATGAGAACACCATGTAATAGGGTGGTAAAACATGCTCATGTTTATATTAATTGCCTTCCGAAATGCTAAGTCTGCAAGTGATGAGTATCAAAGACTTGGCTTGATTCAAGTATGTCTTTAATTATTAAAGCCATTACAAGTTTTTTATCACATCTGTATCCGACACCAAGCTTATTGAAAAACACCATATATAAACAAAAATGTGCAGGAACAAGCTTGCCAGTAGGTGTGTTGGCACTTTCAAAATGCAAGGCGTGTAAAACAAACACAAAATAATCAGCATGTATACTCATTACATATGAATCTGAACCGGAATATCTATGAAAACAGAAAAGATCCAGATCAAATACCATAATCATACCATGAAGAGATACTACCACTGTCGCTGCTTACAATGCAAGATGAATAAAAACAAGATGTTAACTATGTAAAGCCGAATTTTCAGCATTAGTCCATCTGAGTTTCGATACTCATGAAGGAGAACAATCCCAAGTGAGACATCATACATGCCAAAAGATTGAAGCATCATCGTCATAGTTAATTGATGAAGCCTGATTGACTTTGTATTAACCAAACTTTCTGTGGTGCCCAAGGATCTATGTCCAAGGACCAACTAGGGAATCAAATAGACTCTATGGAGGTGGTCATGACCAACTGCATAATCGTGGTGGTAGTGTAACCCCCATGATTGCTTATAGCTAGTATGACCCCCTTTGCAGTTTACAATAATGCTTAACATATACTTTTGATATTTTATTATTATTTTTATTTTCTTCTTGTGGTCATATTTTTATTATTGTTATTTTCTTATTATGAACATGTATATTGGGATTTTGGAAATTGTTATGCATAGACTAGCAAGTGTTGGTAAACACTCTAAATTTGGCTCTGACTTGGCTTCTTTCTTCACAAAGGTGTGGGCCGTGGCAGATTCAAAACGACAGGGTTTTCTTGGCTTTAAGGAGTTTGTAACAGCAATGCAGGTTTAGCTTAGACATTAACTTTTTGTCTAACTTCTATTTAAAATTCTAAACTTGAATAGTATTTACGTTCTACTAATTTTGTGTCTATGGAGCAGATAATATCTCTAGCTCAGAAAGGGACTGAGGTTACTGCTGATATTCTTAAGAATACAGGTAAAATTCTCCAGAGAACCTTAATTTTTTTAGAATTACTGCATTATGTTGATACATTATTTTAATTTTTTAAGAATTACTGCATTATGTTTATACATTATTTTATTTGATTGCTTTCCACCTTTCTTGTGTTTTTAAATCATAATAGGATATAATGCTTCATTTATCAACTATCCTATTTGTCTCTTCCCTTAAAGCTAGGGAGCTCCCTGTTCACTGATAATGTTTGGTTGATTGAACATCTTATTTATAAAACAGAGGCGGAGAATATCAATCCTCCTGCGATGGAAGGGTTGGATGAGCTTATATCTGTATGTCTTTCTCTGTGAAGTTCCACTTATATTTCATTGACAATTAAATTTATTTCCAATCTATACATAGTGCCTAATTCTAGATTACACTCGGTTGGAAACTACAGAGGCGCAGATCATCACTGATAAAAATGGAGGCAGATTCAAATGGTAAGGATATGCTCTTGATGCTAGACATGCGATTGAATTGATCTGATTTGCTCTCAGAAGAACTAAAAGTTTGTACCTAGATTCTTATTATATGAAATGAATATCTAATGTCCAATGGATGTTAACAGGCTCATTAACCCGATCACAGGCAGAATCATCTCAGTGGTTTACATCTAAATCAACCAAGAAGGTAGGTATTTTGGTAGTTGAATGATGTCCTGGATCTTGTCTTGTTATCGTAATGATGGAAATGGATACTTCTTTATAATGTATGCTCATGTTTGTTGGGACTGATCAGAGTGGCTAATTGTGGTTTCCTGTCCAACATCAAGTTCAAACTAGCCTTAAAATTTCATCAATGGCAGCTGAACTTCAATTTTGGGTGAAACTGAGTTTTATTGGTCTTCAATTTAATTCTGATTGTGTTGTTGAGTTTAACTAAACTTCATTCATGTGAAGTTAGATTGAAATTCAATGAAACATGGCTAGCGCATGAAATCTGACTTGCCAAGGAGCTATTTTAGGAATTCATATCTTCAGAAAGCACTGCCTTTTGGATCTACTCTGGGACATTTCACTCCATAATTTCTAGCTTCTTTTGTGGTTAAGATTTTACTTTCATCAATCCTCTTGTTTGAGGAGTTCTAAACATTTATAGTGGAATACTTTTGTGTGCTTTTTCTATGGTTTGTCCCTAAAATTAGGAGTTGTCTGAAGTCCACGGTTTAAAATGAAGTCCACTTGGGAAATTTTTGGGATGGGGGGAGGAATGGGGGGCACTGAAGAAATCATTGACATTCAGCTTGTACTGTCAAATTTGTGAAAAATTGTCTCCTCTGTGATCTATTGGTTATTAAATTTTGGTTGATTTATGGAGAAATGTTTGTCTTGGACTTCATTTTCTGTTTTCTGGTTTCTAGAAAGGCCGTTTCTGATTAAACATTTTGAGTCTTCAGATTTGTTGTTTTTCTTTTGTTTTTATTATTCAAAGTACATTTCTAGAAACTTGGCCAATGATTTGTTGAACAATTTAGCTTGGATGTTCAAGGGATTTTGTCCAGGAATCTCAATGTGAATACTTCATTGATGTGTTTTTGGAAGTTCTCGCTATAAAGGAAGTGTATACTGTATGCAAGCAAATCTGCACGTTGCCAGCATAAAAGATTTTGAGTTCCAAGGTCTAGTTTTTCAAATGAGAAGGGTTTCCAATTTATAGAATTCTCAATGTATTCCAGACCTTTCCCAAAGGTTAGGGAGCATCAAGGCGGGGAAAGCTGAAGAGACAATGTTAGGAATTTAGCATTACACATAGATGGTTTATTTAATATAGTTTGATAAATATTAGGTAGTTGGGTTGTATTCAGCAGCAGTGTAGAGTTTCCATTTTTGGTAGGGGTGAGTCCTCTCAATGGTCAGAGTTATTATTTGTTTATTCGTCACTCAAGTTAATAAAGTTGCTAATTGAATTAAGTGAGAATAAACATGGGTTATAAAAGACCCCTTTGGCCTAGTTGAGCAACGTTGTTTTAAAAGAGGGGACAATGTACTTTATGTTGGATGCCCCCTTTGGGAAATATTTGATGATATTTTAAAAAAATGTTTAAGTAAATGTTAAATAAAAAAAGAAAGCAAGGTTGGGCGTGGAGTTCTAGAAGGAAAAAACATTTTCAAAATAGAAGTTGCCTTAATCCCCCCATCTTCTATGTAATCGTTCATGAGCTCTCATTTGGAGGTATGAACTTTGGCAGCTTAAGGAGACTGCTGGATTTTTTCCAGGATTCGATTACTGTTAGTTGAGGACGAAAACCCTCATTTGATGTTGCTGGTTTCGGTGGATAGTGACCCACCCTAGCCGGTTGGTGCTTGGTTGAAAGTTTTTACAGTGTTTATATTGCTGGTTGAGCATTTTGGTGTTGGATAAATGAAGATTTTTACAGTTTTCTGAGTTGGGACAGCGAGCATGAAGTTCTGATCTGCGTTTTCAATGGTGAAAATATGCTGTAAATAAAGTATTTTTCAGGTCTGATTTAAGATTTAAACTTTTTGATTTTAATATTAAGTTGTAATGGCATATATTTTAATATAATTCTACCTTAATTTCCTTGCAATTTATGAATATATCAATGTATGTGCTCAATGTGATGGATGGTCCCAAAACATAAAACCCCTTCTGCATTCTCCCGTCTTATTCTGAAAACACTATAAAAAAAATAAAAAATCAGGGGCAACCATTAAATGGTATCGGAGCACAAAACATCCCTGCCAGCCCATGGGTAATGATTTTCTATGAGCATCAATAATAGAGAGAAGATACCTTGAAAGGTTAAGAAAACGTGAAGAGGATTTGTGGGAGCATTGGCCTTCAGAGAGGGAAGAACAACACTCTGAAACACACTCAGTAGGATCAACAAGCTTAGAAAATATGGGTGATAGAGGTCATGAAGAAGCAAAACGGTTGATGCTTCTTTTGGATGCTGTGGTTAGGGGACAAAAAATGGCGGTCCAATGTGCTCAGGAAACCAATCAGCAATTTGCGCAGTTGGTCGTGGGGTTGAATCAATTGGGAGTCAACAATGGAGGCAATAATGGGCAAGTAAATGATATGGATTAGCGTGGAGCAGCCAATCAGCACAATAGGGCAGCCATGGCTAGACCTCTCATGGCTGTTTTTTCACCAAGAGTGGAAGCACAACCCAATCAAGAGCTCACTTTGGTTGAGATGCAGGATCAGTTTAGAAATCGTTGGATTGATGCAGGGCCTGGATTTCAGCATGATATATCTCTACGTAATTATATAGACCTCAGGGTGAGGCATATGCCCAACAGGGGCAATAGAGAGCACCATAACGACTTGCGAAGGAAAGTTGGAAAACTTAGTCTCTCTTACTTTGATGGGTCTGGGAAAACTTCAGCGAGAGCTTGGGTCCAAAAGGTGGACACATACTTTAATCTTAATCTTATGCCTGAAGAAGAGTCCATTAAATATGCTTCCATTCACTTAGACGGAGTTGCACATGAGTGGTGGCATCATGGGATGGTTACAATGGGTTATGCACAGATTACTTCTTACGCAGAGTTTATTGAGAGACTCATAGAGAGATTTGACAAAAAGGACCCCGAACTTCATTTTAAGGAGTTGTCACAGCTGAAACAGTGGGGTTCCGTGGATGCTTATGTTGCTGATTTTCAGAGGGTGTCGGTTTTGGTGACGGATATATCCGAGAGGAGGCTCATTGTGCTCTTTATAGATGGGTTAACCGATCCTCTAAAGGGCTGGATTAAAGCTTTCAATCCACCTTCCCTACAAGAGGCAATCAAGAAGGCTAGAGACATGGAGTCTTCCACCTCAAAGAGCAGATTTCAGTCCAAGGGATTTTCGCATAAGAAGGACGAAGATAAAAAACAATTCCCAAAGGACTCCAAACAGCCAAAGAAATCAGTCACAAGGATTGATAGTGAGACACTTAATGACTTGAGGAGGAAGAATTTGTGTTTCACATGTAAAGAACTTTGGGGTCCAGGACATAAGTGTGTTACAAAGGGGAAGGTGCATCAAATAGAGTACTATTTAGTAGAGGAAAGTACATCAGAAAAATCAGATCAGCAGTCTGATTCAGAGGAAAATGAAGAGGAAGAGACCCCTGAAGAGGTTGGAAAGGAAGAGGAGAAAGTTGGGAAGCTTGCTCAACTACATAGTTTTTCAAAAAAATGAGTCTCTATGCATTAGAGGAGCAATTAATGGGCAGCGGTTAGTGGCATTGATTGACACAGGAGCCACACATAATTTCATTGATGAGGGGTTGGTTGCACGTAGAGGACTTCAAACTCAGGGGGTAGATGGATTTCGGGTGATGGTTGTTGATGGGTTTACAATCAATTGCACTAAGATGGTTCCACAACTGAATTTGCAGCTAGGAAATTATGAAGTCAAGGATGACTTCTATGTGGTGAGTATTGGTGATCCAGATGTAGTGATGGGAATACAGTGGCTTTGATCACTTGGAGAGATCACACTTAATTTTCAGACCATGGAGCTGAAATTTAGATCAAAAAGGAGGAATGTGGTCTTGAGAGGTATGTTGGCTGGAGGACTTCGAGTGATTTTTTTCAAACATATGGAGAAGCTATTTAGACATGATTAGATTGAGTGGGCAGCAGAGTGTGTGGTTATGCCTATGGTTACAGAGGAGGTGAAGAGGTCCTATCCACCAGATATATAGGCTTTGCTTTCCAAACGAAGCAAAGTATTCAGTAGCATTCCCCCAGGGAGGCCCCCTGATAGAGGCATTGAGCATGTGATTGAGCTAGAGGAGGGAGCCAAACCCGTGATCACCGCTCCCTATAGGCATCCTAAGCGACATAAAGATGAGATAGAGAAAGCTATTAAGGAGCTTTTGGAGATGGGACACATTAGACCAAGTAAGGGTCCATTTGCTTCTTCAATAGTGTTGGTGAAGAAGGATGGGACCATGCGTATGTGTTTTGACCACCGGGTGTTGAATAAAAAGACAATAAAAACCGGTACCCCATTCCACGCATAGATGAGCTCCTTGATGAGCTGCATGGAGCGATTTATTTCTTCAAAATAGACTTGAGATTCGGTTATCCTCAGATTAGGGCCAAAGAGGAGGACGTAAAGAAGACTGCATTCAGATGTCACTTTGGCCACTTTTGAGTTCATGCCATTTGGATTGACAAATGCACTAGCTATTTTCCAATCTTGCATGAATAGGGTGTTTAGTAAATAGTTACGTATGTGTTGATTTTCTTTGATGACATCCTTATTTTCAGCAGATCATGGGAAGAGCACTTGAAGCATTTGGATGAGGTGTTGGGAATTCTTGAGTCTCTTTTTGCTAAGGAGTCCAAGTTTGAGTTTGGGATGACTGAATTATTATACCTTGGACACATAATCAACGTTAATGGAGTCCCTGTTGATCCATAAAAAATTAAAGCAATAATAGATTGGCCTCCACCCCCTAATCTTACTCAGCTGAAGGGTTTTTTTGGTTTGTGTGGGTTCTATAGGAGGTTTGTCAAAGGTTTTTCATAGGTTGCTGCCCCACTTACTGATTTGACTAAAAAGGGGGCCTTCACTTGGTCTGAATTAGTGCAAAGATCCTTTGATCAGTTCAAAAAATTGATGAGTACATGTCCTGTATTGGCTATTCTGGATTTTTCTAAACCATTTGAGCTTGAATGTGATGCTTCAGGGGATGGAATTGGGGCTGTCCTCATGCAAAACAAACACTCAATTGCATACGAGAGCAGGATGTTGAGAGGAAGTGAGAAAAATTACTCCATCCATGACAAAGAAATGTTAGCCATAATGCATGCTTTGGCTAAATACAAGCAACACCTTGTTGGAGGGAGGTTCATTGTTAAAACTGATCATAATAGCTTGAAATATTTCTTAAATCAGAAGGACCTAAGTGAAAGACAACATAAATGGATTTGTAAACTCCAAGCCTATGATTTTGACATCGAGTATGTCAAAGGGAAAAATAATATAGTGGTTGATACGTTGTCTAGGAGACCTCATTTGTGTTCATTTTTGAGATAACGACAGATTGGAAAGAAAGAATACAAGCTGATTATGCTAAGATTGCCCTTGCCAATAGCATCCTAGATGGTACTTTGCAGGTTGACAAGTACAAGGTAAGGGATGGTTTGATTTTCTATAAGGATAGGATAATGTTGGTCCTTGAATTCAAGATGAAAGAGCATATTTTTAAGACTTTCCATGACACTCCAATGGCTGGTCATCCTGGTTTTTACAAAATTTATAAGCAGATCCATGAGAGTTTGTCATGGAAGGGGATGGAGGATATTACTAAGTATGTTCGTGAATGCCAAATGTGCCAACAGAATAAAAATGAACATACTTTGCTGGTCTACTGCAGCGTTTACCCATTTCTACTCAGAAGTGGGAAAACATTTTAATGGATTTCATCACAAAGCTTCCTAAGGTGCAAGGGAAGGATTGTATCTATGTTGTGGTGGACCGTTTGACCAAATTTGCTCATTTTTTTGCTATTTCAACAGGGTATACAACATTACAAGTGGCAGATTTGTTCTTTAGGGAAGTGTTTAGGCTTCACGGGGCACCTAAGAACATCACCAGTGACAGGGACAAGTTCATGAGCTTGTTTTGACAGGTGTTGTTCAAACTATGTGGTACTGAGTTGACTCCCAACACTAGTTACCACCCTCAAACTGATGGACAAACTGAGATAGTTAACAAATTGGTGGAGGGATACCTATGTAATTATGTTACAGGGTAGCGGAAGGCATGGGTTAAATGGTTGCACTTGGGGGAGTTTTGCTACAACTCCACAGTTCACATGTCTATCAGGATGTCTCTTTTCATGGCTTTGTATGGCTATGAAGCTCCCAACTTTATTGATTTGCTATTTGGAGATTGTAGAGTGCCTAGAGCCAAGGATTTTTTGCAGGAAAGTCAGGATATCATGAGATCATTGAGGGATAACATATAGCATGCGCAAAATCAACATAAGTTGTACGCTGATCAGCACCACATTGAGTGGGAATTTGAGACATGGTCTATGTGAGATTGCAACCCTACAGACAGTCCACTCTCAAGAAGAGTGGGTTGGAGAAGCTGAAGCAACGTTTCTATGGTCCGTTTAGAGTCACCAGGAGAGTTGGGGAGGTGGCTTATGAGCTTGAGCTACTTGAGGGTAGTAAGGTGCATAATGTTTTCCACGTTTCACACCTCAAGAAGGCACTCGGGCATGACGTAACTCCTTCAGCAGAGTTGCCTCCATTGGATGAGGAGGGAAAATTGATACTTATTCCAGAGGTAGTGATTGATTTCAAAGAGCGTATTGTCAGAAGGAGGGTTATCACAGAGTATTTGGTGAAGTGGAGAGATTTCCTAGTAGAGGATGCCACATGGGAGAGTGAGTAGATTTTACAGCATCTTGAGTTGTGATTGCTTGAGGACAAACAATCTTGGGGAGGGAGGACTATAATGTTCCCTTCTTATTCATAGCCAGTCTGAGTTACCATTAGCCTATTCTGGTTCTTGTAGGCTAAGTGGATTTTGGTTAGGGAACTTTGGCAACTTGAGATGAGTTTTCTGGGTTTTTATGGGTTTCTTCCAGTGGTGACGGCTATTTTTAGTAATTTACTATATTCAGTAAACTTACTATTTTTAGTAAGTTCCAGTTGAGCTTTATTTGGACCAGTTTGGAGTTTTGGCTCACTTACTAGTTTTGGAAAGTGCTATATTTAGTAACTGGTCTCAGCTCCTATTCAGCAGCAGGAGAGATTTTTCATTTTTGGTAGGGGTGAGTCCTCTCAATGGTCAGAGTTATTATTTGTTTATTCGTCACTCAAGTTAATAAAGTTGCTAATTGAATTAAGTGAGAATAAGCATGGGTTATAAAAGGCCTCCTTGGCCTAGTTGAGCAACGTTGTTTTAAAAGAGGGGACAATGTACTTTATGTTGGACGCTCCCTTTGGGAAATATTTGATGATATTTTAAAAAAATGTTTAAGATAAATGTTTAAAAAAAAAAAGAAAGCAAGGTTGGACTTGGAGTTTTAGAAGGAAAAAAACATTTTCAAAATAAAAGTTGCCTTAATCCCTCCATCTATTTAATCACTCTTGAGCTCTTATTTGGAGGTGTGAACTTTGGCAGCTTAAGGAGACTCTGCTGGATTTTTTTCAGGATTCGATTACAGCTGGTTGAGGATGAAAACTCTCATCTCACGTTGCTGGTTTTGGTGGATAGTGATCCACTCTAACCGGTTGGTGCTTGGCTGGAAGTTTTTACAGTGTTTATATTGCTGGTTGAGCATTTTGGCATTGGATATGAAGATTTTCACAGTTTTCTGAGTCGGGACAGTGAGCATGAAGTTCTGATCTACGTTTTCAATGGTGAAAACATGCTGCAAATGTAGTATTTTCCAGATCTGATTTAAGATTTAAACTTTTTGATTTTAATATTAAGTTGTAATGACATATATTTTAATATAATTCTACCTTAATTTCCTTGCAATTTATGAATATATCAATGTATGTGCTCAATGTGATGGATGGTCGCAAAATATAAAACCCCGTCTGCATTCTCCCGTCTTATTCTAAAAACACTGTAAAAAAATAAAAATAAAAAAATCAGGGGCAACCATTACAGTTAATGAATACACCACTTTATAATTTAAGGATATCTTAGGGAAATCAAAATAATAAGGTTTTTGAACAAATGACATTGAAATTCATGAGATGAGCGAGTACAACACTTAACACTTTATCAAATACAACACTTAATTGAGGATAACCACTTAAGTTAGGGCAACACTTAATCTAGGACAACAATTTATTGAGCACAAACAATTTATCAAATACATCAAATTTAATATTCAATTTTTTCTTTTTTAAGGCTCCATATCTCTAATAAAATCTGACAGAGATTAAAAAAGCATTATTTATTTTATGCAATGCTTCGTCTCTACCTAAGATATTCACAAATTATAATAGAGGTAAGTGTATAGGTTTATAATTAAGGAAAACTGAATTTGCAGGGCACATAGGGATTTGAATGAGCTATCATTTATAGTTCTTGTGATGTGTATGAGGAGATTAAATATGAAATTGATTTTAATTGTATAGGATAGATGCTCATAACATTACTTAGGAACCTTACATGTGCTAGAAGGCACGACTGCTGCTACTCTGGGGAAGCTTATAACAAAACTTGCAGAATGTTAGTCGAATGTTGACCATGACATTGATTACGAGGGACTACTAGTAGTAAAGTCATTTGTATATTTAATATTTTTATTTAAATTAAGAAATGTGTGAAGGTTGTTTCCACTGGCTCCTAGGTAAGAGGGTTCCCAAAGAGAGTATAAATAGGATTTGGAGAGTGCATGTATCTGACAAGGGTCAAGGCTTGGGTTATGAGGCTGTTTGTTTCTTATCTTGTATTTGGGGATGGCCTATGACTGGTTTTATAACTGTTAGGTCTTTCCTCCTCTTTTTTGAGGCCAATTTTCATTGTGTTTTAGGGCGACAGAGACTTTTGGAAGGATAATTTGTTTTTTTCATTTTTACTTTTATGTTTAAATTTTTTTAACTACCAAAGAAAATAAATAAAGGAAGATTGCATAAATTTCAAGAAAGTGAAGGTGAAGAATTACTAAATGTCACTCGTAACAACTAGAAAAGAGGGAACATAAAATTCGAATGAATGCAATATCTTCATGTATAGGCAGTGACAAAAGAAGTGTAAAACTTTTTTCTATTGAGGTTATAATGTTATGATGGAAATCTGTTACTTTGCTTTTAATTTCCTTACAACTTTCCCCTAATGGGAATTTGCACAGTCTTTGCTTAACACAATAGTTTATTATAATGTCAATTGTCTTGTTCCTGCTGAGAACAACATACTTCAGCATGGTTTCTCACTTTGCTGTCCTATAAGCTTTGTCACATTTTGCCTTTGGATTCTTCATTGTAGTTCCTCTTCTTATATCTTGAAAGGAGAGGATTTAAGATTGTTAGAATTCTTCATAACGAATGCCAAGTTTATCTTTGATGATACAAATTTGCTCAAGAAGGATACAATTATTGGAGACACATAAATCCAGGATGACAAGGAAGAGGATTTGAAAGCCAATCAAATGAGCAGCCTATAAAATACGTATCCTACCATGACAACTTTATGTGTAGAGATGACATGTAAGTGTACAGCTGTTATTACTGATATAAGGTGTTAGGAGATGAAAGCACACGTCGTCTGTCATGACCCTTTTGTCAAATAAAGTAAAAATAATAAAGTTGATATTTTTAAGTTGTCAAGTGACTTAATTTTTATTAGAAGTGACAACTTAATATTAATTTATTATTATAAATAAAAGATAAAGGTGACTTTTTAAATAAAGCAAGTCAACATCAAATTAGAAGGATGGAAAGTTGCTTTTGGGTCTTCTCCTTGGGAAAAGTGTCAATTGAACTTATAAAAAGGCATTGGGGGTCATTTGGAAATCATCTTTTGCCAATTATCAATTAGACTTTTGCAAGTTTGAGCATTTGCTTCAGCGTTCAGCTTTCGAGGATGAAAACTCTCCGGGGGATAAGGAAACTTGAGGACGAAAACCCTCCAGTCTTGTGAGATGGTTCCATTTATGAACTATAGTTGTGCTTTCAAAGCAGGATACTGTTAGAATTCAGCATTGGGAGAATCACTAGACAGATTTATCATATTTTTAACTACTTTCCAGGGTTGTGCTAGGGTTTTTGACCAGTCGTACCAGCTAGGGCAGCAACCATGCATTCCTCCATTGTTGACATCATCATTTTCAGCCCTAAATCAATGCTCTATAGTGATATCATCGCTAAATAAGATTGCTACAATGACTCTACAGCTGTACTAGAGTTTCATACCTATTGTTTCAGGCTTCTAGACATTGTTGGCAGCTAGGGCATCATTCTTCAACCATCCGTACATCATCTCCAGCGAGTTATACCTTCCATTCAGTCATTTCTCCAGCCAGCCATACATCATCTCCAGCCAGCTTGGATGCTATTTTCAGCCATCCAATTCTTATGTACGGTCAACCGTACAAGCATAGGTTCTATCCTTAGGGTTTGCTGTTTGTAAATGCCAAATGGGCATAAAAATCTAGGGTTACAATTCGAAATTTTGCATGCATAATTTTGACTAGGGTTTTAGTCAATATATTTTGTTTTGTACTTTGCATTGCAATTTGATTTCAATAAAAATTCTGCTTTCCGTGGGCATTCAACCACTTTAATTATTTCAATAAAATTCCAAGTTAAAAGGGATTTATCCTTAATTTTAAGAAAATCAAGGTTTGTCTAGAATCTTAGATTTATTCTTAAAAAGGGTTTGCTGACAAATCCCATAATTTAGTATTTCAACCGGAAGGGGACATTACAATGGTATTAGAGCTGTGATCTTGCCAACCTGTGAATCATGAGGACAGTGCAAGCATCCATGTTAGAGATGTTGCAAGCTATGCAACAATATTAGAAGTATCTAAAGGCATGGATAGAAATAAAGAAGATGGAAAGGTCAAAATCTGAGCTTAAAAATTCTGCAAAGGAGCAAAAGGAATTTAGCATGCAAGTCAAAGGTAAAATCTTATCTAAAAAGGAACCAGAGAATGTGGTTGAAAAGAAACTAACCACATTGCAGACAAGCGCAGAGGATGCAATGAGGACCTAGAAAAGGTGTGATGAACGACTAAGAAGAGCTAAGGAAACTAAGTTGATAGCCACTCAAGCAAAACAACACCTAAAAAAAATTAAAGGAAATAATTCTCCAATTGTAATGGTGGAGCATGAAGAAAAATTTAGACTTGCAAGAATTTGGGGAGGATTTTTTGGTTAATGCTAAATTTTCGAGTCTTCAATATAGTAGAGTTGATGCAAATTTATGTAAGGCGCTGAAAGAAGAAGATAAGCTTTTGGATCATTCTTATGACAACTCAAAATATGAAAGGAATGTTTCAAATCAAGAAGTTTATGAGGTTGAATTTTAGGATAGCCATGTTGATAAGCATGCAATTGAAGAGAATGTTGATCATAACTTGAAAATTTTGAGTTACAAGGATGGAGGTGTTAAGGATATCTCAACAATTTCTAATTTGGCAAAGGAAGGTGAACACTTTGATTACAGCCCAAGGCATGCAAAGGATGGTCATATTTCAAATTTATTGATTCATACTATGCCATTACAAGATTCTTGTTATCATGGAAAGCATTCTAAAAATTGTGATAGGGTCGAGGATACAACTTGCAACATAGGGCATATAGATTCTTTGATTCAAGTTTAAAATTGTTTTACATATGGGATCCGGGTGATCTTTGAGATACAAGAAGGATAAAGGCTTTGATGAGATCAATATTACTATTTCTAGTGAATTCTTCATCCCATGTATTTGGATAGAAATGAAGTTCATGAGGAATCATATAGAGTATGTTGAGTATGTTGTGCATTCTAACGAAGTTATGGAGTATCAATGCTCACGATTCATAGATTACTCCTTGGAGCCAAGTTCTACACTTGAAGACAAGTTTATAGATGATGGCCTAATAGGGATAATCACAACATGATGCTTGATGCTGGATGATGGTAAGCAGAATGGGTGTCATTTCGATGTTCAAGATTTTATGACTAAGCGTAGCATGGTGTTTTTGGAATCAAACTACATACAGGATTGCCACCCTTGGATGTGGGAAGGAAAATTTGCGAAAGATAAGATACTACAAGATGGATTCACCATTCCTTGCATCACAAAGGCACAAAAACTTCTCATCACTTGGGGTAGACACAAGGTGTGCAATGACTCTTATGACATGGGTTTAGGTGAGATATCTTCTCATGATGATATTTGATCAACTTTGGATCAGCTTTGCATGCACTTTTGAGATTGCCCTTGAGTAAAGAGTACCATCAAGAGTTGAGGAATTGTGTTGGATATATCCTTATTGAGGAAGTTATAAGCACCACAAGAAGAACTCAAGGGGAAGTTCACATGATTACTAGAGTAGGGCAACATAAGCATGATGAAGTAACTCCAAACTTGGATATTTGTGCAAAGGATCACCAACAAGACATGAAGGGAATGTGTGGTGATGGGATACTACCGTCAAGTGATAGAGGAAACATACCCAGGGCAGCTATGAACCCAATTGCCACCATTAATGCTACTGTCATCACCATCATCAGCCACCCCATTATTTCAGTTGCACTCATACAAGTGGATATGCAGTTTTGCAGCTGCTTTACCAATGTCATGTTGCCGGTTTTGATATTTTCAGATTATGAGCTGCTGTTATCAGTCATGAATAGCTGCAAGTTTGCACAGTTTAAGGGGGTCTTATCATTGGATGATGTGGGCAGAAGGTCTCAACTGAAGGGAACGAACATGACCGCCACCATATTTCTGATTCGGGTGAAATTCTAGGGGGTTTGTCACTGTTGTAACTTGTTTCCAGTGTATACACAGTCTGATTTACACCATATTTTAGGAGGTACAATGGTAAAGGTGCTTTTTGAATTTCATGCTTTAATGTTATGACTCAGAGCACCTTTGGATAGAGGCATATATCACATTCAAGATTCAGGGCAATTTACATTTATCAATGGATTGCTAGAGCACTTATTTGATAAAGATATCATGGATTTAATAAAAGAAGCAAATGCAATTACCAATACATTCAAATTATTCTTTATCAAATATGAAGCAAATGTTTGTATTGTTGCTTCATCCTTGGCCAATAACGTTGCGGATCTCCCAGATGGATGTATGGAGAAGGTTTCAAGGGCAGGCAAAGTTATGTAGTCAAAGGAACATACTGCATCACACGAGCAATTTAGACTGTGTAATTGTAAGTTACCAAGGATGAATTGAGATCCAGGTATTACAAAGACAACGAGTTGGGGGAAGTCAGAGCAATTGAAGCTTGCAGTTGCTTGGGACAAGCAATTTTTTGGAAGGGCATATTGTCATGATCATTTTTTCAAATAAAATAAAAATAATAAATTTAATATTTTTAAGTTGTCAAGTGACTTAAAATTAAAAAGTGACAACTTAATATTAATTTATTATTATAAATAAAAAATAAAGGTGACTTTTTAAATAAAGCAAGTCAACATCAAATTAGAAAGATGGAAAGTTGCTTTTGGGGCTTTTCCTTGGGTAAAGTGTCAATTGAACTTATAAAAAGGCATGGGGGTCATTTGAAAATCATCTTTTGCCTATTATCAATTACACTTTTGCAAGTTTGAGCATTTGCTTTAGCTTTTTTGCCTCTGAGGACGAAAACCCTTTGGTGGATAAGGAGACTCAAGGACGAAAACCCTTCGGTCTTGTGAGGTGGTTTTATTTAGGAACTATAATTGTGCTTTCAAATTAGGATACCATCAGAATTTAGCATTGGGAGAATCATTAGGCATATTTAGCATATTTTCAGCTCCTTCCAAGGCTTGTCTAGGATTTTGACCAGTTGTACCAGCTAGGGCAGCAACCATGCATCCCTCCATTGTCGATGTCATCATTATCAGCCCTAAATCAATTCCCTACAGTGATATCAGCCCTAAGTAAGATTGCTATAGTGATGCCACAACCGTACAGGTTTTCATACCTATCGTTTCAGACTTTTGGACATTGCTGGCAGCTAAAGCATCATTCATCAACCATCTGTACATCTCCAGCCAGCTGTACCTTTCATTCCATCATTTCTTTAGCCATCCGTACATCATCTCCAGCCAACTTGGATGCCATTTCCAGCCAACCAATTCATCTATATGGTCAGCCGCTATGTTGCAAGAAACGAGAAACGAAAAAATGTGATGGAAACGAAAATGTGACGAGAAATGGCATTGGGGGAGGTTGCGTAGAAGGAACAGATTTTGATATATATATATATATATTTAAATTTTTAATTTCTGAAATCTTTAAAATTAAGCTATAAACATAACTAAAACATTTCAATTTGTATAAAAAACAATAGATAATTTATATAATTTTAGAAAAATAAGTCTACATCAAATGTTTTCATCCTTATGATCTAATAATTGTAATAGTGTTTAAAATAAGAACATATACAGTAAATGTCTTGTATAAAATCAAATTTCATCAAAATAGCCTAGTTGGTCCTCCATAGGCTCTGCAACACTCGAAGTTGAAGGATTACAAGTGCTTCTATTTCCTTGACCTTCTTCTCTAGATGATTGGAATCTAGGGGTAGAAAGTAGGACATTTGCATTATCCTCTAACACCTCAATTGGCAACTCTTCATCACCATCATCCATGGAGCCACCATAATCCCACATTCTATGAGGGCTTGAAAGGTAATCAGGCGAAGCATGAGACAAAAGGCGAAGGTTGGAATGTACACAAACAAGGTCCTCTACCTTTATGTTCCCAAGCTTATTATGCTTCGTTGAATGGATGAAGGCATACTTGCTTCAATTCCGCTCACATGCAGAAGCACTTGACACCTATGAAACAAAATTAATTTAATTCAAAATAACTTAAAATTTAAATAAAATGTAACAACCACCAAATTTATTGTTTCATAATTAATTGCAGTATTGAATTCAACTTTTAAGTGATGAAAAATAGATAAATAATATTAAAAACCTTGGGAGAGGACTCAAATTGCTGTTGTTTGAAGCAGGGGTGTTGCTGTTCCATATGTCTCCCAAAATGTTATGATTTGTAACTTGGCATGATCATATGCAACATCACGATGATAAAAATTTCCCTTTGAATTAGTATATTGTGAGAATTCCTCCTTAATCTGAGCACACTTCTCTTTCGTGGCATAAAATCTATTAAGATATACTTTCCATCCCTGAGAGACCTCATCATCTAACCATAGTCTCTTATGAAACCACCTTGGATTAAGTGCAAATCCAACATAATGAAGAGGACTATGAAGCATCTTCCACCTCTCACTACATGCCCAAACCAAGTCCTTTATCATTTGATCAAACGTAGGAGCTCCATCCCTCAATATGACCTCTAACCTCTCCCTCATCTGGTCAAGGCTCTCAAAAACATCTCCCATGCATGGATTATCACTATCAGAGAGTCTAAGTACCTAAAAAATGGCCTAGAAAAGTTCCAAAAGTCATTAGCTTGTTGCCAAAATAATGTAGAGCTTGTGCCAATGATAAGATCATAAATCTCATCACATGCAACGGTGTTAGTGCTAGGACGACTTCTTCATCTATCCCACTCTACTGACACCACCATCTCCCTGAGTGATTGCTTCACTTTCACCATACGTTCCGTCATGATAAATTGTGAAACAAATCGTGTATCAGCATATCGAAGAAGCTGCAAGGAGGAATATTTCCTGTATCTAGCTTGTGACATAGAATGGTTGACTATAAATTGTTGAATTTTCTTTGCATGTCCCACTGACTGACTAATCCATGGAAGTCCACCTTGTAAATCTTTGAGCAATAAGTTCATGCAGTGAACTACACATGGTGTCCAAAAGATCTGTGGATACTCATCCTCAATCATGTCTCTAGCCAGAAAATTATTTGCAGCACTATCTGTTATCACTTGCACTACATTATGTCTCCCCACCTACTCTATCGCCTGTCGAAATATATCCATCAGGGAATTCGCATCTTTCACATGGCTTGAAGTGTCATGCGATTTTAAAAACAATGGTCCCTTAGGAGAGGAAACTACAACATTTATGAGAGGTCTATGTGCAATGTTTGTTCCCCCATTAGAAAGAATGGAAACCCCTGTATATGCCCAGCTATCCCTAACATCTTGCCTCTATACCAGCCTTCTCCTCACTCAAAATATTACTGTGCAAAGCTTTTCATAACTTGGAGGAACATAACCTTTAGGACCATTATTTGTCATTCTTATTGCATCTTTCCATAAAGGAGACCTTGAAATATTAAAAGTCATCCCACAACCAAAAAATAGTCTCCCAATAGCTGCATCAATATTTTTCTTGTCTGAGGCATCATACATCTTTCCAATTTTAGACTCATTAATGGAAGGATTTTGAGTATGGGGATCTGCTTGCGATGAGGGCATTGGTTTCAATGACTCCATATATGTATACTCCCTAATTAATTCATCCCTTTTAGTATTATGGGTTTTTGTGCAAATTAATATTTGTTCCTTCTTCCCCATACCAAGCAAGTGGTACCTCAATCTTGCAACTGAACTGCTTTTCTTTGTGAGGCAATAAGGGCACTTCCATGTCTTGCTTCCAGAACTACTATAATTTCCCCTTGAAAAACCTCTAATTATTGTCACACACTTCCATAAATTTTTCTCAAATTCTTTTTTAGTTGCACCATATTCTGGGGGATTTTGTCCCTCATTTCTACGAGACTCTGGAATAGTGGGCACTGAAGATGTAGCATCCATTTTTATCTAAAGAAAAATAATTACACCAATTCAAAAAAATAAACAATTTGAAGATGAAAAACAATAAAGAGGATAATCTACATGAAATTTTACAAATAAATCAAAAAATCTAAAAGGAAATATGAAACATACCTGCAATAATCTTCTTGAATGTGTAATTGTGCTTTGATACGTTCTCCTTGCAAATCATCCAATTCTCTTTTGCATCAATTAACAATATTTCTCTAATATAATATTTATATTTTAAATTGATTTATTTATTTTAATACATGCAATATTAATTTAAATTTAAAATAATAAATATTAAATTTAAATATTGAAAGATGGAAAAAGAAAATAACTTATACAATTTAAATATTAAATTTATTTGGAAACAACCTAAAATAAAACAATTTAAATATTAAATTTATTTAAGTAATAAACAATTTAAAAACTAAACAATTCAAATATTAAATTTATTTAGAAAAAATGTCTTTAAAAATACGTTTTAGAAAAATGAAAAAATAAAATCATGCATGATTTTTTAACACAAAATAAATAGAAGTGACCGCAGATTTTTTTTGCATGTTGCGATGGGAATAGTTGGCCTTTTTTAACTTAGTTTATTTTCACCTTTGGATTTTTTTTTGTATGCTGCGATGGGAATCTTTGGAATCTTTGACCTTTTTTTGCATGCTGCAGACTACTTTTTCAATTTATGACTGCGTTTTCACTGACCTGCGTTGTGGACAAGTGTTGCTGACATGCATGCCGTTGCAAAATTGATGACAGCTAAACAGCCATTAAAAACATCGCACCTGTCACGTTGTCGTTTTGAGGCGTTTAACGTGAAACGAACAACAGTTGTTGCGTTTCTTGCAACAGGGGTCAGCCGTACAAGCACATTTTCTACCTTTAGGGTTTGTTGTTTGTAGATGTCAAGTGGGCATAAAAATCTAGGGTTATAACTCTGAATTTAGCATGCATAATTGCAGCTAGGGTTTTGGCCAATATATTGTGTTTTGAACTTTGCATTGCAATCTAATTTCATTAAAAATTCTGCTTTCCATGGGCGTTCAGCCACTTTAATTATTTCTATAAAATTCCACGTTAAAAGGGATTTATCCTAAATTTTTAGAATTCAGGGTTTATGTAGAATTTCAGATTTATTCTTAAAAAGGATTTGCTGACAAATCCCATAATTCGGTATTTCAACCACAAGGCGACATTACATCGTCTGAGTGAAAATATTATAATAATGACTGAAATGGCATGTAAGCAAGTAAAGTGTATTCTAATAGAAATAAAATGGAATGTTCAGAGACATACTATTTTGAGTGGAGAAAATCCTCTATGATGTAGTTGCTATTGTCCATGGGTGGAATGTTAAACTTATGCTATAGATATTACAGGCAGATTGGAAAAAAGTGACCTTTTGCGGTTTCCAATTTTCAAGGAGGATGTGACAAAGTATTCCCTGAAAGGAATGATGTGCACTGATTAAATTTAATAATTTTAGATTTTTACTCTCTTTTAAGTCTGGATAAATGGTAAAGAAAAATGGCCAAGCAAAGACTGCAGCAGGCTATATGATTTGATCACTAGTGTTTCTCCATTTTTCACAAATAAAAGGGAAACATAGAACTTTACAATGATTGTGCATATATATAATTTTAAGTTATTTGGGATTTCTTCCAGTTAAATACTTTAATGAAATTGCAAAGAAGAACTGTAGATCCGTAGGGAAGTAATGTAATGGTATGCAGTCAGGTTCTATGGCAGGAGCTCAGAAGGGCCCAGTACAATGCTTAAGTGGCTGCCAATGCCAGCAAATTCAATCAATGGATTAGACTAACCAAAATGAGTTGCAGATACAGAAACAACTTCAATCGCAAAATCTACTTGTAATGCACAACTTGTTTGAACAAGTTTTAAATATACATAAAGCTGGTGTGGCCTGAGAAGTTACAGTTCAGTGGGATTATAACAGGGTGAACCTTGAAATGAATAATATTCCATTCGTTTACCATGTATTTGATTCCCTAGAGATGCAAACAGGAAGCCAGAGGACACCGACTATTCCTTTACCAAGCCTCTTTCCCTGACTCTTTTTGCTGTCCAGATAGGAGAAATAAAATAAACATTTTTTAAGACCATAGGACAGCCAGATGTCCATCATTTTACAACTACAAAACGGAGGTGGCGATGAAAAGATCATGAAATTGAAAAAAATGAGCTGCTAAAACCATAGAAAATTTAAATTTATAAAAAATATTGAACAAGTGTCACTAATGCCACCAAGAAAATAGGGGGTAAACAGCCAAGTAAATGCAAAGTCACTGCCTATAGAGGCAGGGACAACAAATACTTTGAAGGGTATTGGAGAAATTATGTCTAAGATCAGCATGGGTCGTGGTTGAAATGATTTGATTTAACCAAGCATTGGTGTAAGGACAAATTCCATTCAAACATAGGTATCATACTATTTCATGGTTTATATGATTATGATTATGATGCCCTTTTATTGCTATAATTGGATGTTGAAAGATGTAAGTCTGTCTGCAGCTAGAGATTTCATGAGAAAAGCCAAAAGATATTGGGATGCCCAAAGATTAATTAAAGTTTACATTGGATTGACATAAGGCATAAGATCAACATAGGTTTGAGGGAGATTTGAAGGGATATAAATTTATTCCTTTTAACTACAATTGTACCTGATGTCAACCTGGAGCTGCGCCTTGATTCGAAGACGTGCACGAAATGTCCAGTCCTCTATTCGGCTGAAACAATGGGATCTTCTCACGAGGGTGGGTGCCTCAACGGTGAGAAGAACCTTCAGAGAAGGCTGGTTCTTGTATGATGTATCAATTAGGATCTCTACTCTATGCTGCGGACTACCGTGGAAAAGGGAGAAGGAAAACTTAAAGGGGAAATCTTACCTCAAGCGGGTGATACACCAGAATTTTGATTCACTCAACTTGGAACCTTGAACACTGAACGAACAAGGGAAAAGAAAGACCTATGATTTCAATCAATCACTTATGCATAAATATTTCATGAATAGGTCCGTTCTAATGACCAAAACATGAGGGAAAACGATGGAGAGAGGTCTGATAAAAGACACTTTGCAGCCACCTAACGTCCACTTACAGCTTCAACAAAAGACATAAATAACACTTTAACATGACTTGCATAAGGATAATCTAGCAACTAGGTATGAACCAGAATTTGGGAAGGGAGAGAAATCTACCACTTACGCAAATTGCTGAATGAAATATACACTATGCCAACAGTTGAAATCTGAAAGTACAGTCCTATTGATCGAAGAGGTTACACAACTCACCAATGGCAGAGTCTGGTCTAACCAAGAGAAAGATTGGATGATTTTTAATCAAGGCTGAAAGCTATTATATAGAGAATTACAAGAGACCAAAGATTGGCGTTGAAAATTTGAAGAGAAGGATTCACTTCGGTTAACTCAAGGCTTACTTGGCCTTTCAATAAAATATGTTTTCTTTTGTCTTTGCATGAAGCTTCTTGCGCTTGAGGAAGTGAACTTGTCTTTGTATGAAGCTTCTACCTCTCTTTGCATGGAAATCTACGCCAATGTTAATTTTAGAACTCTATGTGTGCTGCTTGATGCCGAATTGGAACGTTGGAAAGGCTGAGTTGGCCGTTTGGTAAGCTGAGTTGACTGTTTGGCAGCTGAGTTGGTCGAAGAGATCATTCTCCTTCGCATGGAAAGCTCCTAGTGGATGCGACTTAACAATTAGTCAGCTCTAAATTTGGAACAGTCAACTCGTCATTCGAATTCAAAACTCCGGTTGAAGCTGAGTTGGACCCTCAGATGCATGAGATGATCTGGAGACGAGCGAGACTTTAATAACCAATCAACTGAAGCTTTGAACGCCGTTCGAAGATAGCCCTTGCTTGCATGTATTTTATCATGCTCTGCTCTGCCTATTCATGTCTATTTCTAGCGGGATTCTATATTCGGATGTATTTGCCTATATATATTTTTTTCGTTTGGCCTTTTCTTAACTTCCCGTCGCTTAATCTGAGGTCAACCTCCCGTGATTTTAATTCTTTCGGAATTCCGGCTTTTCCTTTGTTTTAACGGTTACTTCCCGCGGTCAAAATTTGATGTTTTGCGGGACATCACCCTTACTCTTCTTATTTCCTTCGGAACCTCTTCGCTGCATGTATTTCCTGCGGCTTTCTTTCCTTCGGCTTTATCCTCTGAAGTATTCCTTAGGACAAAAAGTCCGAAGGAATTCCTTCGGACTTTTTCCCGAAGGATATCTTCCTTCTCTTTTCCCTTTGCTCGGGCTTTTGTCTTAGTCGGGTTTTTCTCTTAGTCATTTTCCCGCGGACAAAATGTCCGCAAGAATTATCTCGTCACTTCTTTTGGCCTTTGGAATTCTTCTTCGGGTTTATTTTCTCGGGGTTTTTGCGTGGCCATTTCTCCGAATTTATTCGGACTTTTTTTTCTGAAGGAATTCCTTCAGACAAAAAGTCTGAAAGTATTCATTCTCCGTTGCCTTTGTCTTTTGCCATCGGCGTTTTGTCTTCGGTCTTCTTTCCTGCGTCTTCCTAATTCCTTCGGACTTTTTCCCGAAGGAATTCCTTCGGACAAAAAGTCCGAAGGTTATCTTCCTTTGCTGCGCCTTCGAGTGCCTTCGAAATGTGCCCTTTGGAAAAGTCACCACGGTCCTCTCGCCGACCAAGTGCCCTCCGCAAGGGCTAGTTGCTCGTGTCTGTGCCTTTTTTCGAAAGAATTGTAGGGCACCCGACCTTTTTGCAAAGGTTCTGAATCTGTTCTCTCACCTTCCCGAAGGGTAGGTGCCCTTCGGGATTGTTGAAAGTGATGCTTCCGAAGGGTACCCTGCCCTTCGGAATTCTTGTAATGGACTCTTTCCTTCGGCCTCTTGGTTTTTCCTTGGAAAAATTGCAACTGGTCTCTTGGCCGAAAGAATGACCCTTCGGCAAATTTGTGAACCCTTCAACTGCTTGAATAAATCCGTTCTTTCCTTTGGGGAAAAATTGTCAACAGTACCATCAGTCTACATTGAACAAGGAAGGGTGCAGATAAAGACAGATCTAGATATTATGATCCCTACGTGGGTGCTGAGGAGGCTTTGCAAGGTATCCTAATTTTTGGTTTTGCTTGGTGGGGTTTGTTAAAAATATTGGTTTCCGTTTATCTTTTTTGAATAAGGCAGTTCAAATTAGGAGGGAAAACGAGTTTTCAGGTGGAGAGGATCCTGGCTGCCATGCGTCAGGTCCGAACAAGTAGACTGTTGATCATGTACCTCATCATGTGGAAGAGTTTACCTGATGGAGATGCTTCTTGCGAGGTACCTGAGTTCTTGATCCATTTGGCCTTATTGCTTGATGGCTAGCAATTTGGGATGTGCAGACTTAAGGTCTTCTCCAAAGTCAGGTTCAAACTGCCTCTGAAAATTCTGTCCATGGTGGCAGAAATTCTGTTCTGATTAAAATTGTTTTATATGGTCTTATATTTTAATTAGTTATATCTAAATCCTTTAAAAGTTAGACTGATGTTTCTTGAAATTTGGCTAAAGACTGGCAAGTGATCTGCTTAAGAGTTATTGTGGGTCATAACATTGCCATGTATTGTTTTATAGGGTTATTTTTGGCAAAAGGTGTTCATTACAACTATTTTGATATGAATGTTTGTTGATTGATCTGAAACTCATAGCTGTTTTTATGGTTAAGTTTCTTTGTATCAACCATCGTGCATGACGAACCTTAGACAAATGGATTAGATGTGTTTTACATGTTCTTTCTAGTTTTTTTTGGTTTAAATTAGGAGCTCTAGTAGGTTTACAAAATGAGAGGGGTTCGAATGTATGATTTTTGGAGGGGATTACTGTTTTGATTGGAACTATTGGAAACTTCAATTTGACCACTATACAGGTTCTATTGGGTATCCATTCTTGATGAATTCAGAGCTTTTTTTGTCCCAGACCTGTTTTTCTCTTTTCTAACTGCTAACTCCTAAAAGGGTGATGTCAGATTGGAACTCTTGCAATTTCAGATGCTAATTCTTTTGCTTATGTTTTGGTTATTGTAGCTCATTTTGGGAAACACAGAAAAACCCAAAAAGGTTTTTGATAATGTGAATCTTCCCCAAGTTATTCTAACCCCTTTGTTGGTTTCCTGTAATTTTCAGATCTGAAACTAGTGAGCATATTGACTCATTGGAAAAGTTGATCCTAACTGTTTCTTTGGAAGAAACAATTAGGGTTTTGTTGATTTTTGTGGAAGTTTCTTGTCTTGAAGGGAAGGGGACAATTGATCATCCTATTATGAAACCAAATTAATTGCTTGGTTGACTGAAGACATATTGTCTTTTTTTTTGATAGATAAACGAGGGCTGGGGTGTCCCTCACCCTTTTATTAAATATTGAAACCAGTACAACAATGGGCAAGTTGTTGAATAAGTCCACAACCAACTGCCCAAAAAAGGTCAAAGCCTAGATAGGTCATAACAGCTTGTACTCAAACAACAAGGACAGAACCCTAGACTACACGGCAATAAAATCCGAATACATACATAGTTTAGAGAGACATACACATCAAGACTATATAAACTGAAATAACCAAAAGATCACCAACGGCATTAAAAAACAGCACACACACCGATGTGAAACCCAAAGAAGCTCGGGTTTGTCAATCCTATGCCTATGCTTCTTGCCCTGAACCAGTCCTTGCACCACCCCTTGCATGAGCACAGCATCCAATTTGGCCCCAAATACAAGTTGGCACTGGTAGAGCAGCCTCCATTGATGCCACTGTCAAAATCCAAGTCACCCCCACCTGGACCGTGACCACCTTGACTGCCATCAGCACCAGAGCTGCTGACCACCCCAACTTGCTGATGTATCCCAGCCAGTCTGAGCAGAACCTTCGTTGCTCTTTCTGCTCTTGATGCCATGTTCCTCTCCAGTAAGGGACTGAAAGATGCAATTAGCTCCTTGAGCAGTCGAAAGTCCAAAGCAGGAAAACTGTCACGCTAAAGGAAATTGCCCACATGGTAGAAATTCTGCAATTTCTCCAAATAGTCCACCACAACGAAGACCATACTTTCCAATTCCCGGAATGTTTTGAGAGAAACTAAACTGTGATTTAATATTGTTGTGAGAGGGTGGAGACAGGGCCGATCAATATCGGTTACCTCCAATGCCTTTGGCAGGGTACCCTGAATTTAGCTTTGACAATTTTTTCCGCCACAACCTTTGTAGCTTCCTTGTCATTCAAAATTTTAAACAGGTTGCTTACAAAGACCATAGCTAGCTCTGAGTTTACTCTGCTCATGGCCATGCTGGAAGTGTGTGAAAAGACTCAGCCACCCTCGGTCATCACTGCCCCATGAGTGGCAATAAACACCTAAATAAAAAATTGAGCTTGCTTTCCTCGTGCAAAGATAAAAGACAATCATGGTGGAGTTAGAGAAAGAATAAGGAAATAAGATTTTAGAGGGGGAGGGATGATGGGTGGTTGGCTTCCTATATCACACCCCTCCCCCAACAGTCCTCAAGACCAAACCACCCTTGTCTTAGATTATCTATAATCATGTCCTCATGTTGATCAATCCATGGTTCGCAAGGAAATCTGCTACTGAATTGGCCTCCCGGAAGCAATGTGAGGTGGGCCAGTCAGTCAAAGAGGACAGCAAGTGCCATGCCCTGCCCAAAATGTTGTTCTCTAATTTCCATGTCTGGGATTTCTGATTCTGGAGAGCATAGATCATCACCATTGAATCTACCTCAATGATCACTCTATCGATGCTACATCGACACACTATTTGTAATTCTTAGACCAACGCTTGCATTTCAGCTTCATTATTTGTGCCATCAGACAGCCTTTGTGAAGCTGCCCAAATCAAGGAGCCCGTGCAATCTCTGATTATACAACAAGCCCCAGAGGCCCTAAAATTCCCTCTTGCCACACCATCAAAATTCAACTTGAAGAAACACAAGGGCAAGGGGATCTAGGGGGAGTTTTCAGCTCTCAGCCATGAAGGCATACATACTCTTGACCATAGTTACCAGGTTTGGCCACATCTGGGCAAAATCCACGGATTTCCACATTTTTTTGCCCTGCCGGATTAATGTGTTCGGTTCTTTTTTTTTTAATATTATAAAAAATAAAAAGTTTAAAACCCTAAAATGGATGCAGTATAGATGGGCAAGCGCATAGTGGGAGTGTTTGGTTGTGCTGCGTATGTGGACGAGGGCAAGGGGAAGGTCTACAGTGGCGCCTCTGTGTCTCTGCAGATGCATCTCCATTTTGCTATCTCATATCTCCATTTTGCTATAACATTCTGGCACATTCATTTTGTTGTGTCAAGTCGACTGTGTTGGTGTCAACAGTGGGTGTGCAGTGTTATTGGCGGCGAAGTCGTGGTGCTGCAGACCGAACGCAGATGTGCGGGCTAATAACTAAACCAAAAAAATATATTTAGGTTTTAACCTTTACCCTTCTTTTTATTTGTTATTAATATTTCTTTACTTTTATTCAATTTCATATCGGTAATTTTTTAATTATCTTATTCATAAGATTTGTTTGTTTTATTTATATTTATGATTTTATTTTTAAGTCATTTAATTTTTTGTATTTATGTTTTATTTATCATCTTTTTTAATTTATATTTATATTTATTTATATATTATTTTTTAAATTTATATCTATATTTTATATTTATTTTAATCAATATTTTAATATATAACTTTTTAATTTTATTTTCATTTAATTTTTGATTTTTTAAATTAATTTTAAGTCGTTTATTAAAGTTTATTTATTATTAAAGATCGATATGATGTTTTGACATGTTTTAAAATATTTTGAAAGTTATTTTAAAAAAATCTATAGTTCAAATTTAGTGACGATTTTTTTCGAACTTTATCCACTTGCGAACTTGAATCGAATTTTATCCTCGTCGAACTCGAACTCGAACCTTGTGACTATGCAGGGGAGTGGTGGCGTCAAGAGTTGAGACCATGGGAGGCATAGGGGAGCACAAGCGAGAACATGGGAGCAACGAAGTTGTAAACAGTCGATCCGCAAGGTAAGTGCCCGATATTTATTTTTGTTTGTTTTTAATTTTCCTATTTAATCTTTACGTTTAAGTTTAGATTTAAGTTTGTAATTATAATTTATATTTTATATTTAAATATTTTTATTTTTTTATATATATTTTCAATTTAAATTTTATTATATATTTGATCTTGTTTTATTTTATAAATTATAATTTAAATATAAATTTATTTATATTTTACTTTTAATTATACATAAAATAAAATCGAATATATAACAAAATTTAAATTAAAAAAATATACACATTAAAATAAAAATATTTAAATATAAAATATAAATTACAATTTATTTATATTTAACATTATAAATGATAATTATAAAATAAAATAAAATAAAATAAATAAATATAAAAATAATAATAAATATTAAATAATAGTGTTAAATAAATGTTAAATTAATGTTCATTCCTTTATATATATATATTCCAAACCGGATTTTACCGGATTTTTTTTCGTACTTTTTCAAGAATTCCGCATTCTGCATTTTTTTGGCCTCCCGAACGCATTCGGATTTCCGAACCTGGTAACTATGCTCTTGACCCATTAACAGGAGCAGACATTTTGTCTTTTCTATGCGTGGGAATCAGTTGCATATAAGTATTGAGGATCATCCAAAACTCAGAACATCTTAATCTTGGAGGTCCCTAAAGTAAATGGCTTGGGTTGGATTCTAAACATATATATATATTTTTGAAATCTGAAAACTAAAATATTTTTGAGTGTTTTTGTTCCTTCTTATGTTCTACAGGGCTCCTTTGACATCCATGTGAAAGGCATATGAGTGTCTGATGATGTTTCTAATTTTTTTGAGTCAATCAAACAGTTTTTTCCCTGCTTTCTGTTTCTAAGAACTTCAAACAAAATGAAAAGATTAAAAATGTCTGCGAAATTATTTAACCAATGTGATTGAATGAGCTATGACAGGCAGGTTTGGGTTTAACCATTTGTAATTTTATATGGAAGTTAGTCATGGAGAAGATTTCAATTTTTAAGTGTGGTTTTGCATGTGTTAATTTTTCACTTCTATTTTGATGTGATATGAAAATCCAGGTGTCATTGAACTCGGTAACATCGATAATTGACGGGTTGAAGAGACTGTATATAGAGAAACTAAAACCATTGGAAGTTACTTATCGGTTCCATGATTTTTGCTCGCCCATACTGGTAAATACTACCCCTCTGAATTGGGAATTCGTGTGATAGATAGCCTTTTAGGTGTGCCAACCTTTGCTCTTGGGCTTTTGCTATTCTGCATCAACATATATGGCAAGACATCTTTTATTTTGCTATATCAAGATTTTGTCCCTTAATCGTAGCTTTGTTTATTAAGGTTTCGCGGGGAACTGTTATCTTTCTTTTCTTGTCGTTCATAATTGCTATATTCTTAGATGTCTTTAAGAATTTGTGTAAAATAGGAGAAGTTAGATGCTTTTAATCATTCAGAGAGGGATGACAAATCTCTTCTAATAACTTATTTACATGGGATACAATAATAGTAGTTGTTTGTTTCTTTTGGCATTACAGACCAACAGTGACTTTGATGCCAAACCGATGGTTATGCTCTTAGGTCAATATTCAACTGGAAAGACAACGTTCATCAAACACTTACTAAAAGCTAGTTATCCAGGTAGAACATCAAACTACGATAGGTAACTGATTTTATTCTTCAAGATTGTAATCAAATAAGGACGGAAATATGTACTGATTGTTTTCTGATAATTGTTGTAGGAGCACACATTGGACCAGAGCCCACTACTGATCTATTTGTTGTTGTGATGGTATGGGTTTCATTGTCTGTCACGGATATATAAGATCCTTACTGTTTAGTTGGGTACAAAACCTTTATCAACAATGCAAAAAGTTTATAGAATGTAATGCATGCAAGAATTGCTTATGTTCACGTTAGCAATGATACTTGTATTTAATCATTGGGGAGAGTGGAGAAATCAAAATTTTCTGTATGGTGTTCTGGGTTAAGAATTCAAATATAATTTGTTTTATAATTAGAAATTCAGGTGGTAAAAAGATGAATTTTTTCTGTTGCCTTGAGAAGATGGTTCATTTCTTATTTTAATGGCTGGAAAATATCTGAAGGTTAAATTTATTTTTCTTTGTTTTCAGTCGGGTCCTGATGAGAGAAGTGTACCAGGAAATACAATTGCAGTGCAAGCAGATATGCCTTATAGTGGGCTAACAAGATTTGGCACTGCTTTTCTCTCTAAATTTGAGTGCTCACAAATGCCACATCGGGTAAGTCATTAATAGGACTCCTGCCACAGGACCCATAGTTTCCTAGTCTGCATACTTATCAATGTCTGTATTGTATGTCTATAGCTCCTGGAGCATATCACATTTGTTGATACTCCGGGAGTTTTATCTGGAGAAAAGCAGCGTACACAACGTAGCTATGATTTTACTGGTGTGACTTCATGGTTTGCTGCAAAGTGCGATCTTATACTCTTGTTATTTGATCCTTACAAGCTTGATATTAGTGATGAGTTCAAGCGTGTCATTGGATCCCTTCGTGGCCATGATGACAAGATACGGGTAGTTCTCAACAAAGCAGATCAGGTTGATACACAACAGGTAGGCATACACCTTATTTTTTAAATCAGATAAAGTCACTACAGGTAAATATGTTTTGGACTACTGCTTTTGGTTCTGTGTGTCTTGATCCTTTATCTTTCTACCTGTTGGATTGTCATTGCAGCTGATGAGAGTATATGGGGCATTGATGTGGTCGCTTGGAAAAGTTCTGAATACACCCGAAGTTATGCGGGTATATATTGGGTATGTTCAGTACTCTTATGTATGCTTTGAGCAATAGAGAATTTAATAATTTTTTTCTGTTTTTTGATTGGTCATATTATAGACTTGTATGGTTGAGTACCAGGGGCTTCTGTCGGTGGTAGATTTATTCATTTAGTTTTGTTTGTTCTTACAAATTTTGTTGCTTTTTGGGTTCTATCTTGGAAACAAGCCACTCTCATGTGTCCTTGGTAAAAGCATTGATGCCAAGTGGATTCAGTATATCGCAGAAGATAATATTCTTCAAAAGCTGTTTTTATCTAGGGTGGATCAGTCTTGGACATCTGAGCAGCATATGCCCAAACAAGAAAGAGTACCCAAAACAGACTGATCCAAGAGCACAGTAGATAGAATTTAATCATTTTCAAAGGTGTTTATTGTGCATTTCCTGGCTATTTGAAAGACTCATACCCTTAATCTGATCCTAAACCCCAGATGCTTGTAGCAGATATAGGACACATGCACCAATCTCTCACTTCAGTTGTTCAGCTTTGATCTGTCACTCATCATCACAGAACTGGAAATGAGTTGGCTAGCTGAAAAGTAAGATTAGACTTGCTAGATGGGTGAAAGAACTCAGCCATAACATAGCAAGAATTCTACTAAATGCCAACTCAGACAAAGTAACACAGACTAATTATGAAAATTAATAATTAGTTTTGATTTGATTTTCATCATTTGACTAAAACTTGGTAATCGCAGCAAAGAGATGAATCTGCTTCACTGTAGAGCTGAGTTCTTAATCCCCATGGGAATGATGGGTCACATGCCCTTGTTATTATCCCCAGGCAGGATCTAAGATTAAGAATGTCCTTAATGTGCAAACTGGTAAATGAAATAGAATCACATCACACAAAAATGGAGATGATAGAGCACAAAAGAGAACTCCCCAATATATCAATTAGAGAGCACAATATAAAGAGATCAAGTGCGGCAGTACAATGATATATAGGGACTCATATTGGCTCCTATATACTAGCTTCAGTTTAATAAGTTAACTGCAGGGTAAACCCTTAACCCACTAGTGTACACAACCACTAACCATATAAACTACATCTGTGTTATGTGCGTCACATGTCCTTTGCTTGATAACCACAACTACACAAAAATATTAACCTAGAGTATCATAACAAACTCAACCTTCTAGCGAGTGCTTGGACCAAGACTATGTGCTGTGTTCAACATTGTGGTCATTATCCAATCTTCAATGAACTCCCTATTAGATCCTTCAAGAATTAATTTAATGTTACTTACTTTGTTTTTGTCTCCCAAGGCTTGAGTTTCTAGAGCCTCTCTGCACATTTCAAAAGATCAATTCTAATGGTATCCCTCATAAACATATAAATGTCAATCGGAAGGCCATCTTCACATGAAATCTTACATCTTCAATTGTCTATATAGCTGGTTTAACTTCATCAACAGGCAGTTGAGAACCTAAAGATCTAGCCTAGCTTTGAAATTGAGGAAGAGAACTGTGTCAGTCCTACACTATTCTGAAGCTTTATGCTTTGCTGAAGATACGGGAGAAGAAGCATTTGGAAAAACGTTTCTGAGTGCTTCTTGAATTTCTTTTACATTATTTGCAGTTCTTTCCTTTAACTATGTGGTGGAGATTCTACAGCCATAAACCTCTTAAGGTACCCAAAGAAAATTATGTACTGTTCATCACTGTCTCAGCCCAGCCCTAGAACCCCTTGCTTTGTATTCTTCTATTTCCCTTAAAATATACTCCAGTTCAGCCAATTCTGTTATGAACTTTACTATAATATTAATCATTTGTTGTACAGGTTAGCATGCCCCTGTGTTTTGTCTTTTTAGCACACAAGGGTGATTTAACACTAACAACATGATAAAACTAAGTGCACAAGGAAGATAAGAGATAATACAGTCCTAGAACAGAATTATAAACTTCCTCATGGTTAAAAACAGTAAACTAGCATTATTGAAATAATCAAACAAGCATTGAAACAACAAAGATAGCTATTAGTGATGAAATGACCACATCTTGGCAAGATCTTGGGATTTTGCATCTGAAGCTGGTTTGTGGAGATGATTCTGAAGCTTTGTGCGAAATCTGGAGATCTGATTATGAGAGGACAGATTTGGCCCGTCTGCCTGCCACTGAATGTGCCCTGGGATAGATTTTTGTTGTCACTTATTATGTTTCCAGCCACCAAAGTTGCACTGCACTAACTTTCAAGTTCACCAATTTTTCTGGAACTGTGCGCCATCAGATGCCATGTATTCCTGTGTCTTCGCTTCCTTGTTTTATCAGGCAGAATGTCTAATTTGTCTTCTTTTCCACCTTGACCTAATTTTTTACAATCCTTTGAATGAAGAAGAAGTGGGTTAGCCCGGTCAGGCAACCTCTAGGGAGTTCTAGCTACATACCCCGCATGCTGGAATTAAATCCAATGTAGTTCTTGTGAAGTGTGAGAGAAAGAATTCCATCTTCTCTCCTTAAGTGTAATGCAACTACATGACATTTGCCCAGTCCTTCTAGTACAGGATGCAGCTAAAAACCCTTGATGCGAGTCCTAAAGCAGAAATTTGACAATGAAGAGTGTGCCTAGACTTGAGTTCCATTGGAATCCTCCTTGATCCTATTTTAGTGAAATGCCTTTAGATGATTTGTATATACAGATGTCCCAAGTTTGTATTAGCAACCTACTGGCACACAAGCCAATCAGGAAACATGCAACAAGCGACAATCACAGGTGTAAACATTGAAGAAGAGTGAAAGAGGGCAGAAGGGCCCATGAAACAGAAAGGGATAGTTTCGGCGAACTATCAAACATGCCTAGGGCACATTCGGCAATGCTCCAAATCTGCCCCTATGGAGAAAACAACAACAAACGAAGGACAAAAGAAAAGATGAGGCCTCCTAGCACAAACTGAAACCAAAAAAAAAAAAGAAGAGAGGGAAATGAGACCACATGGAGAAGAAGAGAGAAAGCTATGAAACTTGGATGGCTTTTACTTTCTTAGGATCAACTTTGATACCATGTTGGGTGATAATAAAAACCAATAACTTCCCAGGTGTAACACCAAAGACACTTAGTAGGACTTAATCAAATGTTGCATTTTTGTTATCATTCAAATATTCTTTGCAAGTCTTTAGCAGGGTCTTTACACTTTTTTGAATTTCCCAAAATATCATCAACACAATTCTCAACAATGTCATGCATGTAATCATGGGATATGTGTCATAGCCCTTTAATAAGTAGCTCGAGTGTTTTTTAAGTCTAAAATGCATGACAACATAGCAAAATGTGCCCCATGGGGTAGTGAAAGCAATCTTATATTGATTAGTGGGATTTATCTTAATTTGATCATAGTCGGCAAAACCATCTGTGAAGGAGAGCATCATATACCCAGCAGTAGAATCAACAATCATATCAATATTGGGTAGAGGAAAGTCATCCTTGGGACAAGCCTTGTTCAAATCTCTAAAGTCGTCATGGATGTGTATGCACCTGCTAGGTTTTTCAACTAGAATGATGTTGGACATCCAAGGTGAATAATCGGTGAGTTAGATAAATCCCACTTTTAATAGCCATTGGAGCTTGTCTTTAATCAATATAGAAACTTTAGGATGCATCATTTGAATTTTTTGCTTAACTGGTTTAGTACCTGGATTGACTTTGATATTATGAATTGCAAAGGATGGATCAATTTTGGGCATGTCAGAGTAAGCCCAAGCAAATAATTCAGGAAAATATGTCAAAAGCTCTTTATGGTCTTTATCTTCTTGTAGTGTCAATGATGCGCTAAGTAATACAACTTTAGGATCTTCTTTGGTACCATAGTTAAGATTACTTGTCTTTTCGTTAAGTAATGTGGATCTTTCCTCAATGCATGGTGTGGTAGATAAGGAATCTAGACCATTCAATGGGATATCCTTTTTGATAGGAGAAGGCTAGCGCTCACCAAAGTAAGCATGATGACTAAGCTTATGAGGGAATCTTGCTTTATGATGAAAAAATGGTAAATTAGTATAAGCTCCAACATTTTCTTGAAGAGCTTCATTGTTAGCAAAATTATCTAGTGTAAGTAGCTCAGGTGAGGCATCTTCATCAATCAACTCGAGATGTATAAGTTCTAAAGATGCAACATGATAAATTTCATTTTGATGTGATGTATTGGACTTAGAAAAGTGAGCATGTAAAGTTTAATACATTGAAGCACAATACTGATTGTGAGCATTAGGAGTCCCATCATCCTGTTGGAAGGGTTTCTCTTTCGCTGTAGTGTTTGCACTATATCCAAGACCTAGTTTGTATTGATGAGGAGTGGGGATTATTGGCTTAGTAATACCTTGTTCATCCCACCGTACCCCACTACCTTTGTATTAACCTTTTCCATATTGTTCTAAAGTAATTTTGGATGGACCACTAGATTGGGTAGGTTGATTGATATTGAAACAACTATTGGTCATAGGTTGCTTACCCTCATCCATGAGAGGTGGTATGCCATTGAGCACAAAGGTTGGGAAAGGTTGCCCATAATTTTGAGGAGCGCAATATAGCTGGCCAATACCAATGTATGCATGTCATTTCTATATTCTCCAGGACCACATGGTGTAAAATTAAGCTTTGATAAATGCTCATCTATACCATCAGGATTGTAATTATCATTTGTGTTATTATCCTGAGTATGAGTATCATCATTGGTCTTACTAGATTCACCCACAACACATGTATGTATTTGATCCTTAGGAATGGAATGTTGAGGTTCTATGATCTTTGGCTGAGGTATGTTGAGATGTGGGATAATAACTTCTTGGGTTCCACAAGCTTGCAATCATTGTAGGGGAATCGTCCACATGACAAGTGTAAATGTAATTCTCATGTAAAAATTTCAAGAATCTATAACAAGTGTAAATGTAATCCTCTATTAAAATTTTTAAGCATCCATAACAAGTGTAAATGTAATCCTCATTTAAAATTTTCAAGCATCTTTGTAATTTAGAGGGGATGGCATAAGATTGTAGCTAGCTTCACTAGATATTACTTAACATTTTGTAGCTAATATCTTAGGCCCAACAACTATGTTCAATACAGTTGTTCCTAAGATGCTTCGTGCTTGATTATCAAATCCTTTGATAATCATATTGGATGGCGTAAGACACTTGTGATCAATACCAAGTGCATTAAGGAAGGCCTCACTACATATGTTCAATCCTAAACCGTTGTCTACAAGGACCCTCTTAATTCTTGAACGATTTATTTTAAGTTGAATATACAAGGGAAGGCTTTTATCAACAATGTCTTTAGAGGGTAAATCCTTTAGATCAAAGGAGATAAGATGCTCGCTATTCTATAAAGTTTTAACAAGAGAAACAAAATAGGTGGGCTTAGTATTGCTTGGTAGAATAACATCACACAATATGTCTTTGAAAACAGTTGATTGCTTAAGCAATTCTAGGATGGAGATCTTGGCTTGTGTATTTTGTAGTTGGTACACTAGATCACAAGGCTTGGGTGCTTGAATTTAAATCCTAGGAGGAGGAGGGAGATTAGAGGGTTGAGGGTGGGTGTTTTGGTTGACCCTGTCTTGAGGACTAGGAGGAGGGATAGTGACATTGTGTGCCCTACCTCTCCGGGACACGGAGGGATAGTGACATTGTGTGCCCTACCTCTCCAGGATGTTACGACATCTACCTCATAGTGAATCATCATACAATCAACAATGGTAGGTCCATCACTAAGGGGAGAGAAAGCAAAGCTATCAAGGTCGAGGGTAGCATCACATAAAGCATTGAAAACAACCTTATCATGGCTCAATCCATAAGCTAATATTCTATGATAAATGCTAGGAAAGAAACTTGGAAACAATGATAGGCTTTTATATAACAACCATGCAAGCAAGCATATGAACATGTAAAAGCAAAATACCCTCCATGCCTTTTCAGAAATGAATATAATATGTAAATCTGATCGACCTGTAGATAAGAGAAGAAACACAAGCCTAAGCATGAGCCACAAAGGTAAAACAAACCAAGGCTAAATATAGTCATCATGATTTGAGTTAGTGGAAGCCTAGTAACAAGGCACAAGCAAGGAGAGGGTTTGTATGAAATCCTAAAACAAATGAAAAATCAGCAAATCAGAACTAATCAGATCTGAAATGAAGGATCAAACCTTAGAAATCTTTGAAAGACACGTGCGTTCAAAGAACAAAGGTGTATGCTCCAATTTTTGAAAGCAAAAAGAGGTGAGTAGAAAGCTAAGGTTTGATCAAAACATGTGAAATAAGATGCAGATCTGAAAGATCAGAAATCAATCATGAAACCCAAAGGGAGAAACCCTAGAAGGTGTTTTAGCACACAAGGGTGATTTAACATTAACAACATGATAAAACTAAGTGCACTAGGAAGATAAGAGATAATATAGTCTTAGAACAGGATTCCAAACTTCTCATGTCTAACAATAGTAAACTAGCAATATTGAAATGATCGAACAAGCATTGAAACAACAAAGATAGCTAATAGTGTTGAAACGACCACACCTTGGGAGGATCTAGGGTTTTTGAGTCTAGATTTGGGCTGTGCTGATGATTTTGAAGCTTTATGTGAAATCTGGAGATCTAATTTTGAGAGTACAGATTCGGTGCTTGTTTGCTTGTTGCTGAATATGCCTTAGTACAAATTAGGCCGTCGAATATGTACTGCTTTTGTTGTTGCCGAATATGTTTCCTACCACCGATTCTGTATTCCACTAACTTTCAAGTTTTGCAATTTTTCTGGAACTGTGCATCATTAGATGCCACACATGCCTGTATCTTTCGCTTTCCTGTTTTGTTGGACATAATTTGTCTTCGTTGCCTTCTTGACCTAATTTGCCACAAACGTTTGAATAAAAAAGAAAAAAGGGTTCGCTAGGTTGGGTAACATTTAGGGAGTTGCAACGACATATCTTGCATGCTGGAATCAGACCCAATGCAGTTCTTTTGAAGTGTGAGAGAGAGCTCTATTTTTTCTTAAGTGCAATGCAACTATTTGACATTTGCCTAGTCTTCCTTTTGGTACAAGATTCAACTAAAAACCCTTGATGCAAGTCCTTAAGCAGAAATATGGCAATGAAGAGTGTGCTGACTTGAATTCCATTGGAATTCTCCTTGATCCTTCTTTATTGAAATTCCTTTAGATGATTTGTGTATTTAGGTTGTAGGTAGTTACAAAAAAATTCTATTGGATTTTTTTTCTCTTGTTCATATTATCAGTCACAATGTATAGCAATGCTTGGATATTACACCCCAAGTTATTAATAGCCTCAATCACTTGATGTAAATCTGGTTGATATGTTTGTTGGCTTCTATTGCCATCGTTTTGGGATTGTTTTCAATGGTTGTTTTCCTTTTCCTTGCTTGAAGCCGCACCTTCTTTGGAATTACACCCTTCTATCCTATCCATAAGAAACTTTAACTTTGCCTTGGCTAGGTGATTGTGATGGCTAGAGTTTACGCTTGCCTTTTCTTTTGACAGAAGTCTTCAGGATGGATGCATCCTTGGGGACCTTTCTCTCAACCTCACTAGGCTGCATACTCCTTAAAAAATATCCAGGAGTCTCCTCATTGATGTTCATTCTTGGTTTCTTCCATGTAACCTCATTTCCATTATTCGCTTTAAAAAATGTTTTGTTTGGTATAGCCCCATTGCTTGATCTAGGTGTGGAAGGACTGCTAGCTAGGCATGAAGTTCTTAGTGGCGGCATTAATAACAAGGTGACCTCTGTTGATTGTGGAATGATGATTGCCAAGTATGCTAGACGTGGGTAGAAAAGTCTGAAGGAGTAGCCATCGACTTACGCTTGGTAGACTCCCTTAGGCTGTTGTGCAAATCTTCCAGGTGGTATTTTAAAATTGCTTTTTTTTGAAGCCTTCTCCAGTTACACTCATTGATAAGCAAGCAAGTTGGGCAGCAACAATGAGTTTTAAAAATTGCCCAAGCCTTGTTTTAAATTGTTTAAAGCCAATGAGATGCCACCTCCTTCCAAGCAGCTGTCCATGGGAAGGTCCTGTGGCTCACATGAAGGTAGAGGCAGACCATTAAGGCTGTTGGATAATTCCTTTTCACCATACCAAGCTGAGCTGCCGTCCAAATGGGTAGGGTCAATACAAGGATGTTTACTCTATTGTCCCCCAAAACACTTCTTATTTTTGGGACAACATATGAGCTATTTTGGGCCTGCAGGGCCAAAATTCCTCTCTTCCTTTCTCAAAATTTATTGGGGGGGGCTTACAAATTCGTCATTTTTCAAAGCTTTTTCAGTAAAGGGAATCGCAGGTTCAAAGGTTCAAAGGGCTATGCGCATATGTCAAAGGTTCAAAGTTCAACCGTTTAAAGGATCCACGGCCTCGAGCACTTAACGAGTCTCAAAAGCTTGAACCGTTGAACCTTGAACCATTTTGGTTCATCGGTTCAACGTGTTCAACGTTCAATCAGTTCAACGGGTTCAACGACCAATTGGTTCAACGCGCTTGGTGCAAAAGATCAAAAAGACTTAGCCAAATAACGAAGAATGAACCGATTGAACCATTGAACCGTTGAACCAAAGTTGGTTCAATCGGTAGGTTCAAGGGGCTGCCCCAAAGCCAAAGGAACAAGTGCCCTTGCGGAGAGCGGTGAACCAAGGCCAAGAACCCTTGCGGAGGGCAGCGAGCAAAAACAAACAAAGTGAACTCCTTCGGAAAAATGAACAAGGCAAAAGGCAAAGTAGAGTCCTTCGGACATTTTGTCCGAAGGAATTCACCCGGGAAGAGAGCTCGAAGAAAGCAAAGGAAAATCCCGACTGAAGAGAAAAGCCCGTGGAAAAGCACCCGATGGAAAAAGACAAAGCAGAGCGGAAGCCGCCACGTGTCCATTATAAAGCAGAGTGGAAGCCGCCACGCGTCATCTTCTGCAGGACTCTAAAAAGGTTTCTAAAGCTTTCGTAAGTTAAGCGGAATACGTCACGTGTTCTGTTATGACTTAGCGGAACGTGACAAGTGTTTGCATCTGCGTTCTTCTTTTGAAGTTGTTCGGGGAAGACGTGTCGTGGATCCCATTTTCCGTAAGTTTCCAATGAGTTTCATAACAGCGGAACTTGCCACTTGTCAAAGATGCAGAAAGGACCCCTTAAAGACTTAGACAAGAAGGGCTATAAAGGACAAAGAAGCAACATGGACGATTCCAAAGGCAAGTTCAATTAAAGCGATGGTTCAACCAGAGAGCAAAGAAGCGCTTAATCAGTGAAGAGAGGAGCGAGACCAAAGGACCAGAAATATCTTCAAAAGAATTATTTTTAGTAGGTGAAACAGTGGATCAAGTAGACTTCTGAGTGCACCAAATCAAGGACGCAAGCCTATTTTTCTTCCATGAAGTAATGGCGAATTGGATAGATGCACAGACATCAGAGAAAGGACTAGACAGTCCATACCAAGCAAGAGACATTAGATGAATGGACACGCCATAGTTGAGGCAATGCGCTGTTCCCAGCATGGTCCCTCTAGACAGAACTGAAGGCGCATTGAAGACGTTGACTGTAGCATGGGCCTTTTCCATGAAAACAAGCGCCCAAGTCTTTCTTGGAGCGCTATATATTGTAATCTCTCATTTGTTACAAAATTGAAAGGCATTACCGAGACTTTGAGCTCAGATTATAGTTCATATTTCTTTGATTGAATGAGAAAGCAAGTTACTTGCAGACTTTGTGCTGTGATACCCTGTGCTACTTTAGGAGATTGTTCTTATGTCTGTCTTCTGAAAGCATTCTTGTTTATTTGATTTAACAAGTAGAACTAGTGGAGGCGATAAGAAAGGTGTCCTGAAGCCAACTACTTTCAGACTTTGCGCTGTCATAGTTGTCTTCAGTGTGTGTTTTTCTTTTTCGTTTTTGTGTAAAGGACCTTGGGATGACTTTGTGCCCCCATTGCTCGTCGTATCTCACTCTTTGGGCAGTTGAGGTGGAAACTTTGCGTTCTGTTTCACCCTGCTATTACTGCGCCCTTTTGTTACTGGTTTCTTATTTTAACTGAAAGAACTCCTGCTGTTTCCTGCAAGAACACTTCTGAATGCCTTCAGTGTTTCCACCAGGATTTTCTCCTCTGTTTGTTAGCATCATCTCTGAAAGAAGAGAGATGGATGGTTTATCCCACCCCTGTGCCTTTCAGCATATTTATATTGTATATAGCTCTGCATATTTAATAGGGAACCTCCCCTTGATGAGATGAGAGATTTGTCTCCGGTTGATGTAGTAAAGTTGCACACCAGGACGACCCATCTCCCTATGCTGTGGTGATAGGAACTATTTTGGTCACCAGTTAGCTGGTGAACAAAATATTCACCCAACATACTCCTCAGAGTCTGAAGAACTAGAGAGGATAATAATCTCATGATGCATGGTTAGTAGAAGACTAGGGATCAAGAAAAAGACTAGACCGATCAATAGCTCAGTCACACTCAAAACAAGCCAAAATACAATAGAGGAAGAGGATGAGAGGAAAAAGATGCGAGGAAGAAGCATGAAGCCAAATAAATAAGAAGCCATGACAAGTGAGAGGAGCCAATAGAAAAAGATATAGGAGAATAAATTCTACACCATCGAGAGAGAGACGATGTTGAGCGAGGAAAAAAGAAAGCAAAGAAAATAATAAGCCTAAAAGAGGCCCAAACCTAAAAGACAAGAAGCCATAAAAGCAAACCAACATCCAAAAAGATAGGGATAGAATAAAAGCATAAATATAGATAAAGGTCAAGACAAGGATGATGAAAGAAAGTGTGAAAAAGAAAAAACCCTATAAGGGGCTCAGAGTAACAAAACAAAAAAAAAACCAAAAAATGCTAAAAATATTGAACAAAAGAAAGAAAACCTAAAAGAGGGGAAAAAGGTTAAAGCAAAGAAAACAATTGAGCAAATAAAAAGCCCCACAAAAAATAAAATAAAAGAAAAAGCTTTAAAAATAATGTTTTAAAGTAAGAAAGAGGGAAAAGGTCAACAAGGAGCCCCTTCAAATGGAAAGAAGTCCCAAAGGAACAAAAAGAAGGATAGAGGGTAGGAAAAGGACCAAAAAACAAATAAAAGACCCAACAAGAGGGCAAAGAGTAAAAAACACTCTAAAGCCACCAATCTACCTTAGTTGGACTAGATTGGATTCTAAACTCATACATGTGATTATAGCAAATCACCTTTGCCATAACACTTGCTATCATTCTCATATTATGAACTGTCATTGTTAATAATATCATTTAGATCCTTCCATTTATGCAAGTCTAGCTGTGTTCCCTCTGTCAACTTGTCAGGATAAGCTGCATTGAGGTTCACTAACCAATTTGCCATTGCATTGCATTCTTTGTAGCAATGATTGAAAGATATGTTAGTAAAAATGGGGTTTGCTTCACTTGCCTCTTCCAAATAGTCCATGAGTTTTCAATGACGGTAACCCGTATTTCTCATCCCTTCTATTAGAATTTTTGAGTCTCTTGCCACCTCTAGGTTTTCTATTTTAAGCTAAAGAGCAAGAAGAATCCTGATCATCAATCCCTCTCTCCACCACATTATTGGTTTGAAAAACCACTGAATCTTTCTTGAAGGCATCAACTTCTGTCGTGTTGTTTTTATTCAAGCACCCCGCTCCTGTTGGCCTTGGGTTCCCTTTAGAGGAACCATCAAAACTAGCCTTATACCAACCTTCTTTCGATGGTTTCCACTTGGATCTAGTCCTATTGCCTTTGAACTTGGTCTAGTTAGAGTCCACCTTGTGTCTGATGTCATCACAATTCCATAAAGCTTGGTGGTCTATAGGGGCTAATTCCTTTGTTTTTTTGATACACAGAGATTTAAAGGTTTTTGTTAGCCTTTTGCTCAACAAATTAAGAACATCTTCAGGAGATCTAGATGTATTATGAAAAATTCTTTTGTTCCTTTCCTTCCATAGTGTTCAACTGGCCATTGCTGACACCATGTTCCATAGAGTTCCCACTGTAGTCGAATTTCTTTTGATATCCCAACTATTCACAATGTTTCTGGAAAACCCAGTTCAATTGAAACTTTCTTAGCATTCCTTGCCATTTTTTTGGGCATACTGACAATTGAGAAGTAAATGGTTAACATTTTCCTCCTCTTTACACTTGATACCACTCGAAGGACCCTACAAGCCTCTTTTCTTTAGCTGATCCCCTGTCAGAATTTTTCCTTGTACTGAAATCCAAAGGAAGTTTTTTGTTTTTGGCCAAGCCTTAGACCCCAAATTATTTGCCAGAAGTATGATTTTTGTGCTAACTAGCTATTTTGAACCAAAAATTGATAACCCTCTTTATCTGAAAATTCCCCTTTTCCTTTGAGAATCCAAAGCAGCTGGTCCTTCCCATTGGAGTTTTGAATTATGTAAATTTTCATTGCTGTTTTAAGCCAAATATTGCTTGGCTATATGGAACCCATAGCAACCTAAGATCCTAACATTTTCTTCCCCTGATCCCATCCTCCTCTTAGGTAACCCAATATTATTCCACTTTGTTGCCCCATTTTCTTTTGGCTTCTCATTGTAGCTCACCCAATCCTTCATGTCCAAAGAGGGGATTTTTCTTTAGCCATGCATCTACCTAGACAAAGGGTTCTGTTACCATCTCGAATTCTCCAAAACAATTGTCTTAGCACCACACTGTGAGAATTATATATATATATATATTGCCAAATTGCCTATCTTTGATGAGGGTTTAAGGTGGTGAAGATTCTATCTAGTTCCCCTGAATCCAAATATTGTTTCTGAAATTTTTTGCTCCAGCTCTTTGTTAATTTATATATCCTCCAAGAATTTTTTTCACTCAGTGCCTCCTTTTCCAAGTAGCTATACCTGATGCCCACTCTTCCCAATTCTTTCAAAAAACACATCTTTTGCCAAGCTACTAGAGGAAACTTTGTCTGGTCTCCTATCCATTGCCAGAAAAAAGTTTTGGATGCTTTTATCTATTTCCTTTATAATCTTGCTTGGAGCTTTTAAGATTGAAAATCAATAAACTGGATGAGATTGAAGAACATATTGAACCAAAGTTAGCCTTCCTTCAACAAGTAGCACCTTCCCTTTCAATCCCCTTAGCTTTCTATTGATTCTTCTTATCAAGCCTTCCTAGAGCGAGGCTTTTGCCCTTCCTTTAAACAAAGGAATTCCCATGTAGTTAGTTGTGAGGGAGGCCCTTTCACAACCTAGAATGTGAGAGAAATATAGCTCTAGATTCCCCATGACATTAATGAAGAAGGCTCTTGATTTTATTTTTTTAATTTGTTGGTCAAAGGCCACTTCGTAAACCCTGAGAATCTCCTTGACATTGTTGCATTCAGACAATGATGGGTAGAAGAAAATCATGATGTCATCTACAAACTGCATATGGGATGAAACATCGTCACATGCCTTTAAGTCTTTAATCTTCCTTTAGGGTCAAAGGCTTAAGCACGAAATATACTGAGAGGGGGGGGGTGAATCAATATATTATATATCTTATAAAACTTTCCCTTTATCAAATTCCACTTAATCAAACATTCAAGATATGCAATAAAACTCAAATAATAAACATCACACAAGAAAGAGAGAGACACCAGATATAACGTGGAAATCCAATGTGGGAAAAACCACAGAGAACAATCTCAAGCATATTCGTGAGAACACACCCACAGGAGCATCATACCCCTTTGCCGAGTACCAACCTCAGCGACAATTTGTGAGCACCAACCCACAAGAGCTTCAAACTCCTTTGCCGAGCACCAACCCAGCTATCATTCGTGAGCACCAACCCACATGAGCATCAAACACTTTGTGTATACCACACACCTATCTCTCAATGTTGCTATCTCAACAAATGATAGATCAATACATCTCCTTCCTCTCTCTCACCTTTGCTCATCTAAGCTAGATATAACAAATACAAATCATATTCATCTCTTACAATTGCTCTTCCAAGCTAGATAATACAATATCAAATTAACTTCACACTTCCACATTACAAATGGCTACTCAAGCCTTTATTTATAGCTTTCCAAATGACCTTTGGCCTTCCCTTTTTGTGACCCTTCAATCCTCATGGAAAATGGCGCCAATCTTGGATGACCCTTCATATTCAAGCCTTTGAAAAGTCATGCGGTGACCCTTCATGACAAAAAACGTCCTCACTTTTGTCCTTATCTTTGGTGACTCTTCGTATTCCTCAAAGTGTCCTTTCATGAGAAATTGCGCCCTTACTCTTTTGTCTTCACTTGGTGACTCTTGGTATTCCCCAAGATGACTCTTCATGGGAAAATGCGTCCCATCCTTCTTTTGTCTTTACCTCGTGGCTCTTCGACTTCTTCATGAGCCCTTCTTTTGTCTCATATGCAACCAAAAATATATTCGTTAATATCAAATAAATATTAACTCACATTAGCCAAGATAAACAATATTAAATGCAATGGGGCTTTTATCACCAATAATACTAAACCTTTGACATCAATGACATGATTTCCAATAATCTCCCCCTTTGTCATTGATGGCAACCTCAATTCTGAAATTGCGACATCCTGTCACCTGCACATACCGTCATCTGAAAACATACAGTAACTCCCCTTTATTGTAGCAACCTATACCTGTTCTTTGTACCTGTTTTTTACACTTGTACCTGTACCTGTTATTCTCCCCTTTTGACATCAATGGCAAAGGGTCTACTTGGAGCTAACACTTAGCTCCCCCTCAACTGATGCTGAACCTCAATGGCAGGAAGTAAAGGAAGTTACTCCCAACTTCTCTCGCAGATACTCAAATGTGTCTTTTGGAAGTGCCTTTGTGAAAATATTTGCAATCTGCTCTGTAGTACTAATATATTCCAACTTAACCTGTTGATTTGCAACTTGCTCTCTCAAGAAATGATTTAATGGGAATATGTTTTGTTCTTGAATGCATTACTGGATTTTTCGAAATATTTATAGCACTTGTGTTATCACAAAAAATGGAAATAGGTTCATCATACTTTACCTTGATATTTTCCAAAGTTTGCTTCATCCAAAACACTTGAGTACAACACAATACTGCCGCAATATATTCTGCTTCAGTTGTAGAAAGTGATACTGAGTTCTGCTTCTTGCTTAGCCATGATACTAAGCTATCACCAAAGAAGAAAGCTCCTCCACTTGTACTCTTTTTGTCATCTAAACCCCCTGCCCAATCTGAATTTGTATAAACAACTAAAGTGAAATCTTTACCTGTGGGATACCATAATCCATAATCCAATGTCTTTTTGATATATCTAAATATTCTTTTCACCAACTGAACATGACTATCTCTTGGAGATGATTGATATCTTGCAACCATACCTACTGCATGCATGATGTCTGGTCTCGATGCTGTCAAATATAAAAGACTACCAATCATAGATCTATACAAAGATTGATATGTAACAGATGAATCTTCATCCTTGCTTACCTTATTTCCTATACTCATAGGTGTGCCAACTTCTGTTTTGATGTAAATATTACTATCAACAAATCCTCTCTTGAATCCTTGATTTTGCAGGTACTTATCAAGTCTTGCATACCAAGCTCTGGGAGCTTGTTTTAATCTATACAATGCTTTCTTCAATCTGCATACATGATTACTAATATTCGAGAGAATAAACCCCTCAGGCTGCTCAATGTAGACCTCTTCTTCAAGATTCTCATTTAGGAAGGTAGATTTGACATCCATCTGAAATACTTTGAAATTTTTAAATACTGCATATGCAAGAAACATTCTAATAGCCTCTAACCTTGCTACTGGTGCAAAAGTTTTTTCAAAATCTATTCCCTCAATCTGAGCATATCCTTTATATACTAATCTTGTTTTATTTCTGATTACTTCTCCATTTTCATTCAACTTATTTCTATAAACCCATTTTGTTCCTATCACATTGTGATCTTTTGGTCTAGGCACTAATTCCCAAGTATCATTCTTTTCTATCTGATCTAATTCTTCATCCATAACCTTAACCCAATGCTCATCATGTCTGGCTTCTGAAAAATTTCTAGGTTGAATTTTAGATAACAAAGAGAAATTAACTTGTTCAGATTCACTTACCATCATTCTTCTGGTGCGAATTCCTTCTTTTATATTCTCGATGATGTCACTTTCTTTATGATTTTTCTGAACATATTTGGATGGAGTCTTGGTGCCATTTTTCTCCTTTTCCTCATCTTCATTTGATTCTTCAAAGCCTTCCTCTTCAATGATTTCAGGTATGTCTACTGGATCACTGATCTTTTGTGTTCCATCTTCTCCTACCCTGACACTTGCACTTTCAACAATTTTCTTGGTTCTTTTGTTATAACATTTATAAGCTTTACTTTTGCAAGAATAACCAAGAAATATACCTTCATCTGCTCTGGATTCAAACTTACCAAGTTTTCATCGGTTCTCTTTATGAAGCATTTGCTATCGAAAACTCTGAAATAATCAACTGTTGCTGGTTTGTCTTTTCATAGTTCATAAGGAGTTTTGTCGCTGTTGACTCTTAATAAAGCTCTATTCTGAATATGCACTGCTGTACCAACTGCCTCTCTTCAATATTTATTTGCTATCTTGGATTCATTTAGCATTGTCCTCGCCATCTTTTGAACTGTTCTATTTTTTCGTTCAACTACTCTATTTTCTTGTGGAGTTCTGGTTGCTGAATACTGTCTCTTTATTCCATGATTTTCACAAAACTTAAGAAATTGATCTGACATGAATTCTCCTTCTCGATATGATCTTAGACACTTAATCTTCAGATTAGTTTCATTCTCAACTAATGCTTTGAATGCTTTGAACTGTCTAAAAGCTTCTGATTTTTTCTTTAAAAACATTATCCAAGTCATATGTGAAAAATCATCAATAAACAACATGAAATATTTATCACCTTGAGTACTTTGAGTCCTCATAGGTCCACATAGATCAGTGTGAACAAGCTCTAGCATTTGAGTGGTCGAGTACTTTTTTGTTTTGAACCGCCTTTTAGCCTGCTTCCCATTCTGACAAGGTCCACAAAGGGTGTTAGATGGCTTTGTGATCGTTGGAAGATCCCTGACTGCTTGCTTTTTGCAAATTTTGACAAGATTGTCAAAATTTATGTGCCCCATTCTCCTTTGCCATAGCCAACTTTTTTCAATCTAACTCAAACAACATTTTTGACCTTTGATGTCTGATAGCATATATAAGTTATTCCCTGTTCTCTGAGCATCTGCAATCAATACCTTTGAATCTTTTCTTCTAATTTCACAACCTTCTGCATAAAACTTTAGTGTATGCCCCTGATCACACATTTGACTTACACTCAAAAGATTATGCTTAAGACCTTCTACATATAAAACATTTTCAGTTTTAGTTCTACCATTATCTAAATTTAGTGTGCCTTTTCTAGCAATTCTGGTAGTAGTGTTGTCCCCAAATTTCAAAGTGCCACCATTGATCTTCTTCAAGGTTATGAACTTGCTCTTGTATCCTGTCATGTGCTTTGAACATCCGCTATCAATAAACCATGGCTTTTCGTCATTTCTTGCATGCAAAGCTGTCTGGACCAACATAGAACCTTCAGATTGTTTCTTCTGCCATGTCTGAACTTTTTTCTTGATGAATGGAGCCCTGAAACTCTGGTCCTTTTTGATTGATTCGAACACGCTTCTATAATACTGAGCTGTGTCCGAAGTTGTTACACTTGTAACAAATTATGGTTTCTTCATCAAAGCTTGATAGAGGAGCAAAAGAGTTATAGCTTCTGCTTGACTCTATATGACCTTCCTTTTCCTTATTTTTGAGATTGTTAGCTCTTTTTCTACACTCTAATTTCTTATGACCATATCCATTACAATAAAAATAATAACCATAAAATATGCCCTGTTTGTGAATCTCTGACCTGATTGCCTTTCATAGTTTTGTTCCTTCCATCGTTCTTTGTCTTCTGTATTATTCATTCCTTCCCTTCTTGTTTCTTTATTTGTAAGAGCTTTAACATAGCTCTTTTTTCAAAACCGATACCTGTCTTATCTGATATTGCATTTTGGCTTTCTAATATCTTATTCAACATATTAGTGCTATTCTCAAATTTTGAATCATTGACTATTTTATTATTGATTGCTTTCTCAATCTCTTCTTTTAAAGAGGCAATTTCAGTAACATACCTTTCACATTCTTTTCTTGATATTTCCAACTGTGCCATCAGATCTTCAATTATCTCCTTTGACTCTTTTTCATTTTTTTCGATTTGATGTTTTAATCTTCGATTTTTCTTTTCAACAATTTTCAACTCTTCTAAGGCACACATGAGTTCTCCTTCCATATTCACTTTAGCTTCATCCTCTTCTTCTTGATCAACTATTCTTTTGCTTGCAGAGGCACCTTTATGTATGGCCATCTTGTGCTTACCTGATCTACCTTCAAGCTGTAAAACTTTTCAAAAAAGAACATGCTCTGATACCAATTGTTAAGCACGGAATATACTGAGAGGAGGGGTGAATCAGTATATTATATATCTTATAAAACTTTTCCTTTATCAAATTCCACTTAATCAAACATTCAAGATATGCAATAAAACTCAAACAATAAACATCACACAAGAAAGAGAGAGACACCAGATATAACGTGGAAACCCAATGCGAGAAAAACTATGGAGAACAATCTCAAGTATATTCGTGAGAACAAACCCACAAGAGCACCATACCCCTTTGCCGTGTACCAACCTCAGCGACAATTCGTGAGCACCAACCCACAGGAGCTTCAAACCCCTTTGCCGAGCACCAACCCAGCGATCATTCGTGAGCACCAACCCACATGAGCATCAACCACTTTGTGTATACCACACACCTATCTCTCAATGTTGCTATCTCAACAAATGATAGATCAATACAATATCTCCTTCCTCTCTCTCACCCTTGCTCTTCTAAGCTAGATATAACAAATACAAATCATATTCATCTCTCACAATTGCTCTTCTAAGCTAGATAATACAATATCAAATTAACCTCACACTTCCACATTACAAATGGCTACTCAAGCCTTTATTTATAGCTTTCCAAATGACCTTTGGCCTTCCCCGTTTGTGACCCTTCAATCCTCATGGAAAATGGCACCAATTTTGGATGACCCTTCATATTCAAGCCTTTGAAAAGTCAACCCTTCATGACCAAAAACGTTCTTCCCACTTTTGTCCTTATCTTTGGTGACTCTTTGTATTCCTCAAAGTGTTCTTTCATGAGAAATTGCGCCCTTACTCTTTTGTTTTCACTTGGTGACTCTTGGTATTCTCCAAGATGACTCTTCATGGGAAAATGTGTCCTATCCTTCTTTTGTCTTTACCCCGTGGCTCTTCGATTTCTCCATGGGCCCTTCTTTTGTCTCATATGCAACCAAAAATATATTCGTTAATATCAAATAAATATTAACTCACATTAGCCAAGATAAACAATATTAAATGCAATGGGGCCTTTATCACCAATAATGCTAAACCTTTGACATCAATGACAATATTTCCAACAATTGTTAAGCACAGAATATACTGAGAGGGGGGGTGAATCAGTATATTATATATCTTATAAAACTTTCTCTTTATCAAATTCCACTTAATCAAATATTCAAGATATGCAATAAAACTCAAACAATAAATATTACACAAGATAGAGAGAGACACCAGATATAACGTGGAAACCCAATGTGGGAAAAATCACGGAGAACAATCTCAAGTATATTAGTGAGAACAAACCCACAGGAGCACCATACCCTTTTGCCGAGTACCAATCTCAGCTACAATTCGTGAGCACCAACTCACAGGAGCTTCAAACCCCTTTGCCGAGCACCAACCTAGCTACTATTCGTGAGCACCAACCCAACTACTATTCTTGAGCACCAACCCACAGGAGCACCAACCTCTTTGCCGAGCATCAACCCAGCAACAATTCGTGAGCACCAACCCATAGGTGCACCAACCTCTTTGTGTATACCACACACCTATCTCTCAATGTTGCTATCTCAACAAATGATAGATCAATACATCTCCTTCCTCTCTCTCACATTTGCTCTTCTAAGCTAGATATAACAAATACAAATTATATTCATCTCTCACAATTGCTCTTCTAAGTTAGATATTACAATATCAAATCAACCTCTATCTCTCATATTACAAATGGTTTCTCAAGCCTTTATTTATAGCTTTCTAAATGACTTTTGGCCTTCCCCTTTTGTGACCCTTCAATCCTCATGAAAAATGGTGTCAATCTTGGATGACCCTTCATACTCAAGCTTTTGAAAAGTCAACCCTTCATGACCAAAAACGTCCTTCCCACTTTTGTCCTTATCTTTGGTGACTCTTCGTATTCCTCAAAGTGTTTTTTCATGAGAAATTGTGCCCATACTCTTTTGTCTTCACTTTGTGACTCTTGGTATTCCCCAAGATGACTCTTCATGGGAAAATGCGTCCCATCCTTCTTTTGTCTTTACCCCGTGGCTCTTCGACTTCTCCATGGGCCCTTCTTTTGTCTCATATGCAACCAAAAATATATTCGTTAATATTAAATAAATATTAACTCACATTAGCCAAGATAAACAACATTAAACGCAATGGGGCTTTTATCACCAATAATACTAGACCTTTGACATCAATGACAATATTTCCAACAATCTCCCCCTTTGTCATTGATGGCAACTTCAATCCTGAAACTGCGACATTCTGTCACCTGCACATCTTGTCATTTGAAAACATACAGTAACTCCCCTTTATTGTAGCACCCTGTACCTATTCTCTGTACTTTTTTTTGCACCTATACCTGTACTTGTTATTCTCTCCCTTTGACATCAATGGCAATGGGCCTACCTGGAGCTAACACTTAGCTCCCCATCACTTGATGCTGAACATCAATGGCAGGAAGTAATAGAAATTACTCCCAACTCCTTTTGCCGATTTTTGAATGTATCCTTTGATCGTGCCTTTGAGAAGACATCTGACAAAACATATACATTGTTCCCTGTCCTTTGAGCATCTGCAATCAACTCATTTGAATCTTTTCTTCTAATCTCACAACGTTTAGCATGAAACCTTAATGTGTATCCTTGATCACATATTTGACTAACATTTAACAGATTATGCTTAAGACCTTTTGCATACAAAACATTTTTAGTCTTAGTTCTACCATAATCCAAACTCAAAGTACTTTTTTCGGCTATCTTGGCAGTGGTTTTATCTTCGAACCTCACTGTACCACCATTGATCTTCTTTAGAGATATGAATTTACTTTTATCTCCTGTCATATGCCTCGAACATCCGCTATCAATTAACCATGGCTGATCTTTACCTCTTACATGCAGAGCTGTCTGAACCATCATAGAATCTTCATGTTGTTTCTTCTGTCATGAACATGTCTGAACCTTTTTGATGAATGGTGCTTTGAAACTCTGATCTTTTTTGACTGACTCGAACACGCTTCTACAATACTGAGCTATGTGTCCGAAATTGTTGCACTTGTAGCATACTATGGTCTCTTCATCAAAGCTTGATAGAAGAACAAAAGAGTTGTGGCTTCTGCTTGACTCTACTTGACTTTTCTTCTCTGAAATTGTTAGCTCTTTTTCTACATTCTAATTTCTTGTGACCATATCCATTACAATAAAAACAATAGCCATAAAAATAAGCCCTGCCTGTATATCCTTTTGTAGCTTTGTTCCTTTCAGCCTTCTCTGTTTGGAATGTCCTCTGTATTCTTCACTTTTTCCCTTTTTGTTTCCTCTTGTGTAAGAGCTTACGCATAGCTCTTTTTCTTTTCAAAATCGATCCGTCTTATCTGAATATGCTTTTTGACTTTTCAATATCTTATTTAGCATGTTAGTGCTATCTTCAAATTTTGAATCACTTACTGATTTCTTAATATCTTCTTTTAAAGAGACAATTTCAATAACATACCTTTCACAATCTTTTCTTGCTATTTCCAACTGTGCTGTGAGATCTTCATTTTTTTTGGCTTCTTCAAAGTGTGCTTGTAGATCTTCAATCATTTCTTTGGACTCTTGTTCATTTTTTTCGATCTGACGCTTTAATCTTCGATTCTTCTTCTGAACAGTTTCTAACTCTTCTAAGGCACAATTGAGTTCTCCTTCCATATCTACTTCAGCGTCCTCCTCTTCTTCTGAATCGCTGACTCCACTATCTTCAACTGAGCTAGGATCCTTAGAATACAGGTTCTTTTTCTCGAATCCCTTCTTGGATTTGCCTTTGAAATTCTTCTTGTATGTAGGCTTTTCTTCTTCTTCATCTTTAACCTTATCTGGGCATCTAGCTGAAAAATGTTCAATCTTTTCACAATTAAAATATTTAAAAGGTAATTTTCCTTGATATTTCCCTGTTCCTCTTTTCGGCCTGCAAATGAAAAATGCTTCGTTGTCATCTTCATCATCACTGGAACTATCACTTGATTCTTGAATCTTAGCTTTCTCCTTCTTTGATGTCTTGAAAGTCGCTTCTTTCTTTGAGGGTTTATCTTGTTCTGTCCGCATCCCATATGCCGTGAGAATACCATGAAGCTCATTCATCTTTAGCTTGGCTAAATTCTTCATCTCCTCGATTGCCGAAACTTTTGCATCATATCTCATTGGTAGAGATCTCAAAACCTTTTGCACAACCGTCGACTCTTCCAATGTTTTTCCAAGACCTTGAATCTGATTTACTATCTGATCAATTCGCAAGAGATAACTTGCTATATCTTCTTCTTCTTCCATCTTCAAACTTTCAAACTGCCTTCTAAAAGTCTGCAACTTAGCTTGCTGAACCTTTCCATCACCTTTGTAAATATCTCAAGTTTTACCCAAGTTTCATGAGCAGATTTACATTGCATAACTTTAACAAATTCAGATTCACATAAACCACATAAAATAGCATTTAAAGCTTTAGCATTACATTCACTTGCCTTCTTTTCTACTGGAGTAATTGTAGATGTCTGTGGCTCTTCATATTCCTCTACCACTGATTTCCATGTCGAATCCAAGGGCCATCAAATAAACCTTCATTCTCATGCTCCAAAAAGCATAATTCGTCCCATCAAACAAAGGTGCTTTATTTGTAGAAAATCCTTCCTGTGACCCAGCCATTGTGCTTTCCCGATCTACCTTCAAGCTGTAAATTTTTTTAAAAAAGAACCTGTTCTGATACCAATTGTTAAGCACGGAATATACTGAGAGGGGGGTGAATCAGTATATTATATATCTTATAAAACTTTCCCTTTATTAAATTCCACTTAATCAAACATTCAAGATATGCAATAAAAATCAAACAATAAACATCACACAAGATAGAGAGAGACACCAGATATAACGTGGAAACCCAATGTAGGAAAAACTGCGGAGAATAATCTCAAGTATATTAGTGAGAACAAACCCACAGGAGCACCATACCCTTTTGCCGAGTACCAACTTCAACTACAATTCGTGAGCACCAACCCACAGGGGCTTCAAACCCCTTTGCCGAGCACCAACTCAGCTACTATTCGTGAGCACCAACCCACAGGAGTACCAACCCCTTTGTCGAGCACCAACCCAGCTACTATTCGTGAGCACTAACCCACAGGAGCACCAACCCCTTTGCCGAGCACTAACACAACAACAATTCGTGAGCACCAACCCACAGGAGCACCAACCTTTTTGTGTATACCACACACTTATCTCGCAATGTTGCTATCTCAACAAATGATAGATCAATACATCTCCCTCCTCTCTCTCACCTTTGCTCTTCTAAGTTAGATATAACAAATACAAATCATATTCATCTCTCACAATTGCTCTTCTAAGCTAGATATTACAATATCAAATCAACTTCCATTTCTCATATTACAAATGGCTTTTCAAGTCTTTATTTATAGCTTTCCAAATGACCTTTGGCCTTCCCCCTTTGTGACCCTTCAATCCTCATGGAAAATGGCACCAATCTTGGATGACCCTTCATATTCAAGCCTTTGAAAAGTCATGTGATGACGCTTCATGACCAAAAACGTCCTTCTCACTTTTGTCCTTATCTTTGGTGACTCTTCGTATTCTTCAAAGTGTCTCTTCATGAGAAATTGCGCCCTTACTCTTTTGTCTTCACTTTGTGACTCTTGGTATTCCCCAAGATGACTCTTCATGGGAAAATGCGTCCTATCCTTCTTTTGTCTTTATCCCGTGGCTCTTTGACTTTTCCATGGGCCCTTCTTTTGTCTCATATGCAACCAAAAATATATTCGTTAATATTAAATAAATATTAACTCACATTAGCCAAGATAAACAACATTAAATGCAATGGGGCCTTTATCACCAATAATACTAGACCTTTGATATCAATGACAATATTTCCAACACTCCAGCTCTTTGTTAATTTATATATCCTCCAAGAATTTTTTTCACTCAGTGCCTCCTTTTCCAAGTAGCTATACCTGATGCCCACTCTTCCCAATTCTTTCAAAAAACACATCTTTTGCCAAGCTACTAGAGGAAACTTTGTCTGGTCTCCTATCCATTGCCAGAAAATTTTTTTGGATGCTTTTATCTATTTCCTTTATAATCTTGCTTGGAGCTTTTAAGATTGAAAATCAATAAACTGGATGAGATTGAAGAACATATTGAACCAAAGTTAGCCTTCCTTCAACAATTAGCATCTTCCCTTTCAATCCCCTTAGCTTTCTATTGATTCTTCTTATCAAGCCTTCCTAGAGCGAGGCTTTCGCCCTTCCTTTGAACAAAGGAATACCCATGTAGTTAGTTGTGAGGGAGGCCCTTTCACAACCTAGAATGTGAGAGAAATATAGCTCTAGATTCCCCATGACATTAATGAAGAAGGCTCTTGATTTTATTTTTTTAATTTGTTGGTCAAAGGCCACTTCGTAGACCCTGTGAATCTCCTTGACATTGTTGCATTCAGAGAATGATGGGTAGAAGAAAATCATGATGTCATCTACAAACTGCATATGGGATGAAACATCGTCACATGTCTTTAAGTCTTTAATCTTCCTTTAGGGTCCTACCCAATTCCTTTGCCAAAATGATGTATAAATATGGGTTCGGAGGGTCTCCTCGCCTAAGAAACTTGGAGGAGTGGAAAAATAAGCTTATAGAGTCAGTCTCCCAGAGTCTGCAAAAGGTGTGAAAAGAATCTTGCTTCTCTCTAGAGGGCTCCCCCACTAGTCAAAGAATGGGTCTAATTTCTATGCTCAATACCTTGATTGATCTTGTATTCCTCCTTTCTTGCTACTCACGTGTATAAGGGACCTTGCCTTCAAATGAAGAGTATAGCTCTTTTTTGAAATAAAAAGAATGCTGTAAGTTGTGGTTGAACCGTGCTGTGGTTGTGTAAATTCTTTTCCTCATATCTTTGCAAAATGAAAGGTACTTTTTTGGAGCTTTGTATTGGTGGAAAAATATGCTTGGTGTGTGGGAACTGTTAATTCCCAATTGAAGTTTGCTTGATTAAGTAGGTAGGGTCAATTCCCCTAAATTTGTAACGGATGTGAAAAGGATGATTAATTATCTAATGCTCCTCCATGGTTGTGGCTTTGTATGTTCTAGGTCTGTTTGCAAATGATTGTGGTTGGTTTGGCTTTGAAAGGTTAGTGTACCTCTAGTAGGTATGGTGTTGATGGTTAATTCCATGTGGATGAGCTTTGTGAATTTGTCTGAGCTAGTCTGCAAATGGAGCCTGGTGGTTTGAAATTGTCCGGTCAGTTTCTGGAGTTTAGTCATAGTTGTATGGTTAGAGTGGTGATTGCTGATTTATGAAGGTCAATGGTCTGATGTGGTGTCTCTGGTGGTGATTGGAATCCTTTTCAGGAGGAGCTGATAGGTTCTCCCTTCTTAAGGGGGACTTGCATATGAGATTGGGTATAATCAGAGTTAATGTATTCCTTGCTAGAGAGAGTTAACCTCTCTTCGATGGTTGCAGCTAATCAGTGATGACATTGTGGTATTGAAGGTCTTATTCGGCTTCTTCTCTACTATGGTTACTTATTGGCACGATAATGTGTCCTTCATTGGTCGTGATTTTTGAACATTTGGCTAATAATTCCCTGTGCCTTAACACCATTTTAGCTGGGATAGGGCCCTTTTCCTAGGTAATTTAACAAAAAAAAGAATAAAGAACTAAGGGTTAGTGTCACAGTCCTTCACGCAAAGTCTCCAATGCTCTAAGAAACTAAACTGCTCCATTATCTTATTGAAAAAGACCCACTTAACTTGGTCATAAGCTTTGGATATGTCAAGTTTGAAGAGAGTCTTTCCTATTACATACATCTAAAGAGTGAATGATCTCATGAGCTACAATCCCATCAAGAATTTCCTTGCCTTACACAAAACTTCCTTGCTCCTCAAAAATGATGGAGGGAAACAAAACCTTTAACCAATTAGCCATGACTTTAGATATGATTTTGTAGATTGTGTTGCACAAGGATATGGGAAGGAAGCTTTCGAGCAATCTAGCATTTTACGATTTAGGAATGGGAGCCATGAACTGTGTTTAGAGCCTTAAACACCTTACCAATTGCCCTTGATTCCTCCACTGCCATGGTGAAATCAGACTTTCGTAGGTCCCATAATTGCTGGAAAAAGAGTTCGGGAAAGCCATTTGGACTTGGAACACTATTGCTTCTCATTTCAAAGAGCGCTTTCTAAATTTCGTCTTCCAGAACGGGTTTAGTAGAGCTTCATTTTGGCTAGGAGAGATTAAAGGTGGAATGTTGTTAAGCGTAATATTTTGGGCCACCTCCCCATCTTCCATGTATGCACAATTTCCTTGTGATTTTCCTCGGGACTAACAAAGACCCCCTCCATGGTGGTTTTAAATGTTAGTGATTTTGTTTTTTTTGTCTCATCAGAGTGGAGAGGTGCAAGAACTTTATGTTTTTGTCTCCTTGAAGCCATTTTATCCACAACCTCCGTTTCTAAAAAATCTCCTCTTTTCTGTAAATATCTTCCAAATCCTCTTTAGCCTCATCTTCTTTTTCCTTTCTTTCATCATTCAACATGATTTTTTGAATTTCATCTTGCAAATAGAGAGCTCTATTTTCAAAGATATTTTTGAAGACTTCCTCGTTCCACTCTTTTAACTTGACCTTAACCTTTTGCAATTTTCTTACCAAGTTCTGCATACAAGAGCCTTGAATATTGTCATCTTCTTTCCACCATGCCTCAATTCTATCCCCAAACTCTTGGTGGGCTAGTCACATTTTTTCAAATCTAATCGGATTCTTTATACCTAGCTTGATTGGCCAGTGATTTGAGCCTCCATCCTAAAGAATGTCCACTTGTAGAATGGAGCCTTGACCTAACCAATCCAATGAAACCAAAAAATGATTTAGTCTTTTTAATATGTTTTCTCCTCCCGATCTCCGATTGTTCCAGGTCAAAAAGCCGTGAGGAGGTATGTCCCATACATAGTTCACATACTCGTACTTGGAGAGTACTCACCCAGCCCCCAAAAAGGTTTACTTGGCAAATTTTTGACAGCCACTCACCATTATTTGACAAATTAAAAAAAACACTTAAATTTATTAAAAAAACATTTAAATTTATTAAAAAAACATAAATTTTGTAGAAATTACAGTTGCAAAATGTATCAAATGATCCTGTAAACGTTGGGGAAGTGTTTTCTATTAGATTTGAATATAAATAAAGTACAAATTTGCATAATCATGATTCATGCGAATACAACTGTGAGCTGTCAACAACAAATTGATACTTATACAAGAATCTACATTACCCGCACCACTTGTTGGGAAGCATGGGCAGCAAGCAAGGTGCAAGGAAGATGCAAATATTTCACGTCAGTTTGGGGCAGCCATACAAAGAGGAAGAATCAAGAAAGAATGCACACTGAATAGGTTGTAAGCATAACTTTCATCATATTTTTTAGTAAGCAAGCATTCCATTCTTGTTTCATCGAATATTGTTTGTAACATTCTTGTTTCATCTAATAATGTTTGTAACTTGAGCATTTGAATCAGATTTTGGCCAAGGAAGATTGAACTTTGAAGCATGCACAATCACACCACTAGTTACAGCCCACAGGGTTCAGCTATATAATGCATTGGAAGGTTGAAAACTTGAAGCTATATTTGAATGTGTAACTTGCTTCAGCTGTATGTGTCACCAAAGCAAGCATGGCATCACTTGTTTCACACATAGATGCCACCAAAGCCAACATAGGAAGGCAAGATATTGTGTTTGCTAAAAAAAAAACAAAAAAAACAAATGAACTAACTTGGAAATCGAGTTTGCTCCAATTCGCTACCTCCAATTTGCCCCAAATGTTCCAAAACAATCCAAATGCTGTGTGAACAAATGCTAGGGACTTGTAGGCTTTTAAAAGACAAAATTTTGCGGGATTTTCGTGTTTTCCTAGCATTTTGGATGCATTTGCAGACCGGTATGCATTTTGGACGTGGGAGACCCAGTACTCGAGCCTTGACGATTATTGGCACAGTACTCACCGAGTACTTGCGATTACTCGTGAGTGCTAGTACTCGTTGAGCTTGAGTACTTGAATTTTTGTGATTTCGACTGACGAGTATTGGGTTTTGTTGGTGCTCGGCGATTACTTGCCCACTCAGTGAGTATGCATACTATGGTCCCATAGACTCCCTCCCCTCATATAAGAACTCTTGCAGAGTCTCACAATTCCTCTCCATAAGAGCATATCCTCCTCTTTTCTCAAAATGAGAAAGCATGTTGTTAAAGCCTCCCCTTCTATTTTCTTACAATGACCATGTGTTAATGGATATTAGCTCCCAAATCTTTTAGAGCCAATATTCTATGGTCCTTTTGTTGGGGACCATAGAAATTATTCAACATAAATGAGAGGGGAGAAGAGTTGTTTTTTACCTAGCTTGTGTTAGTCATATCCCTAGGATACGGAGACTAAAACCATGCCCAAAACGAGATGAACTGGGTGGTTGCACGCATTCTTGGTGCCAATTACTGTTAGAGTAGGATACTTATGTTTACTAGGTGCTTTTTGTCTTTTTTCTATTGTGGATTTATCCCACATTGTTTAGGATTCTTTGCTCCTTGTTTGTCCTTGCCTATATATGCAAGGCTTGTCATTTGTAACAACATAGAAGTTTGGATGTAATATATGATATTTGTTACTTTGTTTTGCATATTAGTTTGCAACCCTTTGTTTTACAGATCTCTCCTTTTGTGATGTTCTTTTTTGTCAATACTTGAGATTCTGTAGCTTGGAACGATCTAGTCATCCTTCCTTTCATGGTGTCAGAGTGGTAGGTGTTGTAGCCATCCATTTGTGAGTTTGCTACTGCAAAGTTTTTTTTGCATATATTCAATTTTATTCTCGTTATCTGGGTCTACATCCTCAGTGTCCCTGGTTTGCATCTTGTCGTGCTCTTTGTTGTGTTGGCCATACATTTTTTGGAGAAATTATAAAGTTTTTTTTTTAGAAAATTGTGATTATCTTGCAGATCAATTTTCTCCTCACACAGGGGTTTGATTCAGAAAATTATTTTGTTGTTGGAAAGAGGGCTTTGAGAGGATTTCAGAAAGTGGTCATGATGTGGATTCTGATCAGTATCTGGGGTTGCCCCTACGAATCTTTTTTTCCAGTGAATTTTCTATGCACTATCATGGAAAAAAAATCAGATCTTGTAATTAAAGTGAAAAATCAGCATGGAAGATTGATTTATGTGGAAGATTGTTATTTTCTTTTGCTGCAAATTTCCTTCAAATCCATTTTTTCTATATCTGGTAGAAATAATTTAATTTTCTCCAAGCATTTAATTTTTGTGCAATGTTTACTTGTTTGACCCATTTTAATGACGAGAAACTTGTAAAAGCTATAAATTTTGAACTGTGATTCAAAATCAAGTTCTGTGTTTTTCAAAAATGTATGTTTTTTGATTCTCCATCCATTGAGGTCATTTATCTTGTAAAACACACTCAAATATAAAGTGCCAAAATTTTGGGGGGGGGGGCTTACACATTTTTTTGGGTTCTTTTCAATGACTAGTTGTTTGTCAGGTCGTTGCATGATTAGACTGGGACTTGGTAAGAAGACTAAGCATTGATGTGGTACTCAAATAGAGGGACTGGCTTGGATGTATTTCTAGTGCTTGTTTATTTACTACAAGGTGTTGGGAGTAGGTTGTCTTCGTCTTGTTGTTGATCGACACAACACTTGAAATCTTAATCATGATTCACTTGTAGTGTGCATGAGTGAACATTCTCAGAAGGGCATAAGAGCATAGGGTATGCTAATGCCTTTTTTAAAAACTTGTATGCATATTCAAGTAAATTCTTAAGCCTTTGGCAAGGCATAACCCCTAAAATTGAAAAGATCGTAATATACATAAAATACTATCTGTACTTTGACTTGGGGTATTAAGGAAATTATCATTTAAAAAGTTTTGTTGAATTATTTCAGATCTTTGTTTCTCTGAGTCAAGCATACACAAACCCTAATCGGGCTTTGGATTTGGTTGAGCTCGACCAACATGATGTTTGAAGGCGAGTGGGGGTAGGAAGAAGTTTGGGCTATAAGATCCATGGTATTAATTCAGGGTCTATTATGTGCCTTGGGGTTTAAAAAGAACCATTAATACCCACTACCTAGCAGTTACACATCTGGTATTATAAAAGAAGTTTGAGAGACAATTCTCAGTATGGAATGGTTGATGTAGGAGGAAGAAGCCAAAATAAAAGTGAATGATTTGTGTTTAAGCCTACTAGACATGTACTCTTCTCAAAGCTTTATTTTTAAACTTCTTTGAGTAATAATTGCTTATATTTGTTTGGTTTCTTTGGCTTGTTAAATGCTTTCAAAATCTGTGGTATCCATCTATTTTCATGTACTCATGTGCACGTATATGAAAGAATACGACATGTAGGCCTAGGGCTTCTTAGTTGGGGCCATTCCCGTTATATTTAGAGCATTGAGTGTTTATTTTATTGGCTCTTCCCTGAATAACATTTGAGTTGTTTTTCTTGACGACATAATAGTGTTATTACATGGTAATCATAGCATTTAAAAAGTATTCATTTGAATACTGTTTGGTAAATCTTGTGATATTAGACAACCCTGGTGAAACACAGTCTTGGAATTAAATGCATGACCTTGTTTATGCTTATTTAGACTGATAAGGGGCTTGGGAACTTGCCAACTATGTAGTGGGAACCTTGTTCAAACAAATCTTGTTTTAGCATGCAATTTTTTGAAAGTTATTTGGTAAGGAATTAAATGCATGGACTTATGGATTTTGTTATGTTGTTGCATTTATTTGGGGGAAAACTGTCAAGTAAATGTTATAGTATGAAAACCCTAATTCTATTTTTGATTGTGGGTTTGCTTCAAAGGTCATATTTTGAGCTTGATCTCATCCCTCGTTTGTATTTCTGTTGGATGTTGATCTCTCAAAATGTTACTTTAATCTAGTCTTATGCCTGCACTATATTATTGTTATTGTAATTTGGAAAATGGAGAAGTCGTAGGTATTTCGGGTATAGCTACGATAATTTTTTTTGATAGATATCAAGGTTGGCGGGGGACCCTTGCCTGGATTGCTTTTGACTGGAGCTATGAACCGGATCTGGGGCACAATCAGGGGGCCTAGTCCTCGAGAACCAATAAACCAACACAAACGGCCACCACGGACCAATGAAACCACTATGTCATCTCTAATGGCCACATCCAACATATAAACGCTCTGTGAGATTCAACCCTGGGTGGGGCTGGGCACAACCAACCCACTTAACCAACCCTTCTACATCTCATCGGCAGTTATAGCTATGATAATTAGAATGTAGTTCTGGGACGATATAAGAAAGATTGTGTGTTCACAAGATATTTGGTTGTTCTATTAAGAATCTGGTTATTGTAGGTGTTTTGTTCATCCACTAATAACTTCAAACACTTTTTATGTATAAAAGACTAGATTTTAGTAGTTGCATTTGCAAGTTTGATGATTTTTCTGTTTGAATACCAATGCCCAGAAGGTAGCATTGCTGGCGATATATATTAAAATAGTATATTGCAAAATGAATAACTAGAAATGTTAAACTGGTTTTGAAACCTTGTTTCCATTGATATGGAGTGCTAGGGATTACTTGTAGCTAGTAGGTGAGAAATCGTAGATGCTGCATGGTATTTTGTTCTTGGGTAATATTCTAATCACTAATATAAAACTTTACACGTTAGTTGTCTATAACAAAATTGCACAGGACCCTTGGCTTAACATAGGGGAAGATTGGATGCAGGTCACTAATGTCATGTTTGTGAAGGATCCGACCTTAACTGTTTTGTTGGTGTGTGTGAAAATTCAGACGTGTAGGTTAAAAGGCATTTTGATTAAAGAAACGACTTCGTAGTTGAAGGAGTCTTGATTTCTTATCTCACTTTCAAATGACTAACTTCAAGTGGAAATTTGCATTTATATAATAATTTTGTTTTTGCTCGACTATGGATAGAACCAAGAAGGGCTTGAGTAATCAGGTTTCCTCTTCTCATGTAAAGCCTTATTATAATGAACTTGTTCATCCAAGGACTCTTTTAAGCATGTTTGCTCCTCCATTGTATTTTTCTAAGAGTTATTTATTATATTGTTTAAGAATGTTACTTAAGTATCTATGAAAGCTCTGAAGTTCATGCGTCTCCAGTCTGTCTTGGTTGGATGCATTATACGGTATTATATACAGATACCTAGGCCTAGAAAATAGACCCAAATCTTGACTTTCTTCGAGAATTTTGTGTATGATTTATAAATTCTGTAGCTTGATGGAAACACCATTAAGAGGACTAAGTTTGCCGTGATGTTAAAATATACCAAAGTGAGCATAGAATGTTATACATATGCTCTGATAAGTATAACATCATTTGCTTCCTTGGGATTGGGTTATTTTCTTATGCATTATATTGAACGTGAAGGTGTCCGTACAAGGTCTTTAATATGAAAATTTTAAGCTAAGAGCTTATGTGAGTTCTTCCGCTAGTTGTTTCTTTTCTTATACTTGAAACTGGTTGAGAGTCTCATGTTTAGTTTCTATAAAGCAAAGAGGAACTCTGTGGTTTAAAAATGAAGATAAGATAAGATAAATATATTAATGTCCAACAAGTGACCACAAAAGTAGGTCAATGGGACTGCAAAGCCCGCAGAAGGTAGGTGCAAAGCGCAGAAGCCAAAAACACTTCTGAGAAGAACAAAAAGTAAAGAAAAGAAAGGCGGACACCAGAATAGAGAATAGAATCAGTACAACCAGTGAATGTCGACCAGAAGAAGAAAGAGGAGGGGAACATCACGGGATGGACCCAACACTCCTAGCACTCAAGGCCGAAAAGATAAAACTCTGAGTGAGACTCTGCCTGGAAGAAGTGGGTGTCGCCTATTATGATGCCGTCTGGAAACAAAAGAAGAAGAATCCCTGAACTTGGAAGACTTGGTTTGTCTTCTAGTAAAAGTTCTAGATTGTAATTGACGCTGCGAACTGTGTGATGTCCCGAGCCCGAACAGATTTGAGGATCGGGACCTGGATGTCCTCACTCGACCTCTTGGTGCCCCTCGTAGAAGGTAGCACTGTAAAGAAAGAAGTGATTAGACGGGTGGGGTCAGGTTTGGGAGGTGGTTGCCTCATGTGTTCTCGGAACCTCATGGCCTCCTGTATATACAACGCCAGGCAACGTTGGTCCTCATATCTAAAAAATCAGCGAGAGACTGTGATCCCCTGAAAAGGCAATAAAATCTACCTCTGATCTCGTATTAAGTTGGGCACTTGAAGATAAAGTGAAATTCCGTCTCGGGCTTCTGTGTGTGGCACGACTGATAAATCCTGGTATCCCGATCTAGGTGATGATCAATTTCGCATCGGAGCCTGTGTGAGCCAACTCTGAATTGCCCTAAAGGGATGTGGAGGGAATGCATCCAATGTGTGTGGGTATATTGGGGACGAACAATAAGATCATCTTGCAAATCTAGAAAATGCTTCGCATAAAAGGCCATCTTAGGTTTCAACCCCCTAGGTGGGTTCACCCAGGTGGTCAAGATGTGCTGTCTATAGATATCATCCCTGTTGGACTTATTCAGTACCTATTTGGAAGGAAGGAGACGACTCAGAGTGTCCAGGTAGTATTGGTATGGAGGGAGGCGGTCAATCTGGATGTCAACCTTCCCCAAGAGATTCGAAACCTTGGCATACCACCCACAACCTCGGTGGGGTGTGCCAGACTGAGCAATGGCAATAGAAGAGCAATAGGCTGGGTATGGATACCGACTCTGACCCTCAATGGAATCAACATAACACCGAATGCGGTGAAGGTAGGAGACCAGATCAAACATGCACTCAAGTTTGAGCCGGCGGGCCCCAAACTCTGCCAAAATGTTATGTAGGGGGACACTCGGTTTGCACCTGATGATCTTGCGGAGTGTCTAAATCCTCTCTGTCGAAGCCCAGTCAGTTTTCAGCAGGGAGGGGCCCCAAGCAACTGATCCATAGAGTATAGTGGGTCTGATAAGAGAGTCCATGAGTGACATCTTGGAGGAGATATCTTGAAATTGATGACGGAAGCATTGTCTCTCAAGTAGGGCGAGAGAACCATAACCTTTGCAGACACGAGGTTGGAGAGTCTGTTGCAAACTAAAACATGGACTAGAGAACTGAATGGCCAAATAAGTGTAAGAGTTAGAGATCTCGATCTCCTTCCCTCTGAAAAGGAATCTGAGGTGCGAGGTTTTCAAGCAGTTGAAGACCATAACCTTGGTTTTACCCAAGTTGACTGTGAGCTGTCGAAGGTCGCAAAACAGAGCCAAAGCATCCAATTGTCTTTGCAGTCCATCGGGGGACGAGGCTAGAAGAACCACATCATCCGCGAACAAAAGAATGGAAATCAAAACTTGGTGGAGAAGAAACCCATCCCCATCCTGAATGTGGTCATGGAGGAAGGACTCGAGCTCATCTTTGTAAATCCCAAAGAGAGTTGGGGACAGGGGGCAACCCTGTTTGACCCCAATGGTACTCTTGATAAAGTCAGAAAGTCCCTGAGCAGTACAGAGGCGGCCCATCATGGATTCGTACAAACGCATGATAGTAGTAAGAAGGGTCTCAGAGATACCAATGTCCCGGAGTCTCTGAAAAAGTGCATCTCTTGGGATGGAGTCAAAAGCTTTCCGAAAATCTACAAAATAGCAATAGACTTTTGATGAGCGGTGACGAGCCTCCTCGATGATAGATCGAAGGGTGATGATATGGTCAATGGTTTGATGATTTGGCCGAAACCTTGCTTGCCCCTTAGCTCTGAGGTGTCTGCGCTCCAACTCCTCTGATAACTGAATGTGGAGGACCGTGGCGTACAACTTGGAGAAATTGTGTCCCACCATGATAGTTCTGTAGTTACTGGGATTCGAGCTACTACCCGATTTGTGGATCGGGTGGATGATATGATGAGACCAAGGAGGAAAACCAGAGCACACCACGTGATTGAATAAATCGGATAGGTAACTACCAAGCATGCTTGAACCATACTTAAAGAATTCTGCCTGAAACCCCTCATCAGCTGCCCTACTGCAGTTCATGAAGAGTTACTTGATTTTTTATAAGTTGTATTTTTCAGTATTACTTACTCCCGGGTTTTTGCAGATCCAACTTATCTAAGCTTTACTACTCTCAGATGGTTGTTATATTTGCTTGAGTAGAGCACATTGTCAGTTTCATGCTGACAAATATCATTTGATGTTTTAAGTGCATGATGTATATTTTTCAGAAATTTGTATGACCCAAGAGACAACTGATTTATGATGCCCAATCTTGTACTTATTTCCTTGTGCAAAGAGCCAGTAGTCTGAATGATTGCTGATTAGCACTGAGCTTGGCCAAACTAGGAGTCTTTCCTTCTATAAAAGTCGTATTGATTTCACTGTATTGTTGATCCTATAGATACCCTTGATTTATAGGTTAATGTAATACCTTTCCAACTTGGAAGTTAATAGAATATAAATGCACTCTATTTTTTATTGTTCCACTTGAGGTTGTTGTAATAACATCTTTTATTTTGGGAAGAGAATGTCAATAAATAGAATTGTGGAATAGTAAGAGCATTAAATGTTTGGACAAACATATTTATTGATGCATGACTTACTCTGCATTGAAATGAATTATTTACTCTATGACAAGTTTGTTAGAAGAAGATATGAGTATCAAATTACCGACTGATATAATAGGAAGTCTCATGGAAACATGGAGGCATTTCTCAATGAGAGGTAAATGGAATCATTTGTTAGTCTTGTGTTTATTCATGATCCGTTGTGCTGATTATATTGGCTGTTAGGCCTATAAGTACTTTAATCTGCTTGGGAACAGTGCCAAGAGTTCTTGAGGCACAATGCTTGGTGGCTGTGCCGAATAGATTTGGTTACTTACCTCATCAAGTATCTTCTTGATTTTTTTTCAAGGTTTTATGGTCAGACTCATAGCATGTAAATGTTCTTAAAGGTCACTGTGTCCTCCTCTGGTGCATTCTGATGAAGCTCTTAAGCTAACTTAGCATGAAAGTAGGATTGTTGCTTGGATAATTGCATATTCAGCTTCCTTGAATACCTGCTGGTTTTGATGCAATGGTAAGGAGGTCCATGCAGTCTTTATAACCTCATAACTGGACTAAGCACCCCGTGTTTCTTACTTTAGTAGGTTAAAATGGATTAATATTGTTATCATGAGCATTTAATTGCACTTTGATGGTACTACTTTATTGGAGTATCTGCATGATATTGTTATGAACTTCTAACTAGCTTTATCAAGGATGAGATGTACTACAAAACCTTCTTGGATTGTAATCCTGCCATACTCTCTGCTGATTTATACTTGATCCAAGGTAGAATTGATTATAATTCATAGCAGGTCATTTTTATGTCCTCTAGGAGATTTATTAGTTTATGTTTTATTGAGTTTAGTTTGTCCTTGGTATTTGCATCTGCCAAATTCGGCTCTTCGTATGTGCATTGATATCGTTCGAATATGCATTTGATTGGGTTATTGTTATTGAGGATAAAATTTATTTGTTGTTGTCATAACTGTACATTTGATTTAAAAAAGGAATGACTGGGGTTTATAGAAACATTCTCTTGATGTATTAAGGAGTTATTGATATTGCTATGAGTGCCCCAGTGGCTTGCTTCCATTTAGCTCTTAAGGGTTGAACTCTAGATGCATGATTAAAGTTTTGTGTGAAGGTATTACCTCTTTGCTTAATATCGAAATGAGGTCATAAATCTGGTCTGGTGTTTCAATAAAGTTTGAAGACAATGAGCTAGGTTGTGTAAAACATGATGCATAGCATATTGTTAATCAGTTGTATGCCTATGAGATCTTAGATAAATAGCACTTTAGTGTGGGAAAGCAAGAAGCTACAAGTCTCATAAAAATTTATGTGAGGTTTAAAATTACGCTTGATGTTATTGTGCTGCCTTACCCTCTTAAGGGAAAACCAAAACCATTCTCAGCATTGTCTGCAGTGTTGGGTTTCAATTAATTAGTTTTATAATGAAGTGAGTCTATCTTCTCACCTTGGGGAACTAGGCTTTCTTGCCATTGTTCACGCGAATCATGCCCTAACTTTTCCGATCATAGTATAAGTAACTGTGAAGTCATTAATGTGCTATGCTTACCTTTCTTACTCTATTTTCTTAAGGGCTGTGTGAACTTCTCTTGCTTGACCCTGGAGTCAGTTAAGGCTGCAGCTAAGCTTGTCTCAGGCATGGATCAACATTTGTGGGATGAGCTCAAGAACACTTTGCCTCCAACGACTAAGTCCTAAGACAGAACTTCAGAGGAATACTTGTGAGATTTAATTGATCTCAAGTGGGAATTGATACTCATGTCCTCAATTGAATGAAATTTTGAAGTTTGATTTTTTTAGGATGTGACAGTGATCCAATCTTTTGCTGAAGAGAGTTTAGTGCATGTTGCTTCATCAGGATCCCATAAAATGGGAAGTCCTCCCACTTTCCCTCAATGTCAACTCCCATGACCTTAGCTTTGTTCATTTTTTTTAAACCATTCCTCTCAAGATATACACTGCATACCTAGTTTCTTACATTAGAAGGATACTTGGTTTTTCTCTATCAATCAGACCTTTGAGCATTCATAGTTTATTAGGGGAATGTATACCCCTTATATTCCAGGATATAATTATCGTTATTGACCTCTTCTTTTCTTGCTGCTCTTTTTGAGCACCTCTAAAATAGGTTGTGATCTGTTGGCTACTTCTGCCATAGTTTCATTTTGAATTTTGATGATTTTTGTCTTCCTCCCCCTCATCATTTGCCCCACATTGCAGATCTTCTTTGAACTTGAGAATTGCATAATCGAATTGGTCCCTTTATTCTTTCTTATCCTTTGCTATTTTCTGGGGTTTCTGCTGTTCCTATGCTTTTTCTAGCTTTATCTTCAGTTTTTTCTTTCGGAGCCTGAATTTGACTTCAAATTTCAGTTAATGTCTCCCTACCTGTAATTAGTTCAATTTCCCCCGGTTCCATGAAAGGAGTTTTTCCTGGACAAGGTCCTTGGATTTTGCTTGGTTTGAAATGCCCTATTGTTTTCATTTTCCTTTTGATCATTCTTCCTATAGAATGCTTTTGATATCCTTTTTGAATGTGTACTTTTCCAAAAGCTCTTTCCTACGCTGCAGGAAAACACCCCCCCGTTGTTTCTTCTTTGAATCGTACGAGGTACAAAACACCCGAGTACGTGCTGGAAATGTACGGAAACGACACTGCCATTTCCATATGTTTCCAGCACACCCGAGTGTTTCCATCAACATGTCTTTAAAAAAGTCAGGAAAAAAGATAAAACATAAACAAGAACCCTCAACTTCTAGAACACACTACATTAAACCAGTTTCCGTACGTTTCCGGCACATGCTCATGCGTTTCCGGTACCATGTCTTTAAAAAAGTCAGAAAAAAACCAGAACATAAAATCAAAAACCCTCAACTTCTAGAACACACTACATTAAACCTCTATAAACACACTACATGCAATAGCAAAACACACTCTCATTTATGATCTCATTGCTGTTTTTTACAAGAGCAAGAAGGTATTTAGGAGGCAGTGATTGCAGCAAGGAGCAACAAGGAGTTTAGAGGCATTCATGATTTAGAGGAGAATCTAGATGATTCATTCTATATTATAATCTTTTGCATTTACATTTTGTCTTTGAAGATTGAACCCGGGTTATAACACATGATAGGTCATATGATTCATGAACATGTGAAATTTTAAGCAAGTTGAATGTTTTGAACATCATGAATATTATATATATTTTTAAAGTGTTTTATTTTTTATGGACTAAAAAAGACTATTATCCATTGTTTTATGTATATTTTTATAGTATATTGTAAGGACGTTTTTGTGACATTTCCTACCTAAGTGTTTTTGAGAATTCACATTTCCGCATTTTGGACCCATTTCCATTTCTGTTTCCTCGGAATGGAGGTTCTTTCTTTTCCTCTTGTGTATCTCTATTCATGAAAGAATTGGTATTTTGTTGGACTTTTGGTTGTTGCTTAACCGCTTTTGTTTTGGCCTCTTTCTCCTTGTTGCTCATCTCATTCATTGTGACCCCTCTTTTTGTCACATTTTGCATTTTTTGGCTCATCGAAGTTATCCTCCTCAGATTGTTCATTGTTGCTAGCTTGTGTTGGAATGATAGGCTTCTCTTTCACTAGGCATTCTCTTGCCAAGTGCTCATATATATGTTATCCTTTGCATCTGAAGGGACTGCATTCATAGTCAATACGCTGCTCCCACACTAGGTCTCCTACCTTCAAAGTTATGCTTATTGGAAGTGGTTGATCTAGTTCTAGTTCCACATAGGGTTGTGTAAAATTTGAAGCTCCTTTGACTGTTGAGGCTTTTGACGTACATATGAAACCTCTTATGAAGTGTTCTATTGATTTCAAGACATTCCACTCATAGTTTGATTTGGGGCCCAGGAGGAGACCCGGTGGACAACTTAAACGAATTTAAGAGGGTTAGGAGTGGAAGCAAATTGTGAATGACAGTGGATATGAAGGTGCAATGCATTAAAGACTAGGAAAGCAAAGAAGATAATGACAACCAATGTAGAACTCTAATAGAAATGTTTTATTATGATAAGTTTTGTACAATATTTGGGAGATTAGATGTCTGGTGTCTATGTACTTTTTAACTTCATTCTTGTCTATGTAACCAACTACAAAGAATGAAAGTGTACATTAATATACAATGGAGGGAGATGAAGCATCGATTGAATCGTTGCAAGAGTTGGTAACAACCACTTCATAACCAATGAATGTTGTGTTGTCACTACCTACCATTATCGACGAGTTGAGGTCTACAGTACTAACATTGCAAGAGCTATGCACTAATGCAAAAGCGGAATTCAATCTTACAAAGTGGTACACAATTGATGAACCTAATGCTAGTGTTGTTGACATTAGCGCAAGGCTAGATATGCAACATTGGTAAAATGAGGTAAGATCAAGTGACCCAGATCCTCCTTGATCAGTCGCCTCTCCTTGAAAAGCAAGGGTACCCTTTGCATGTAGTTGCGATAAGAGATGTGGAAACAAATTAGCAACCCACGTTTTTGTAAATCATTTTCCTTGGGAAGGCAATTAACCTGCTTTGACGATCTGAAAGAGAGGAATCTCTTGTCGATGTCTGTTTGACTCGAGCCCCAATGAGTTGATCTAATTCTATTGGGATGCTGCAATCCAGATTGATCTCTATTTGTTGAAGAGTCTTTGCAATATTTGAAGCATCCAATAGAGGTAGGAAGCAGTGGCGCAAGAGTTCTGTGTTGAAGATTGGATGCAACCCAAGGTAAGATGGAAGCTTAAGCTTGAAAGCATTTTCTCCTACTTGCTTGGTGATGGTATAGGGCTCGTACCGAAGTGGACTAAGCTTGTGGTAAGCTCTTGTTGGTCTTTCTTTCTGCAGGTGTACCCAGACTCAATCACCATCTTGAAAGGTGTGCGGGTTTGATGCTTGTCATGGTGCTGCTTGTATTTCACATTACCTTATTGTATAATAATTCACACTTGTTGAATGTGCTTAATGAATTGAACAACTTTGTTAACTTTCTTTTGAACTGAAGGAGTTTCTACTGTTGATGGTGGAATAAGATAAGCTATGTTGATGGCTGCCAAAGGTTGGAAATCCAAATAGACCTGAAAAGGGCTATGTGTGGTAGAGCTGTATGAAGCTCTATTGAATGAAAGGAAGGCTTTCATCCCAAGTGTGTTGCTTCTTTGAATTGCACACTCGTAGAATGTGCACTTTCATCCTATTTAGCACTTTCGTTTGTCCGTCAGTTTGTGCATGAAAGGCGGTAGATTTGTTCAACTTTGTGTTTAACATAGACCAAAGTGCTTTCCCTATTATACATGATAGTTTCTTGGATTCCGAAGTGGATCTAGACATGCTGAAAGCACAAATGAGTTGTCTCTAGAGTTGATAGTTTTTACAATGTATGAGAATTGCCATTTTTGAGAATCTATCAACTGCTACATAAAAACAATCATTAACATGCTTGGTAGTAGGGTAGCCTGAGAGAAAATCCATGGAAATGGATTCCCATTATCTCATTGGAACCGACACAGGTGTATCTAAAACTTGCTTCTTGTTAACCGGCTTGGCAATTGCATGTGGTACAAGACTTGATCTATTTGGATACATCAGATCTGAGATGTGGTGTATCCAAATTTGAGATGTGATTAGGAGTACTTCTGCAACACCGCAAATCTTTTCAACTCCAAAATGTCTTGCAACTTTGCTAAAATGAGCCTCCCATATTAATTTTTGTCTCTCTGCCTCATGTGGAACGCACAAGTGCCCAAGGTGATATAGGAGTCCACCCTGCATTTAGAATTTTGAAATTGAATTACTGCAAAGCAAGTTCTAATAGATGTCTGCAAAATCCATGTCAGATGGATACAATTTTGACCATGCTCTGACTTCATGTCCACATGTGCCAAGTACAAAAAGGAGAACTTTCACTAGCGGATGACTCAGACAATCTGCGTCTGGATTGGAACTTCCCTTCTCATGCTTGATGTTTAGATGGAATTGTTGAAGATAAGAAGACCATTTCTGATGCCGTAGTCGCCCAAGATATAATGCTTCCAATGCTTACATGCTTGAACAATATCATAAAGCTCGTGATCATAGGTTGGGTAGTTTCTTATTGGTGCGGTGAACATTTCATTGTGGTAAGAAATTTGGTAACCATATTGAGTGAGGATTGCCCCAAGTGTGAAGTTAGAGGCATCTATCTCAAATTCAAATGGTTTCTGAAGAGTTGGTGCGGAACAGAGTCTTCATTTCAATTCTTTGAATGCTTTATGTTGTGCATTTTCTTAGATGAACTTTGCTATAGTGCTACCTTTGGTAACTTGGTTCAGAGGCCAAATCACATGAGAAAAACCAAGTACAAATCTCATGCATAAATTTGCTAAACCTAGGAAATTGTGAAGCTTCGTGAGATTCTTTGGCTGTGGTCATTCCTGGATGACTTGAATCTTAGCTGGGTCCATGTTTACTTCTTGTGCGTCTACTATGTATCGCAGATACTGTATCTCCCGCATAGAAAATGAACATTTCTCCATGTTTGCATACACCTTATGTTTCTGCAAGGTGTCAAGCACTTTCTCTATATGATGCAGATGTTCATCCTATGTTTTGCTAAAGATTAGGATGTTGTCAAGGTGCACTACAACAAATGAAGTAGTGAATGGCTGGAGAATGTCATTCATTATTTGCATGAATGTGGCTGGTGCATTGGTCAAACCAAAGGGCATGACTAACCATTCAAACAAACTTTCTTTGGCCTTGAAGGCTGTCTTCCATACATATGTAGGTTCAACAGGTATTTGATGATACCCAAACTTAAGATCGATTTTGGTGAAGTATTTTGCACCATGGAGTTGGTTTAGCAAGTCCTCAATCCCTAGAAGAGGATAGCGGTTCTTTACTGTGATCTTGTTGAGAGAGATGTAATTGATGCACTATCTCCGTGTAAGGTCTTTAATTGGCACAAGCACAATTGGGCTGCCATAAGGCGATGAGTTGGGCTTGATATGCCCTTTGTCACTCGATTTCTTCATTCTCTAGAAATGATTGGTGGTATAAACAAGCATTAGTAGAGGTAGTCCAAGAACGAAATCAATAATGTGTTTCAACGCACAATGTGTAGGCACTTCCTTAGGTGACTGAAAGATATTCTTGTATTCTTCCAACTTATGGTTCAACTTTGAAGTCTTTGTTGCTATTGCTGGAGGAACTACAGTATGGATTGGTGCTGCAAGGACATTCTTACATTCAGATCTTACCATCGAAAGCACAAACTTCTTACTAGACGTGACTAGCTTCTACACTATTTGATGCTAATGAGTGATAGCTTAGGAACGACTTTTGGTACACATAATCTCTTATCACCAACAACTATGACAACATTTATAGGTTTGCCTCAAAGACTGTATGTTGATGGTAAAGATATGGTTGACCAAGTAAAACATCACATACCTCTAATGGAGTGACATCGCAAAGGACTGTATCTTGAAAAGGCTTGATGTTGTACACTAGTCGACATTGCTAAGTGACGTGATTCTCGGATCTTGTACTAAACCATCCAATAAAATATGGTTGTGGGTGAGGTATCAGTGGCAAGTTCAATCTATGAATTGCTTTAGGAGAAATCAGGGTCTTCTGACTTTCATTGTCAACGATGAAGTGTACTGATTGAGCATAGATCCACATTTGAGAATGGAACAATATTTCTACTTCTTTAGTTTCTGCAAGGGTAGTACATATGTTTGTGGTACCCACCATGGTGCTAGGTTCAAATTCCATGATTTGTATACCTTTCTCCAATGATTTAGTGTTTGTACATACTACTTCAAGCTATGCAAGTAGAGTCTTCCTAGCATGACATTCTTCATTGGAATGACTGTTGAATTTATGAACTAAACACCACTTTTTAGTCTTGAACTGTTTGTTCCGATCATTTGATGATTGTTGCTTCTTCTGTGGAGGGTGCTTGGAGCTATTTCTTGGTTTGGAATTCTGCTTAGAAGATTTAGATTGTTGTTTGGTTTGAGACTTAAAATCTTCTTAGTCTTGGTCGTGACCTTTGCTTCAAACTTGCAAGCAAATTTGTAGGCTTTTCTGATTGAGAAGATTTGTAAGAAATCCATATCTAACTGGATATGTGGTCTCAAGCCCGACCTATACTTCAAAAAAAGGTTTTATTCCAAATCCTGAACCCCAAATTTGGACACCAAAGTATGAAAAGTATCTGTGTAGTGTTGCATAGATTGTTCTTTGCCTTGTCGCAACTAAGAGAACTTGATATATTGGTCATCACAGTTGTTAACATGGTAATAGGTCTCTTTGAGTGATTCTATGAAACCATTCCATGTGTCTACAAATGTGTCTAAGTTAACTTCATCTTCATGATTTTCATATGAAGTGTAGTAGTTTTCCCACCACTTCTTTACTGATAAAGAAACTTTTAGAAGAGCAAATGTAATCTTTTCTCAGTCAGATAATTGACTAACCATGTAATATGAACATGTTAGATTAAGCCATTTATCTAGTGCATCTGCATCTATTTTGCTTTTAAACATAGGGATGTCTATATTGACTTGTACTTTGTATGGTGTTTGACCACCAAATGGCCGATGAAAATGAGAGGTTTTGGAAGGAGTTTGTTGCTTGAGAAGTAGCGATAAATGATCAACGATACTTGTTCATTCACGTGCATGATGTTCTTTCAAATCTTCTCGTTTTTTCAATGCATCCTCCATCATATTTTGGAACATTTTTGAAGTTGGTGTCGTCAAAAATTTCTCTCATTTGAGGACATGAAGGTACAATGAAGGGTCACAAGTCTCGAGCCCTAACTTCATGTAGTCAGACCTCGTATGAGTGGGCATAAAAACAGAGACGAAGTTCAGTTACACCACGAATATGAAGTGTGTATTCTCTGAAACCATTGATTTGTGGTCCAAGAGGAGACCCAGGGGACAATTCGTTTAAGAGGTTTATGAACGGAAGCAAATTGTGAATGATGGAGGATATGAAGGTGCAATTTTTTAAAGACCAGGAAAACAAAGAAGATAATGGCAACCAATGTAGAAGTGTAATAGCAAAGTTTTAATATGTGAAGTTCTATACAATATATGAGAGATCAAATGTTTGGTGTATGTACTTCTTAACTTCATTTTTATCTATGTAACCAACTACAAAGAATGAAAGTGTACATTTATATACAATGGAGGGAGATAAAGCATCGGTTGAACTATTACAAGATTTGGTAACAACCGCTTCATAATTGATGAATGTTGTGATGTCATTGATTGCTATTACTGATGAGTTGAGGTCAATAGTATTGACATTATAAGAGTTGTGGGGTAATGCAGAAGTGAAATTTGATCTCACAAATCGGCACGTAGGTGAGGAACCAAATGCTGGTGTTGTTGACGTTAGCACTAGGCCAGGTATGCAACAAAGGTAAAATTGGTAAGATAAAGTGACCCTGATCCTCTTGGATCATGGTTCTTGAGGAATGCGTACAAATGTATTTAGAAAGGGGCCTTGCATGACGTCTCTACTATAGGCTTAAATCTTAGATGCTTGTGTTTCATGAATAAGCTTGCCTCTGTATTAAAACCCACGGGTAACCGCATAAAATCTGATTTTTTTACTCAAATGGGTAATCGCTGAACTTTTTGCGGGCTGTTTAGTGGCCTAAAAATTGATGTTAATGGTGAGTAACTAACCATGGTTACTTGCCATTAACCACTCTTTATAGGGCACTACTCAACGTTGACCCGGACATAGGGCAAGCATATGGAATGTGTAATAAAAATGTCATTTGCATTTGTTTACATCGTAGTTTTTGGCTTTGGTTCAACTATTGTTGTTATATATTGCTTGTGTTTTTTGCTTTGGCTCGGGCTCGGGCTCGAGATTTAGGGCTTTGGTTCTTTCTTGTTGTGTGACCCTACCGTAAACATCGGCACTGCTGTGAATTTTCCAATTCCTACATACGTTGCGTGGTACAATAAAATACATTTGCTCGAATCTCTTGATACTATGAACACTCATATATCCGTGCATTTTGTGTGAATAAACCAATCTTAATTGCTTATCGTGGTACATTCTAGTTAATTAGCTCCACAAATAGCATACAAAAGGGGGATAAAATCAACCGGATGAGCTTATGCGAAGGGTGCGTCGGTGTTGACCATCTTGAAAGCAAGTTGTTCACCACTTTTGCATGGAAATAAGTGTTAAACACGTGCCATTTTTCGAGGAAAATCGTTCATGAACATAAACAAGACTTGAGTTTATATTAAGCGAAATTGTCAAACCCTTTTGTGTGTAAATCTAATGCAAGCACTTAGCACTTTGCAATCATCTATGGAACTTTCTTACAATAAATAATTTGTTGAGTAATTTCCGAGTAATTGTCGGGTCTCGAGTACGGTTTAAAATTTTGGGCTGTCGAGTAGTTGTTGAATACAAGTTTTTAAACTATGAATCGTACATTGCAGAGGAACTATGGTTCTTCTTGGAAGATTCGTTCACAATCCTATTTGTTTGAAAATACTACTATAAAGTATCCTCTTGGACATGTTTTGATTTTATACTCTTTGCAAGTTTTCCATTTTTTCTTCGTCCAAATGGTTAGATCCTCAAAAGTTGTTTGATTATTCCCTTTGTGGCCAGCCTGTGAATATTGTTGTCTAGTTGACTCATATCTAACTCTAAGATCGGGCTATCATCTCATGCTTCTAGTTATTCGTTTTTCAATTTTTGTGCTTTGATTTTCCTTTTGCTTACCCTTTGCATTAATGGCTAATGCATTAAAGTGTGGAATAGGATTGGCAAGATCATTCACAAAAACTGAATATAATGCCACTGAAGTAGACTTGTTAGAAGGACATGGACCATTTGTTGAAAGTATGTCGATGTGAAGTGGAGGGCATAGCTCAACAACCCCCAAATCTGTAAAACGCAGATCCAAAAAACATAGTGGATCATCACTGATCTCATAAAGTGTGGAAGTGCCAAATAACTTAGTAGGTGCACTCCCATCATAGTACACTCCAAAACATCAGAAGAAAGAGGACCCACTAGACATGGGGGTGGTCACTGAATTGAATGGAAATATGATCTTCCAAAATGGAAGAGAGATGATACACAAGTCATGGTGGGTCATCACTAAAATGAATAGTAGTGGAAGTCTAAAAAAATCCAGTATGGGAACTTCCATGAGTGGAGACAAAAATCTCTAAAACATCATCAAGATGATCAACAAATGATGGCTCTATAAGAGCAACATCTCGTAGAAAAAGAGATGGATTTGCAAATAAACATCTCATGTCTTGCAGAAACTCATCCACAAAGGAGGCTCTACATAGAGGAGAGCAATATTTGACAAGAAAGCATTATCACAAGAGAGAGGAGGTGTGGAAACGACAATCTCACAAGAAGAGTCTCCAATAAAACAAGGGTCTCTGTACAGGGTTTGAAGAATTCTTCAAACAGTGTAAGGACACTCGTGTTCCAGATGGTGGAGAGGCATGGAAACATTCATCGACAAATCACCAAGAATGTCACATGAATTGAGCCATTCATTGTACTGAACTAGGTTAGGAGTAGGAACTTGTCCATATAGAAAAGGAGATAGGCCTTGTGTAGTGAAGAAATGATCCATTCTATGATGCCACCTTGCATAATTGTTCTTGCCAACAAGAATTGGAGGAAAATATACCAAATTGTGGTTTGTAGAAGAGCTCTCAAAACAAGAAAAGTGTCCACATGACCACAATCACAGTGAGAACATGAAAGAAAGTGCATAAACAATATTGCGCCTTAATGCACGTGTAGAATGGTGAAGTATGACAAGGCCTCACACAAGTGCTAAAAAAATGAGCATAACACTCATCATAATAGTGTTAGAAATAGCTCTATAAAAATAGTTCAAACGTGGCATGAAACAAATGTGCCAAAAATGCCAAACAAACACGACATATGTGCTCTAGAAAAGAGCCCAAGAGAAGGTTTAGAATGCAAACCAATTTGCCCAAATATAATTATGCCTCTCTCGCTCCCTCCTTAAAAGTGTGCCACTTTATAATTAGTGCATTTACAAGAAATTAAACCCCTCAAAACTATTTATAATAGCACAATGCGATGTACAATTCCAGATTTCTATAAGAAGGAAAATACAAATAAAAATAAATTTATGTACAATATGAATTGATATTAACTAAGATTTGGAAAGTACACGAAAAAATAGCCACCTAAAAAAAAAAACCCTGAAAATTTCTTTAGTAGTCAGAAGATATATGCCTAATTGAAGATTTTTCCTAAGAAAATCCTAGAGTGTCCCACAACAATAAATGCACTGATTGTAAATTTTGGAGCTTTAAGAAGTAGAGATTTCGAAAGCTTTTGAAAAAATAGCTACTTTAAAAAAAATGGCAGTGAAAAATTCGTTAAATGTTTGAAAGATATTAAGCTGAGAAGATTCAAAGGGCCAAGGGGGCCAAATGGGAGGGTTGTGGCAGTATCTACGAAGTTTGGAGGTCCGCGACGGTGGACTAGCCGCTGGGCGGTAGTAGGACAGGTCCGCAGACCTTAGAGGGAATGGGAGGGCCGTGGCAGCATCTACGAAGTTTGGAGGTCCGCGACGGTGGACTAGCCACTGGGCGATAGTAGGATAGGTCCGCAGACCTTAGAGGGGTAGGGTAGGGCCTCCAAAGGCCCGTTAAACTTCAAAAATTCCTCATGGGAGATCTATAGATTGATTTTCCTTTTTTTTTTTTTTTGCATTGGAGAGTAGACAGAGAGAAGAATCAGAAAAATTTACCTGGGCCCCTCGTAATAGATTTTTTTTTGCAAAATTGCAAAGACATGTGAATCCCTCTCGTTATAATGATTTTTTTTTTTTTTTTTTTGGAAAATCACATTTTTTGGGTACTTTTGTAGAAAATTTCTGTCATTGCCTTGAAAATTCCCAATTTTTCATGAAATTGAAGTATAACAAAAAATGCCCAAAAAAATTTCATTTTTCGCCAATCGAAGAAAACCTAGAAGGATTTTTAGAAAACCTAGTATGCCGAAGGGCTAAAAATAGGGCTGAGAAGGAGATGAACAATTGTGAACATTGAATCACGGTCCGATATTCACTGCAATGACTGAAAATGAACTTGGTTTTTAATACCATGTATAAAATGGAGAATAACCCAAGGTAACCTCTTCAACACATATCGTCTCCTTAGAATATGGCGCTTCTTAGACAAAGGAATGAAAAAATAGAATATTGCATTCATGGATCTCAACCTGACAATACATAGACGGAGGGGATTTATAGCTTAAGCAGGAGCTAGTTCCTCTTATCTCATTGGCCACAAAATAGGCAAATCTAACTAGTCTATGAAGAGGTGGCTTCTTATTGGATAACATATAGGCTAACCCTTAACCTATTCTAAGTCTAGGAAATTGTGCACTATGTGCACTAGCTAACCTTAGTATTATTAACTATCCCAAGTTAAGTTAAATTAGGTGCATCTAAAATATTGCAATAATAGTCACAACTTGTCGGTAAGGTGGTCCTAGTGGGGTTCTTGCCCATCTTCCCTGTCCCTTTAGCACCTATAGATTTCACAATAGTTCTTCTCTGAAGCTTTACTAAGCATGTATGCAAACCCTAGCAGAGCTTAGACACCAGACTGTTCATATCATAATTATTTTATTATTATTCATTATATAAAATATAAAAAAATGGTGTGACGATATATAACAATGCACTATCCATCTTTATATGGATTTGGTATTTGTTGAGTAGTTTCCAAAAGATTTGATGAGCCAATGCCTTTTTTTTTTACTGTTTTGTGGATTTAGCATGATTTACTTTAGCAAAATTGATACAACAAGATGCATGAGGGAGATCCATCATTTAGCAATCTAAAACAAAATTTCAGATCTGCCATAGTGGCCTTAACAATAAACTAGTGAAAGTAAATAATTGAAACAAGCAATAAACTAAAAGAAATAGAAAAAGTCAAGAAACATCCACAACTGAGTAGAATCTTGATATTCTAGAATTGGTTATGTGTTGTGCAAGCCTGTAACTGACTGTGTGTGAAATCTAAAAGTCTCATTGTCAAAGGACAGAATCAACATTGACTCTCTATGACCAATGCCAACAATTCTGTTCCTATGCTAAATCTGTACTATAGTCACTTATGTGTAGGTTCACCTCAAGATACCATACAATCACGTATCTTCACTTCTTGAAATTGACGGACAAATCTTCTGTTTTGCCTCTCTTTTGATCTTTGATCTAGCTTTCCACAAATACACAATGAAGGACAACAAAAACAGATTATAGGTTGGGCAACGTCAAGGGAGTGCACCTATGTATCCCACATGCTAGAATTAGACCCCATGTAGTTCTTGTGTATTATAAATGGAATCTTGAGCAAGGGCTTAGAGCTCCTCTTCCCTAGATGTGAAGATGCAACTACACAAACATTCGCCTAAACCCTCTTTTCCAAGACTTGAAGAAGATGTAGATACAATCTTGGCTCTACATGCAAGATCCATGGTAAGCATTGGTGATGTTCTCTTGATAAAGCTTGGTAAATAGGCTTGAGAGACTTGGCTTATAAGAGGCTTGAATGCAAAAGCTAGATGATGAAATGACTAAGGGTACATTTGTATATATAGGATCCTTTAAGTCACATCTACCCATGGGCCGACCCTAAAAGATATGCTAATTCGACAATCAAGGGATAAGGGACCCGAAAGCTAAGGAAACAAGAACTGACTATGACACAAGAAAATACATTTAAATAGTATTTTGGACATTCTAGGAGCATCTAGGGTTGTATGAAGGCAAATGAATAGTTAATCTGTGGGTTCTCAAACATTTTGCATCAAATGGATAGGCAATCATTGGATAAAAGGGAACATAAAGGCAAGATATGAAGAAGACCTATGTCAGGGGATGGTAATATAGGGCCTGACACAAGGGGAAAATGTACCAAAAATAGGGGAAATGTGCATGCATAGACCAAGTGTAGCAAAATGGGGAAAAGACAATATGGAATAGAGTCTTGTACCAAAATTAGGTGTCTACACCCATCTTCTTAAATTTATGTTGAGGTGGGATTGATACCGTGAGCCATTCAGATGCCTCTCGATGCATATTAGATCCATGTGAAGGTGGAGCTGTGCTAGACCTTACAAGGCTATCGCCCGGGTGAACAAAATGAAACTTCATTTCTTTTTGAACCCTATGACATTGAATGAATTAGTAGTTACTCACTCGATTAAACCTTGAAGGACTCACATGCAAGTGGTACAATTGGTGGCGATAGGAAATGGAAGGAATCATAGTCGGTTGAAATGGTTTTGTTGGTGATTTCCTAAAATGATTTGAACCTCTTGAGTCTGACTATTTTAATCAATTGATGCGATTGCATCAAATCAAATCATTTGGTGAGTATTATTTAGACAAGAAGTCTCCACCCACATTTGCGAAGAATGTCCCTAAACATTTATTATTAAAAACCTATACAGGGTGATCCATAATTGACATATTCCATCGCATGATTCATGGATACAAATTTACTTTCTTTGTATGCTGTCCCCAAGTTCTATGCCATTGGAACAACATTTAAATGCTCAAACTGGATGCTTTCTAGAGTCCTTTATGCTGCCATCTACATCATGGATTTCGCGTTGCAATTCTACACATGCTCTTATACATGTTACATACATTGCATATCACGTTTCAATCCCCAACCATGCTACTACCAATCATGCGATTCTTCTTGCAATTCCATAAAACAGTAGTGCACAAGGATGTTGTTCTTTAACCTTATTTGAGATTGAATTGAACTCGTAATTGCTGTCATGAATGAATGCTATTCTTGAATTCATACATTGAGTTGCTTCTTATGCTATCTTAGGAATTTGAGATAGTGAATCAGTTGGAAGAAATAGAAGTAAGCAACACAAGAATCAAACACATACGAAAAAGAAAGATAGACACAAAATTACCCTGGAGAAATCCAATGTAGGAAAACTCCATAAAAGTGAAGCCATGCTTCCTCATATCCACTGTTTTCTTTGCAGTTTTACAAGCTTACTGCCTTCTTGAGGCCTTCAAGGACACCAGTGACAATCAACAACATCTTACACTAGTAAATACTCTCTGCAATCTACTGTGGATCATTGCTTCCTCAACAAACTTGACTAATGTTCTCAGCCATCTCAGTGGTGTAGTCTTCTTCATTCTCACAATTAAATCTACACCATCTATGCCAACGTTTGGATTAATTGCCTTTGATTCATTTCCTTCCTGGAATCTCCATGGTTCATTTATGCAGTTACAACATCCCTTAGGCTCGAAAAAGAAGCCCAAAAGTCACGAATTTGAATAGAAATCGTGTCATGGTTGTCTACTCTTCTCATGCATTGCATTCAGGCAAAACTGCTGCTTAAAATCAGGCAAAACTGCTGCCTAAAATAGTGCAAAACAGCCCTGGCGACTGCAAAACTGTCCCTTAAGTTTGTGAAACTGCCCCAAAGGTTACATAACCGCCACCTACTTAAGCCTGTGGTTTCATAACACCTAAAAATCCTGCAACTTACAAAGGCTATAACTTTTGCATACTGACTTGAAATCAGGTGTTTTTTTTGGGAAGTGTATAACTTCGAGAGGAATCCCAATATGTAATCTAAAATCTCTTCGCATGTTTTCCCTGTGCTGTTTTTCCTCTCCACCAAACCTGCATTTATGAGGCCATAAATTGTTGCAAACACTTCTCTAGTTTCATTAACAGTTGATTAACTCAACCAACTCATTTTGATGATGTGCATGATCCAATTACCGATCACAAGCCCCAATTTGAAGGCTTTTGGCCCAACGAAAGCTTTATAATGAAATGATAAGGATTTACCTTTATTTTCTCAAATGGGATACCTGTTATTCATGATCTCTCTTGGAATGGCAATGTTGTTCTCTTGGAGAACAATGTTCCATTCTTTTGGAGTGTATTGTTTCGACGTGCAACTTGCAAAACCAGAATGGTTTAGAGTCCATGACTCCTTCAAATCTTTGCCAACTGATTTTCTTGCACTCCTAGGTGTCTTGGTCTTCTTCTTGGCTTGCTCTTTGCACTCTTGGTGCTTTTCCTCCGGCTCTTGGCTATTCCTCTTAGCCTCCTTGCTGCAGTACACATGCTTGTAGGCTAGGGTGAAGCTCTCTCTTGAGATATGATTGCTACAATGTTCACATTCTTACAACAATTGAAGAAGATGTTTTATCATCATGTAAGTGGCTTACAACAAATCACAACTTATAAAAAAATGATCTTATCTTGGGTCTTACAATTCAATGCTTGCATCAACAACAAATGCAACGTAGATGGAAGGAAAATAGAATTCCATCTTGGGTCTTATGTCTCAAGTTTGTGTCAGCAATAAATGCAACATACATGGAATCAAATGTTTTCAAAGAAGGTAACATGGATGTCAAAACACATATCCATCAAATCAGCAGTCCTCTTGTGGAGTGCTACTCACCATGAGTGCACTTCCCACCTTTGTATCAATGACCCAATGTCGTGCCACTTCTTCTCCCACCATGGAAGAACTCTTAGGCTGATGAACATGCTTCTTGATGCACATCACTATGCTGTTACAACTGCTGTCATACCAAAATTAGTTTTGGAAAACCTGTTGCAACCTTATTCCATGTGCATACAACAATTTAAAATGCATTCTTCAAACTTGCCAGACCTGTTACTATTTCTCGTGTGTATACCAAAAGCATCATGGGCAAACACACCTATACATCCATGCTACAATCATTGCGATTCCCATATGCATGCTATAACAATAACGAGTAAGAAGACATGCTACAATTGATGTTATTACATGGAGAAAAGTGAAAGTAACTCGCTATCGCCTTTGTGATGCCTTGGCCTTTAATGTTTGCTTGAAGTTCTCTTAGAGTGCCTCTTTATACCTAGCTTGTCATGTGCTACAAGTGGAAAGGAAATCATGCATAATTTGCATATTAACATAAACATATGGGAATGCTGAAAACGATACAACCTCTTCGATGCAATGCACTGATCCTACAAGTGCTTCTCAAATAGATTGGATGTCTGCTCCATATTCACCCTTGTTGAAATAAATGCCTCCCTACTTGCTCATACATTGAGTTAATTCCCTTCTTGTTTCTCAATAAATGGAACACATAAATAATTTGGAGGTGCTTCTCAATGAGAGTCTTACTCATATATATGCATACCAAGACCATTATAGCTTTGCAAATATTTTATGAATGAAATCAAGAATGGCTTATTATCATTACCCACTTGCAATGGTGACGGGGAATTCTCTATGGGCTGCTTCCTTTAGATGGCTTCTTCCTTGGATAACTCTCATGTGAGGTGCTTCTTAATGTGAGTGTTACTCATATATATGCATACCAAGACCATTAAAGCTTTGTAAATATTCTATGTATGAAATAAAGAATGACTTATTACCATTACCCACTTACAATGGTGATGGGGAATTCTCTATGGGCTGCTCCCTTTAGATGACTTCTTCCTTGGATAGCTCTGCTCCTTTTTCTCCACAAATGGATGTGAATCAAATTCATAGCATTGCATTCTTCTTTGGTGCTTTTGCCTTTTTTGAAGGGCTGTCCCCTTATTGAAGTCAACTTGCATTCACCCATGTAGTCATTAAGTGATGATGTGTATCTCCTCCTTCATTGAGCTACTGTCCCTCTCTTGGAGACTCTTCTTTGGCCCTTTGAGGTAGTGCCATGCTACCTCCCCTCCCTCTTCATTTAGAAACCTGTGCATTCTTTAGAAAGAGCAATTCCTCATTAGATTTGACAAAAAGTATGTTGCCATTACATTGTGCATCCTGTTTTTGCTGAGTTATTGGCTTGGGCTCTGTCTTTGCAAGCTTGTCTTGTATCTGCTGTTTTGGAGCATTCTCCAACATCTTCTTTGCCACCAACATAACCCAAACCTGCATATTGAGGCCTTACTTCATTAGCAACCTGCCCGTTCTTTAGGTTCAAATATTTCATTAGATTTGACAAAAATAATGATGTCATTACATCGCATAGGCTGTTTTTGCTGAGCTATTGGCTTGGCTCTGTCTTTGCAACCTTGTCTTGCATCTGCTGTTTTGGTGCATACATTTTCTTTGCCACCAACATAACCCAAACCTGCATATTTAGGCCTTTATTCAACCTTTATGGGATTTGTCATTCTGTGGCCATTCTTGCCAAGCCCTTTTCCATCATAACCAATCTTGATTAACAACATAGAGCTAATTCTCTTGGTATGCTTCTCAAAACCACCCAAGTACTCATCTAGATCTTGATTGGAAGAAAGAGCATAAGGTGGAGTGCATACCTCCGTCATGGTTTGTGAATCCATGATAGAGGATGGTATCCCTTGCATGGTAGACTCATCTCTCATCTTCATTCTTTCACGATTATTTTGGAGCTTTCCCTACCTCTCTTCTTTCATGTGCAACTCTTGTTGCAACTCCCCAATGATGCCCATGAGAAAATCTTCCTGGCTTGTCAATTAAGTTTGCAACTCTTGATTGTCATCTTCCAAGTGCTGCAACCTGTTGTCAACTTTTATTTTCCATTTGGATTTGCTTGTTTATATATTCAATCTCTTGAAGTCTGTTTCTCTTCAAAAGTTTGCTCATGGTTGGAGTGTGCAATCACTGGACTTCCTTCTCAATGAACAAATATGGAAGCAAATACACACAAATCTAACAATTTGTTAGAAAATCCTTACAAGGCACAAGGAATACTTGCTTTGATACCCATTTGATCTGTAATCAACATGGATATTCCATTGGACAATTCATGAACACATTTACTTTCTTTTATGTTGTTCCGAAGTACTATGCTATTGAAACAACACAGAAATGCTCAAACTTAATGCTTTCTATAGTTTGTTTCGCTGTCATCTACATCATAATTTCATGTTGCAATTCTACAAATTCTATTATACTTGGTACTTACATTGCATATCATGTTTCATTCCATAACTATACTACTACCAATCATGTGATTCCACTTACAATTCCACAAAATATTAGTGCACAAAGTTGTGTTCTTCTTTAACCTTATGTGAGATCGAGTTGAACTCCTAATTGCTGTCATGAGCAAGTTCTATGCTTGAATTATACATTTATTTGGTTCTTATGTTATTTTAGGTGTTTGACATAGTGAATTAGTTGCAGGAAATAGAAGTAACATATGAATCAAACACTCATGGAGAGGAAAATAGATGCAGGAAATTACCTTGGAGAAACCCAATGTGGGAAGACTCTAGAAGAGTGAAGCCATGCTTCCTGGTATCCACTATCTTCTTTGCAATTTTACAAGCTTTGCCTTTTTGAAGTCTTTAAGGACACCAACAACAATCAATAGCATCCTACCCTTGCAAATGCTATTTGCAATCTGTTGTGGATCACTTGATTCCTCAACAAATTTGACCATTGTCCTCAACCATCTTAGCTTTGTAGTCTTCTTCATTCTCACAATTTAGTCTACACCAAGTATTTGAACATGTGGATAAATCACCTTGGATGAATTGCTTTCAATTCATTTCTTTTCTTGAAACTCCATGGGTTCATTTATGCAGTTACAACATCGCATATGTTTGAAAAAGAAGCCCAAAAGTCAGAAATCTGAAAAGAAATTGTTTCCATGTCGTTTACTCTTTTCATACATTGTATTCAAGCAAAACCGCTGCTGCTCAAGGTTGCAAAACCACTCGACAGTTACGTAACCACCCTTAAGGTTGCAAAACCGCCCCGACGTTTACGTAATCACCCCGATGGTTATGTAATTGTCATCTGCGTAAACCAGTCATTTTGTAACACCAAAAAGTCCTCCAACTTGCGGAGGCCATGACATTTGCATACAAACTTCAAATCAGGTGCCCATTTTTGAAAGTGTATAGCTTTTCGAGAGGAATCCAATTATGGAATTTACAAGTACTTTGGATGTTTTACGTATTTTGTTTTTGTTTTTGCACCAAACTTGCATTTATGAGGTCATAAACTATTGCAAATGCTTCTCTAGTCTCATTAACAGTCAATTAACTCAACTAACTGATTTTGATGATGTATATGGTCCAATTTTGGATCACAGGTTTCCAATTAGACATTCAAGATGAATTATGTATGCATTAGATACTCATCCCAGATGTAGAGCACAAGGTTTGTATAGTTGTGTGAAGAACATGGTCTCAACAAAAAAATCATAATTCATCCTTCCAAATTGAAAATCAATACAAAATGGGTTATCAAATATTTAGAGGACTACAAGTTCGACAAATTAGTGTTGGCAAAATTGACAAACGGGAAGATGAAAAATAATTTCAAATGATAGAAAATTGTAAATAGTACATTGTGAAGCTATGTAGTAGGATATCAATGAGAATGATGTGGAAAACAATGATTCTCTAGGCTCAAAGAGTTTCGGCTTTGATAGCAATCAACTGACTTAGGGAGAAGTTCAACCAAGAGAATTGCTAGTTGTGGTAACCCAAATCTTTCATCTCCAAACCCTCAATATTCAATTGCGTATCAACTAGAGAATTATGGTTCACATTGATTCTTGCAATGCTTATGACTTTGAATTCATTGACATGCCATCACTGATAATGCTTGGATTATTTTTTTATCCGGCAATGTGGTGTAGAGGTGGAAAAAAGGGAGGAGCCATCGCTTGTGCCTCCAAAGGGTGGGGGTGCTTCCTAGTGGGACACTATTAATGACATTATTATTTGTTCCAGCATGGTACTTGAACTTAGGAGTTAGTACCCCAAAGTTTTGAGAAGTGGAGTGAATTATGGAATGAGAAGGATCACCTATGTCTTCCAATTAGGGTTTGAAAGAAAAATGCAAAATGAAGAGTTTGAGGATGAATCTTTTAGATCTATTCCATTTCGTTGTTGTTCGGGTCATAAGGAGGATGTGGTTTGAAGGATGACTTCTATCTCTCACAGTTTGTGAGTAATTGAGGATGTTGTTGAAGTGTTATGTGAAAATAATATCACTCTCCTTTCGAGGATCACTCACCCAAGGTGTAGCACGAAGCGTCAAGCCCCCTTCCATGTGTGTAGGGTTGGTCTTATTGGAATGACTCCAATCATATCAGTGTGAGCGCAGGACTCGCAGGCTTAGCACACAAGCGTAAACCAAACATGAAAGGCAAAAATAATAGAAAATAAATATAAATTTGATCACTAAGCTATATTAACAAAGCATCCAAAGATAACATAAATAGAAATGCATGAGACAATTCATTTTCATTATATTCGTATAAACCCTAGTACATGTGCATGAATAGAGCATACGTGCAATAATGGCTGCCATTATATGAGCTTACTTGTTATGTATTATACCTATTAGAGATTATCCTTCTAGGACTAACCTAATGCTAACTACTTCCAAAGTAATTACATTGAGGCAAATGCCTCTAGATGTACACGTACAATCTCGGGATTCATTACAAATATGGTTTCCTTGGATCATGGTAAAAGAAGGGAGTCAAGGATGCTATGTGATTCTTGGCTGAACTCCTGTGCAGTGGCAACCATTGAAAATGTTGTGTGTCCGTATTGTTTCCTCATGTGTAGTCTGCGGATGCTCCAAGGAGTTATGTTGTGCGTAGGCAGACTTGTAAAGGAATTCAATTTTTTTGGGGGCCAATAGAGGATTTGGATTTTTTCAAAAAATCTGAATTCAAAGAGCTACAACCAAAATCTTGTCAAACTGCTTGCATATTTGGGCATTTAAAAAAAAATCGTATGTGAGTGTAGTTCTGCATTTTTTTAGTTTTGTTGCTTGAACTCTCAAATTTGCTGAGAAATTATGCCCTATTTTTCTCCCGAAATATTCAAATTTTGGATTTTGGAGGGGAATACTCTATTGAAATTTCCTCCCAAGGTCAATGGCAACATATTGGGGATCTCTACTTGCGAAGCGATGCTTGGGTGGCGATTTCTGGTTGAGTTGTTGGTGATGAACCTGTTGTGGCAGAGGAGCAGGGTAGCAAGAGCAACGATGGAGGTGCGAGTAGTGTAAGCGTTGTTAATACTGCTTCCTTAAGGAGTTGTTGATACCCTTTAAAGGTCAATGAATTTGCGAACCAATTTGGGTTGTAGCTTGAGGTCTAGGGCATTTGGGTTGCTTGTGTGTGCAAAGGCACTTGGGGCTTGAGGTCTTGGGTTTGAATCTCATGGAACCTTGTCTAATGTTGTGACACTTGGTTGTACGAACTACAGACTGACACTTGGCACAATTTGGTTGGATTGAAAATTTGACAAATTCAGGTCATGCACATGACTACTTCGGGTTTGTCAAACATTTTTTAATATATATATCTACCTAGTCAGTGCCTAGTCACCAACCCAGTCAGCACACAATCATGAATACAACAAGATCTATATTGGCTAATCAGAAGGAGACTTGGGAAAACCAGGTCAGAGGTGCATTTTTTATAAATGTTTTTTGGAATATTAATATTATATTTGTGCCACTAAGGTTTTGAAGGCAAATCCTTGGGAGACGATAAATTTTGTAAACAAAGTCCTTGTCTTAGTTATTTGATTTATTAGAAAGCTTGTGAAGAGCTTTTTGCGGCAGTAGTGGTTACAACCATAGTTGCCAAGTCCGAAAATCCAAATATGTTCGGGAGGGGAAAAAATCCAAACATATGGAACTCTAGAAAAAGCTTGGAAAAATATGGTCTGGAATACACACACACACACGCATGTGAGCATCGTTTTATAAATATGCAAAATTGACAAATACAATGAAAAATGTTAATAACGTAATATAAATGTTAATATTATATTATATTTATGGTTGCTAGGCGTTTCTTTGCAGAAAACTTAAAAAAAGAAAAAATATTTTTGTTTGAATAAAACAGGGTCGACCTGGTCTGAACTTATCTGGGCCAGCCAAAAACACCAGATCTGTCCGGATTTTGTGTAGATCTTGATGGATTTGGTAACTATGGTTACAACATTAATTGAGTAATTGTTTACATGAACCCTTTTAGATCAAAAGTGGTGTCAAGTAAAAATGTTACCATTGTAAATGGGCAGAATTATGTGGCTTGTGAAATGGATATGATGGAATTGTTGAAGAACAAAGGTTATGGGGAATTACTCCTGGAAAAGAGAAACTCCTAGTCAACAAGAAGGAAATAAATCAATTTTTTCAAAATGGCATCTAATACTTGTGAACTCATCATCCATCATGTTTGCTAGGAGCTTCAAACAGTTATTAGAAAGTAGAAGAATCCTAAGGATATGTGTGACACATCGTGTTTTATTGAAATGAAGCAAGACATGACCTCAGTTCATGATTTTGGCGACCAAAGAAATTCAGGATTTTCAGCTCCTTGATGCATAGTTTCTCATTGAAGAAGATAGAGAAACATGTGATCTCCATCTCGCTTCTACCTTAAATCCTTGCACTATTTCCTCTAGCTAATATCGTGAGAAGATACTTGACTATTTACAGCAAAAAATTGAAGGAAGGTCGAAAGCCTATGATGTTTGATTTTATTCAAAGCTTTGACAGAATTTGACTTGCTTAAGAAGGAATATACATTTTTGAAGAAGCAAAATTAAATGTGTTCGATCAATAAATCACAACCTAGTATGATTGATTGCCATTATGATTTATCAAAACTAGACTGTGATGTTGATGAGATAGTAAAGAAGGTATTAGAGAATCAAGATTTGAGGGATCTGAACCAAAAGGTGAGGAGGAAAATTATTGAGCTGAGAAAGAATTAAAAAAGTTGCAATGATCAAGAAGTCGAAACTGATCTCATTGAGCCTACATTGGAGGGTAGACTATTTTCCCCTATCAAAGGTAATGAGGAAGTTTAGCTCTTCGTCCTGTAATGATGATTCAGGGCATAATGAAGAAAAGAGAAAAAGTACCATCAATCATGATGTTGATTCACATATTTCCAAATTTGTGTTACTTGAAACATATATCAAGAATCTTGGTTCTAGATTACTCAAACAAATAGGCTGTTTGGAAATAAATCTCAACAGGCATGAACAACTCTTTGATTGCATCAATTCCATCTACAAAATAAAGGAATAGGAATGTTCTGATCAATGTACATCAATCCTTACTTCTTGAAGAGAAATTTGAGGAGTTACCCACTGAAGGAGGACAAGAGAAGTTAGTGGGGCTTGCTTCATCTATAGCTATACCGTACATGCATTCTCATTTTGGGGACTGGAGGTATGGTTGGCCACACCTTGGAAATTACAATCTTTTAATTCTCAATCCAGCTTTCAGGACTTCAAGGAACATAGATTGCCTAATTAAAGTTCAACCCCTATTACTTGGATTGATTGTGAATGTTTGATTGATAGAGTATGTAGCTATTTTTGCTATGATCTAAGGTCATACATGTGCATATCATCAAAGATGGGGACTCTTGGAACTCACCACTGATGATTCATTTGCTGGTTTGAATGGATGGTTGTTGGATGGTCTTGAGCATGCACATGATCATTGTGGGATTGATCTTGCATGTGCCTTGGGCCACTTGATTGAAGATGGCATTTAAGGTGTAATATCCCTTTTTATGATTTTTCTCTATTCTGATTTTTTTTGTAATTTTTTGAATTTAAGCAAGCTGAAATAAATCCTAAACAACAACATGCAAACCGAAACCCCAAATATGATAACAACCCAAATGTAATATTTATTCAAGAAGCTGATTATAAATTCAAAGCTGATTACAACAAACCCTTACTGTAAAAATCTCACAACAAATGAATAAACACAACAATAAATACCAATCAATGTCCAACAACTTGGAAACAAAGTACAACAGTCCCCAACCGGTATGACAGGCTGGAATATGCTGCTGTAGATGTACGGTAGCCCCTTTTGGAGTGTGACACTGGCTGGAATGTCCACGGTGGGCACAAGGAGGCAGCAAGGAGATTGCCCAATAGCAAAGGCAGCAAGGAGGGCATACAACAATTTTCAATTTAGATAGACGCCAAGCATAGATATGGGGCGAACAACCTCCAAATAGCCACGTAGGTGTACGACAGTCCAATCAAGGGAACATTAGGTATTGATATTTTTAAGAACAAACATCCACCTAAACTCCAACGAAACAGTCTGGAAATTATTTCAAACCCTCACAAGGGTTGAAAAATGATGACAATCCTCAATCACATTGAAAGTGAAATTTAATCCTGATTTGCAAGCACAATTATGATTCTTGGATGGAATCACCTCAATGGGTTAGAGGGTTTTCGTCCTCCACCCCTGTATATTAGAGGGTTTTTGTTCTCAGATGAAAAGATTGAACACAATGGCTCAAGCTCTGGATTAGGGTTTGATTATCAAAGATGAATAAGGACTCTTTAGCCCAACTTCTACTTTTAGAATTTTTTTTTTTACAATTTCACCTTAAAAGTATTTAAAAAAATACTTTTAATAAAATATCACTTTTCATCCACTCAGTGATAATTACTTTTGGGCCTCGTAATAAATGTTAATAATACATAAGTGTCCTTTTTCTATGTTATGAAATAAAGTGACTCAAGACAACTTAAAACATTATTATTAAATTATTTCTCTAACTTTATCTCTTAGCCTACATGAAATAAGGAATAGGCTACATGACTTCTGATTGGTTTAATTTTGAAAAATGGACATGACATAAGGATTCATGTATTTTATTCATTGGATATATTATACGATGATGGGTTGCACTATGTTCTTGAGGTTGAATTGTGAAAAATTTGAATGTTGTTGGTTTGATATGGTCTGGATATCAATTTAGCAATTATCACTTATGTGGATAGCCTTAATGCTCTGATTTGCCATCCTTGGGCCTTTTATTGAGATGGGATATGGATGACTTAGATGATTTGAGTTTGAGACACCATCATCTGCTACTAATGATGATGAGTTGCTGATGGACTTGATCATGTTATGCAATGCCAATGGATTCTTATGAGCCGCCTAATGTTTTTGATGAGATGTCAATAGGGTTTTATGGATGGATGGATGCCAATGAGCTTTGATGGATGGTTAGATGCCAACAGACTTGGAAGATTTGTTGCTTTTGCATTTACATATACGACCAGTTCTTCATGAGATGTTTCTCTTGAGGTAATTTTCTTGTGGTTTTGTGCTCAATGGACACATATTTCTGCATTTATTCAGAATCCTCATCCAACAAGTTTGGCTTGAGGGAGATTAGTTTAGGCAATCCACAGTCTTAGCTTGCATATGGATGTAGTTTATACAAGTACAATCTCAGTGAAAAGCTTTTGAGTTTTCAATGGTGAAGTGCACTAGTGACATGAGTGGTGAAGTGTAGTGCTCCATTGTTGTGGTCTTTCAGACTTGCATTCCTATTCATGCTTGCTCATTGGCACAACCAAGTGTAGCCTTCAAAAAGGACTGGCATCGCCATGCGATGAGTTGTTAATGCATTGGCACTTATGCAAGACAACTGTTGTGCATAGGCATCATCAACTCTATAGTTAAAAGCATACAACTCATTGTTCAAATGTAACAATGATGTTTGACAATAACATTAAATACCATACAATTGTCAATAACTGTTTTCTAATGTTCAATTTCCAATAATTTGACACAAACATTCTGAAAATATTCTGCCATGAATAAATACATTTTTGATGCTTATTTGGGCTGTTATCTAATAACAATTTCTGCCCCTTTGTTTTCCATTAAGAATGTAACATAATATTACAGAAAATCCGTGCTCAATAATTCAGTCCTAGATTAAAATCACAATCTGTTTATGTTTCCAAGTTATCTATTTTTAAAATGAAAACTCTGTTTTTCTACATTTCCCAGCAAGTTCCAAGTTTCAGGTTTCTATAAACAAAATAAATGCTTACATAATATCTTAGTACAAACATGCTCATTTTGTCCTTCACACAATCAAATAGACCAATTGTTCATGCTATGACCTTAAAACAATTTTATGGTTTACCTTGAATCACTCATCACATAAGTTCTCACAATGTATATGGGTTATAAGTATTAATACATTTGTACTATTACTTATAAACACACATGTGCATGTATATATACATAACAATAATAACTCTCAAAAGAAAGTCCTTGATACCAATAGCAATCTGATAAGTTTCACTAGGAGCAAACAAGAATCCATCTGTAAAGATTCACAAGTTTTAAAGACTTCTCCAAGTAATGTAAATAAGTACAACACCCTTCTATTTTATCACACAAATGAAAATCAAGAAGGTAGTACGACTACAACAACTTCTCCGCTTGTCTAAGTTTCCTTGCTTCCATCTACTATTCTGATTTAACTTTTCCATTAGAACTTTCAAAACAAATAATTGGTTGATCATTGTTTTCTCAATGGGACCCACAGTCACATTTTTCCTTCTATGCTTGGATCACTAAAAATGAGTCGTACTTCTTAATGACTGTTTGGGTCTTATATATATATACATATACATAAACATGAATCTTGTAACTGTTGTTCCTCTTTATTTTAAGAAACATGGTCTTGATGAGCACTTTCATTATATATATATATCTATATATATCTTTGTATCTCTCTCTCTCTCTCTATATATATATATATCTATGTATCTCTCTCTCTCTCTATATATATATATAATGAAAGTGCTCATCAAGACCATGTTTATTAAAATAAAGAGGAACAACAGTTACAAGATTCATGTATATGTATATAACAAAAGTGCTCATCAAGACCAAGTTTCTTAAAATAAAGAGGAACAACAGTTACTAGATTCTCCTAACACTTAAGTTCAAATCCATCAACTACCTTGGTACAGATGACTAACTCAAATAAGCCTTCAACTATATACCCCAATTGAAATTTCTTTTAATCTGCCGTTAAGCTTGCTGAGAAACAGTGATGGTAATAATTTCATTCCATTTTTATTATGCCGCTACAGTTGACTTATTGCTCTTTTCCTCAGAAGTTACATCATCAAAGAATATGTTCTCATAGTAAACAGAATTCACAAGGGGTCACATGCCACACTCCACAAAACATGACATAATCCCTTCAATTTAAAACTGAGCTCGTCCTGTTGATTTTTAAGTTTCAATTTTGAGATTTAATACAGGCTCGAACCTTTTTATAATTACAATCAAAACAACTAGACATCCCCATATATAAATGAGAAACACGTTTTGTTATCGAAGTTACAACAGTATGGTATACAGGGGTTTGAAATCCAAGAGTCTTAACAACAATAATTATTATTTTGGGAACCTACCAAACTGTTTTGTGTATGGGGCACATATAGTTTTATGTTCCAACAAGGTTCGAATCTCATGGAGTTGCAACTATTTATAGGTTAGAATCACATTACAAATTAGAATAATCTTTTCCCTTCTGATAGAAGCAAGAGGGTTGAGCTGTATTAACCCATATACAATCACTTGAATCCATGTTCAATATCAAACAATATATTATTCAATTTAAGGATTCAGACCAAGACAACATGGTTTTCAACAAGATAACTGGCTGCCTAAAATGAGAACTTTTTTGAAATTAATGAAAGGGTGAGGGACCCAATAACCCACCATTTACTGGAAAATAAATAAATAAAAGAAACATTGATCCAACCAACCTAGTTTAAATTTTTTCTTTTCCAATTGCTGGAAATCTATTGGCTATAACAAAAGAATAGGTCTCCAATGGCTACTTTTAAACCACAGTCTTGGCTAGAAACAAAGACCAGGAATATAAATATATATTGAGATGGTCAGCAGAGATGTTTTCCCATATAAGTCCCTATAACAATAAACATCTAACAACAATGATTCAAAATAGCTCCCATAACCTACCAACATAGTTCATATCCATTTCCTCACTGCTATAGCTATCGAAATTTCATCCGAGTGCAAAAGGGTTTCATCTTAAACCAAAACTTTTAATCCTACATTCTTCATTCTTCCTTTTCAAAATACTAAAACAAAAATGAATAAAAACGTGGAAGTATGGTAGGTGAAATCATAACACTTTTCCAAGCCCAAGTTCCTCTACAACTGCTAACAAATCTCTTGCATACTCAAGGTGTCCCATTCTCATCTCAAGGGTGTTGCCCTCCGTATATTTCCAGCCAAAACCACCCCTCAATCCCTCTAATAGATCTTGCATGATGAATGCAAAACAACTGATAGTTCCTACATACCACTGCAGCAAAGAGATATCGAAATCACAAGAAGAATCCCCAAATAGCAACGAACAATATTTCCTCACAGTCTATCACCTCCCAAAAATGGCATTCAAGCTCCAAAATAATCTATATCACCACTGATTAGGGCTTTTCTGCCCCAAAAAATCAACATTATAATAATAGTGATACCTTTTATCCAAGAATGCCATTGATCACACTTTTGCAGTACAATCATGCAATCAAAATAAGTAGCATGGCTATTTTTTGAATAGATCACGTCCTTGTTAGTGGTTAGGTTAACCTACATAAGTCTAGGTTAGGTTTAGGATAGTTTAAGATTATATACATATGTATTTGTATATATAGTTTCCTATATATATCACACTTTTGCATTACAATCATGCAATCAAAAGAAATAGCATGTTTGTTTTTTGAATAGACGACGTCCGTGTTGGTGGTTAGGTTAACCTACATAAGTCTAGGTTAGGTTTAGTACAGTTTAAGATTATATATATGTATTTGTATATATGGTTTCCTATATATGTATATATATCACTATTTTTTTATATTCAGGTTAAAGGGAGGGGTTTTTTTTTGAGTATATATATTATTATTATTATTATTTAATGATATATACCAAACCAAAAACATTAGCTGGCTCGTAAAGCCAAATATACCAGATAGTGTAACTGCTAATCAAACAATGCTTAAATATCAAGTATTCTAAAAGTTCTAAACAAGAAGATAACATTTTACCACCACACACAATGTTAGAATTTTTGAAGAGCATATAACCAAAGAAAGAGATCAACAACGACAAAATCGAAACAAGTCATCGTAGTGCACACAACACAAAATGCACGAGGCAACATTGGTTCATGAGCTTGCAACATCTCTTCTGAAACAATCATACATGACAATTATCACATGTCAAAGGCTCCCTCTCCTCCTCTCTTTCAATTGAGAAGAGAATCCAGAGCCTCGCAAAAGCGCAAAAATGAAAATAGTAACATCATGAGGGAATTGTTAACCAATATAATTGTATACTTAATCATTAACAAAATTGCATTAAAACACCTATCATATGTTCATATTCAACAACACAACACAATACATCAATTTAGGTAAGCAGTTATATCAAGTACACAATTGAATATTAAGAATAATAACTATCATCTGTATTCAACAAGAATAAATGCAAATTACAACAGGATCTGGTGTAAAATAAAAATATAATACAAGTCTCAGTGCATAATTAAGGGGATATAAGTATAACAACTGTATAGTGCTAATGGAGTAGAGTAGTTGTGGGTCTTGTCTTAGTAATCTTGTTTAGTTAAGTAGATCATCTAAGGACATTATTTATTCCAACCCTCTCCAAACACACCCTATGAGAAGCTACTAGAATGGTTCCATCCAACTCTTCGCTCGCACTAGACATGGTAGACATGCTATTCTTCAGCCTTGAGGGTTAGGTGCCATCCTCATCCACATTGAGGAGATACTGACATACATTCCAAGTTCCTCTCAACTTTTGGAGGATCATTTATTGTTGATGTTAAGAGAGTTTTCAAGAGAGATTATTTGTGCCCACCATGATTGCTGAACTAGGCCCACATAGTCCATGCCATCATTCCATGAATGTTATTTGATCTTGTATTGGCTCTATTAATGTGGTTGATGAGGATCCCAGTCCGCCACATTCCGATATAGATTAATACCACCTTTCTCCAACCTTGATCTTCATTAGCCTTATGTTCTTTGGTGGCGGGACTTCCGCTCACATGGTTAATTGTAATTGGTGTAATGCATGACATCTTTTCTGACATGTTTATGGTTTCTGGGTTTTGAGATCATCCACCCCAATTAGTTAGAATATTTTGGTGTTGTGATTTTAGCTGTTAGCTTGTGGTCTCTTGTTTCTTTTCAGACCTTGAGCTCATGTTTGACTCCTTGCTATTGTTATTGGTTGTACCGGATCCCTTTGACCTCTTAAGCCATTTGTGGACATTAATATAATTTGTTTTCTTTCTTTCTTTCTGTAATAAGATGTAGTACTTTCTATAACTTCTATTGTCATTTATTTCTTATTTGCATATTTTTTCTCATTCTGATTGTGGATCATACCCTTGATCCACATCATGGGAACAAAATCCAGTCATATGGTAGTGTATAGGAAACCTGCAAAATGGAAGTGTATACCCCTTAGTTAACATTTTGTTTGCAGTTTATTATACATATGGTAATAAAGTTTCAATCTGTTTTAAAACCAGAGTAATTTAAATCTTAAGCCTAAGAAATCACTCACCCATTGTGCTTATTGGTCCTATAAATCTGTCATTAACACATTAACTGCACATTCACCTAAAACCATAAAATCTAGACTGTACCTATGCAAATAACACAAATTATATATTGGGGGAAAAAACACAAATTATACATAACATTGCTCTTGACACGTCAAAGATCCACAAAGATAGCAAAGATAAGCAACAAAATGTATGCATTCATGGCTCACATGAGAATCTGAAAGATCTTTGCACATGATACAAATAATTCTCATGAACAGAGAAAATATTGAATAAAGATTGTTCTAATTTCCTAGGACCAATGCCTTCTAAACATCTAACCATAGTACTTGCAACATCTTTGTAAAGTTGAATCTAAATCAACTTTACAAAAATCGCAGAAGACCACCATATGATGTGCATGAAATACATCAATCCTTACACATGATCTCCATTAATCAGTTAATATATTTGTTCCAAATGTCATGAGACAGACTAAGACAACAACATAACTAAATTAGAAAAACACTACACGGTATGCGTCCAACATCAAATTACAAGATGTAGTACAAGGCCTTTTATAACAGTCTTGCAGATCCACTACACGTAGGACTACAATTCTATGACCATTTCCTAATCCTGTAAGACCTAAGACCTAAGACTTCCACGAGCTCTACATCAGTCCAACAAGGTTGTCTATGATTGATGATGGGTCAGACAACCCCTCCACTTCAGGGATAGATGGAGATTTCCGATGAGGTCTTCTAGTCTTCATTGACATATGCTTTTGGAGGCTCTTGTTCGCCCCTCATTGCTATTTGTATTGGTTCCATTACCACCTTTGTTGGTGGCACAATGCTTTACTTTGTCTTATGTACATTAGTTTCTTGGATTTTTTTTCCTTGAACTTTCTATTGTTAATGGTTGTATCCTTGAGTCCCATTGACCTACTTTAGTCATCCTTGGACATTATTATAATTTCTGTCTTTCATTCTTTCTATGACCTGAAATAGAATATGCAACTACTCCGCTACAAGACATTCACAATTATCCAGACTAAAATGAGAAAATGAACTTCCTAGAACAAAAGCATACCAGAACGGTGAAAAAGATGAGTTGATAGGCATATGCTCCATGTTTATAGTGTTGGTGCAGCATGTAGAAGTTTCTCAAAATGACCTTGAAAACTTTTCTTTGGAATCTTATAATAGCATCTTCTTTGTCTTTAACTTCTGCCTGTCCAAAACATGCGTGCCTATACATGTATGCCACATACATGGTTTTACAAAATCCCTCCAAATGTGCATACTTAGTGCACAAATGGCACTAGTTTATGACAATATTATTGGGGTTGACAAAACATGACATTATGCATTGTCAATGTCATTTACATTATTATAATTCAACATATAATATTATAAAGTATTAAGTGCCTATGCAGAGCACTTTAATTAACATACAAAAAGATATTACATCCTTTTGCAAAAAGACCACAGCTTGTAATGACTAAGCAGAAGATCACGTTTGCCCTCCGCAACATACTTGGGAAGATCTGAAAACATTTTGTTTCATTCTTGTTCTTTAGGGGGAGTAATCTTAGTGGCCTTTGTGATCTCATCCATATTATCATTCCATTTCTTTTCATCAATCCAAGCTATGCCTTTCAAAAAGAGTTTTGCTTTTAACTTGAGGTCTACATCACCTTTAAAAGCGATATCAAAGTCCTGCAACATAGGAAAATCACTGTCGATATCTTTTCCAAACGCTTCATTCAGGATTTTTATGTCCTTTAGCCAATTAGTGTAGTTTCTTAAACTATTTGATTTTGTAAATGGATTGGGCAGTCCCTTTTGAGTAACAATGTTTAAGACGTCTGTCTTATTCTTAACCACATTCCTTGTTTTAATTGAGGGTCCAATTTATTCAATGTGCTGCAAAAGTTAGACAAATTGGAGAGCATTTGGTTTAGGTCCTTCCTTGATGGCCAACCCCTTTCCTTGATATTCTCATCTGGCATCCATGTCAGTTTAGCATCAAGTTTCTCTACCATATTTATCCTGTGAAACTGTACTGATTTGATTGTGTTTAATTTTCCCGTGACAGTATCACATTAGCTTTCAATTTCCTTGGCCTTTTTAACGGCCTTACATATAGATTTTACCAACTTCTCAATCTCATCCACCCTGGGCTTAATGAACTCCATCATCATTTTCTTAAAATAAGACTTCAAGGTTTCCTTTCTGCCTTGAAGGCTTCATTCTCTTCTTCCAGAGTATTTTGGTCTTAGCGACCTTTTTCATCTTCTTTTCCAACTTCAGTTTTTCTGTAAATGGTTCACCTTAGGATGAGCAGATGCTGATGCTGGTTGGGTTTCAGGGGATGGAGGAGTACTTGTAGTAGCTTTAAGAATGGTATCAATAGACCGAGATTCAGGCATTGCTGATGGTGTAATTCTTAATTGCTCCATATCACTCACATCCTTATCTAGTCTTGCTTGCATTTCATCTTTTCTAAATAGAGCTTTCCTCAACTCCAAATATCCCTTCTCAGTTTAAGATTATCCTGTGAAATGTCCATGTAACGTGCTTTGAATTGCTTAACATTCAAATAGTTGTACCCAACATTATCTAAAATTGCCTTAGAGAAATCATCTGCTTCCATGTCCCCTATTTCTCAAAACAATTAACTGCCCAGAGTCAATTGATTCATGGGCTTGCTATGAGGGGGAGTGAAGAGTGCAGATTTGAAATCCTAGCCAAACACTTTGCTTGGGTCATAATTTTGCGTCATGTCATGCAACACCGTGGCCTGGGGTGTTTCTCACTATTTCTCTGGCTTGTTTAGGGGTGAGGTCGTCATAATTTGTTTCCCCTTGGGGACAAGTAGCAAAAGTTTTGAACTGAGACACAACAGTGTCTTCATGATCCCTTGGTCTTCCTTCACCCTCTTCAACCATTGGATCCTTTCCCTTGTCTTGTTGATGAGTGTAAGCAACAAGGAATGTTTGGAATTCCTTGGTCTTGAAAAATCCATCATCACTTAGCAAGTTATTATGAACAGTGATCCTTTGGTCTTCCCACTGGTCCACATTAGTAAATTTGAACGTTTCAATTTCTTTTACCTTCCCTTAAGTTATTATGAACAGTGATCCTTTGGTCTTCCAACTGGTCCACATTAGTAAATTTGAGCGTTTCAATTTCCTTTACCTTCCCTTCTTTTATTTGCTTATGAATTCTTCTCAGTATGGTTAAACCTTTCTTCTCTCTGGTGTGTGATATGCATATCCATATCTTTGTGTCCCCTCCTTGTTTTGAATCCTTGCCACCTTCTTAAGGTCTCTCAGGCATTTCAATAGGCACATTCTTTATTTGAATATCCCCTTGGGGATTCTGTGGAACCATTTTTTGTTTATGAACTGCCGCATCAATAGTTTCACCCACAAGACTTTCAGCAGGAACTTCTCTTTGAATATTTCTTACTGATTTCTTGGCTTTGTGGGACGCCCATTACTGATTCATTACCCGATTCCTTAGGCTCCTCACTATATAATGCAACCTGCTTCTTTTATTCCTTAAGTGGGGTCAATGTAGTTTTCATTATTTGCCAAGATTTTCTCCATCCTTTTAATAGGATTGTCAATGTTTGGGTATGCCCCAACATAAGTTGGGTTTAACTCTTTCTTCCTCTGTTTAGTCATGTTGAACGTACTCCATAACAACTTTATTTCCACCACGTCCTCTCCATCCAAACAATTCAATTCATTATAGTCATGAGGGTATCGGCATATTTTAGTAGCTTTTCATTTTTTCATTATTGACCCTTTCTTGGTCACATCTCTTTTCCTTGGTTCTTAAACAAAACTTGGATATGGCGCTTGCAGCAACTCCCAGTGCACATCTGTGTTCAAAATTGAAATCTCCTAACTGGACTTTTGAATGTAAGAAGACCCTGCTTCCCTATCCCAACAAAGTCCTCATCTGCAGAAGCAGTTTGTTTAATAAATTCCAAACACCCTAAGGGGCACATGTAGTGGGAAAATGAAAGAAGCTACCTCTGATCCATATACTTTGATATTAGTACCATCTGGGGTCAACCACCAATTGGCTCAGTTACGGGTTTCACGGGTCTCAAGAGCATATAACAATGGTCTGAGGACTTTCATTGAGGAAGCAATCAATCTAGGTCTATCCCTCCAATAAAAAAAAACTTGTACAAGGTTTGAACAAAATAATACTCAAAGCAGTTATACTCTCCTCAATTGCAATGTTTATCTATATGCCTTGTCCATGCCTGCAGTGGTTTCAAGAAGTTTTCATTGGTTTTAACATCATGGGCCCATTTTATAACTCCTAGTTTTCTGGCCAGTCTTGTGTTGCAAGATACATGTGGCAGAGGTGGGAGTAATATCTAAACCTTTTAGGTCCCAAATCCTTCTTCTATTTTACCAGTTGGTAATGCATCTGATCAGATAAAAGTGCAACATAATCACAAGTGACTGGGTTATGTTAATGGAGAACCTCTGCAGGTACAACTGCTCGTTCCTTAGTTATCCACATGCCGTCCTCTTCTCCAAACAATTGAGACAACAGACATTGCTGAAAATGCAATATAAACATGGTTATGTCAAAAGGTTCTAATATGTCATCTTCCATGTAGATTTCTGTGTGGGGTCTATCCTCATGATCATTGATATGTTTTTGAACTTCTATGTTCCTATCAACTCCATTATTCCTAAGCTTCAATTCTGCCAGCCTCATGTTTGAAGGTTTCAAACCTATCCTGGTAAGCCCAAATATCTCTCTAATATTATCAGCACTAATGTCTAATAGAATTCTCCCCAGTATTCCTAATAGTCCTTTTCTTCTCATCATAGTTGCCAACAGTCCATGTGATGATATTAGGGTTTTTGAAGCAATTTGGAACAACAATCTTCCCTAGGTCATACTTCTAGACATTGTGCATTTGCCTATCATGTTCTGACCTATGCCATGCATTGGAAAACAGCTGTCTGCTGTGAAACCTAATTGTGGGATCTCTCTTGTTAGCCCTAGTATCTTCATAATAATCCCATATGTTTCTTCACTTTTCATCAGCAAGTGCTCTCTTAGGATGCTAACATTGTTTCTGGTTCAGTAGGTGAAGCATATTGATTTAAGTTTTTCTTCATATCCTTCTTAGGTTTGCTAGAAGATGCCATTATTGTTATAGATAACAAATCATGAGGATGAGAATGCTTTCTTACCCGGAATATGTGAAGCTTGCTCTACTAATTGCTTTGATTGTAGTGCTTGTTGTCTGCAACTGTCTCTGAATCCTTCACGGTAATCATGTAAGTCTATAAGAACTCTCGAGTGTCTGATAATAGATTTTGAATGAATTTAATCGAGGAATGCTTTTATTCTCTTCACGGGATTTGAGATTTGTAGGATGGCACCAGTAATTTCCTAATTAATGCCCGTCTTTTATTGAACCTTTCCACTTAACGAACTTTTGGGCTTTGGCCTTATCTGCGAACATGTGAATATGCCAGGTATTGATCCTTTGCCTTTTCTGCTCTTGGTCCTTGAATCCAACCAGGGTAATCATCTAGCAGCACACCCGATTAGCTGTCCTTTCAATAAAATTCTCATTTGTACTTTCGCGTATTCACTTTTTTCTCAAGCCTCTTTAAACCTGTAAGGGCGATGAACCCTTTTTATTAGGTCTTTGGGCTTATGGATATCAACCCTCCTTTAGAGCTAAGCTAGAGGTGCACACCCAAATACCGATTCCATTCACATATGATGTTTTGGCTTATCAGGCTTTACCCCTTCTTTCTAATTACCTGAAGGATGAATGGCCGAATAACTCTTCTATTGATCTTTCTTCTTTTGGCCTGTAGGACATAAAGTGTTTGCTTGATCCCTTAATCACTCTTGTCGGACTTACGGGCTTAGCACAACTTCTTTGAAGGCCCTAAAGGCAATCATCCGAACAAACATTTCACAACATATTTGGTTTGTTGGACTTACGAACTTAATATCCATCTTAGCATGTGCCGCAGAACAATCACTGGAATAACCCTTTTTGTTGAGCTTCCCTTTTCAGCTCTTTGGACTTAACATAAGTTTCAACTTACTTTGAGGGGTGAACACCTGAACTAATGTATCTTTGTTATCTTCTCTTCTTTGGGATACAGGCCTTAGATCTCCTTTTGGCTCAACTGATGAGCTAACACCCGACTATGTATTCATTACACATTTTCTCTTATTCGGATGTTCAGCTATCTATTCATTTTCATTTCACAGCAAAGCTTGTATGGGTGACGCTACTTAGCATTCCAAATTGCTCAGTCACTAGTTCGGCCTTAGGGATCTTTTTCACATATTATAATATCTGAATAAGCAAATCATATTTTTTATGCTTTGCTTATAACATCGCACCTCGAGATTTAAAAAAAAAAAAGCGCATACACTTTCCTTAAGGCATAACAACCCTAACATATAATACTCAAAGTTACCCACAGTCCATACCTGATCCTATCCCTAAAATTTTTACATAGGGCTTTTGCATCTCAAATCTAAGAAACTAACTAAATAGAATGCATGTTAATAAGCACTGTAATTGATCTTGAAACAAGATGTAGTGGAAAAAGGTTGAATTTATTCTTTGAGTATAACTTCATGGTAAAATTTTCAAATAGAAAATATTTATGATGAACTGAATCCAGTTCTCGTGTTCTTTGTACAGCAAGCTGAAATTTTGTTTTGTCGCTTCTTTGTGTCTATAAAATTATCTTATATGCAGACCTTTGTCTTGAACATTACTTGGTTCTTGTTGAAAATTTGGAGTGATGGCTAAGTGTTGCAATTAAAAGGAACTTCATTGTTTGTATTAATATGTTGTTGAAGGTTGATATGGAATTTCAACACTTTTCTATGCTCAGAGTTTTGAATATCAATACGTGCCATGTGTTTGTGAAATTATTTAATGTAATGTTGAACGTATTTTTCCACCCTTTGGTATAATTTCTGCCATATCATATGTCAATCATCGTATTTCTTTGGGAGATATAATTCAACATAGAGTGCCTTAACACCCTGCTTCTAGGTCCTGATATGTTCTTTCTTATCCTTACATTACATATAGTATGGCTTCCACCGGTAGAATGCAACTGGTGGAATCTTTGATGTTGCTTAGTTGATCTTTCTTGGTCTGAGAATTCAACTGTCGATAGGATTTGATCTTTTGGGTCCATTTATACAAGGCTTCAAGATTAACTTTTCCCTCAATCTATATGATATTCATATTGTCTGGGACTTTGAATGGGTGACTGAACTTATAACTTCCAGATGTGGCTGGTGTAGTTGAAGGTGGGAATCTTTTTAGGATTGAGCAATTTGATCGTACATCTCATTTCACTATTTATGTTTTGCATCTTCAACTATTTCATGTAAACAATCAAGCAAATTTGAATTTCCTGCCATTGGAGACGGTAATTTTGGAGTAAGATAAAGTGATGGGTTATAGGTTGGAACAACCTACTTTTGTACTCTGATCTTGTTATTCAATTCATGGAGCTGTTGTGCTTTAATCCCATTGGTGTTAACTTCATGATGGTTTGGGGGACAGCATTGGTTGGTGAAGTTAGCTGTTATGAAATGTATCAGGGACTGTTATCTCATATTTATACATATACTACAATATAATCAATAAGAGCAGATAAAGCATAAAAAATTCCTGTGGTTTCTGAGAAAAAAGGATTATGCCATATGGCATCTTTACTTTTTTGACGAGTTCAAGTCAGAGAAGACACGAGTGGCTTTGGGTGCAGATTGATTTCCACAATGCTGCATCTGCTGCATTGTTGTAGGTTGGAACAGTGTACTTTTGTACTCTAATCTTGTCCAAGATGATTGAGGGGGACACCATTTGGCTGGAGAACCTACCTGTTATGAAATGTAGTAGGAATATAAGTTTGTAGCGAAAGAAGATTTTGTAGTACCTACAACTAAAATGAATCATAATGTGTTCTTGAGATTACATGTATACTCATCCAAAATTAACGTACATATAACCCGAATATCATCTCATAATTACACATATCATGGTAACCACTCAAGGGCCGATAATGCATTGTAACTTGCTGCCATTTTTTGAGAAAATGGGATTATGTGGCATCGGAACCACATTGCAGCTTTATGTTTTTGACAAGTTCCAAGTCAGAATAAATAAATGGATTTTATGGCGTAGATTGATTTCCCACGATGTGGCATCTACTGCAATTTTTCTCTGGGTTTTAATCTGCAAGTTGGCTCCTTCTTATCAAATGCAAAGCCGACCCTTGTTTCTGGTGTGAACTGAGATGAATCTTGCGGAAGTTTGAGAATATTTTTTGAACTTGTGAATCTGCAGATTGTTAATGAATAGGATTTGCATACTGTATGAGCATGGAGTCGGATCCTAAATGCCTCGTGATCATGCTTATAATTACTCACTGGTAACTCAACTATTATTCCTAGGCTGGTTACTGCTGCACATTTATGATATTATATCCTTGGCCATGAGTTTTCAGTATGCACTGGCCTGCATATTGTATTGGTTACAAGGCAGGGCCTAAAAAATTGGCCCTTAGAAATTTTGCTAATTTTCTCCACTTTCGATTGTGGTTTATGCTGTAAATTCCAGATTTAACAGTTCACTCATGCTGAGAGAAAATTGAGTAAATCAATTCTTGATAGAAGACATTTGCCATATCATCTATCTTACAAGCATATAATAATAGGGTATTGGAATCAGTAGTTTGAGGGTATAGCTTCTTGTTGTAGCTCAATTAGCTACCACAATTGAATCTGCTGCATCTATTAAACCTGACAGTACCCTTGAAATTAAGATATTTAGTTATATGTCTTGTCAGCTTGTTACAGGAGTTTCTTGCAAATCCTTAATAAAATTGGAGTTAGATTATAGTTTCCAGTTTCCAAATGCCTATCCGAGCTAATATTTAATTCTTGTCTATGACTGGTTATATGATAAACTATTTAATCTGACACTTAGTTTGTTCACAATGCAGTTCGTTCAATGATAAACCAATAAATGAAGAAGCTACAGGTCCTATTGGAAAAGAATTATTTGAGAAGGAACAGGAAGATCTACTTACTGATTTGAAAGATATTCCTAGGAAGGCTTGTGACCGTCGTGTAAGTTTTCTTCTGAGGCATATGCATCTGAATGATGAATCATTGTCTTAACTTGGAGCAGTCCCTTATTAATCTATTTGTATGTAGATAAATGAATTTGTCAAGCGTGCTCGAGCTGCGACAATTCATTCTTATATTATTAGTCATCTGAAGAAAGAGATGCCTGCTATGATGGGAAAGGCCAAGGCTCAACAACGCCTTATTGATAACCTGGCTGATGAATTTGCAAAGGTTTGTGCTTCTCCTTTCTTCAGCAATCTCATTATATGCTAAACTCATAGGGAACATCAGATATTGTGGGTTATACTTTTTTCTCCATCTTAAAGCACTAAAGGGAAGTTTCGAAGTTTATTGGTATCAATGTGGTTTACGCTCTGAATTGTATAAGCTATTCCTTGTCTATTCTGTTTTTTGAAATATCAAGGATAATGTGAAGAAATTATTATGTAAATTCAAAAGCAAGTTTCTGCATGTGAATGGATTGATATGGAGGGTATCTTGAGGTCAAGGTTTTCATTTTTCTAGCTTCAAGGTTTGATATTTAGCCTACCTATGTTATTCAATGGGGCTATTACAATGTGTTGTGTGCTTCAGAATCCTGCATTCTCTGATTTGGCAATTTCTGTTTTCCAATCTCTAATGTATCTTATATTATCGTAATATCTTTATTGTGAAACACATTCTGTCTTTTGCATTTGCAGGTTCAAAGAGAGTACCATTTACCATCTGGTGACTTTCCAAGCATTGAACATTTCAAGGAGGTATTAAGTGGATATAATATTGACAAATTTGAGAAGCTGAAGCCAAAAATGATTCAATCAGTAGATAACATGCTGGGATATGACATTCCTGAATTACTTCAGAAGTTCAGGAACCCTTATGATTAAATTCCAAAGTTTAAGACGCTATTCTGGAATTCAAATACGATCTGAATTTTTTTGGTGCATGATGCATATCTAATAGAAGTGCCAAATCGCTATGATGCATTGGTATCATATGCAAATGTTGTAAGCAAATCTGTTTTTCAATTCGAGAATTTGGGTATGGATGCTTTCTTGTCAAACGAGTTGAATGCTTAGTGGTATTTTGGGCATCTCCAATTCATCCATTGTTTTAAGATTTTGGTGCAAAGTGCCCTGTGAATCTTGGTTTAGCATCCAATTCTGTATGAGGCTTTTATCAATTGTAAGAATAAAACATTATGGTTACCATGGTATTTATTTGTAACGTATATTTTGTATTCCTAAAATTTAGGTGAGTAGAAAGATTGTATCTGTTGCAAAATTACGCTTCCTGGGATGTTTGCAATATTTTCTGCCATGTCATCCATAGCAGCACTGTCATTTTATTTTCCTGGGAATAAATCTTAATACATAGCCCACCTTGGAATTTAATTAGTAAAGTACCATATTAAGCAAAAGGCTTTTATTAAAGCCATGGCCATCTTTATTTAAAAAGGTTTTAAGCTTTTAGAATTTAAATCCACTGAGGCCCATGCATGGGACGCTAAGGCATTTTAACCTTTTATTAAAATAACACAATGCTCTTTTATAACATAGTAGAGACTTTATTTAATAAAGCCAAAACCTATTTAAAATATTTGAAGGTTTAAATTAAATCCATGGGAGTGAAATGCTTAAATGTGGGCAGGCTATATAAAATGCCTTTATATATCTTTAAAAAAAAAAAAATTGGAAATGCTAAAAAAAAATGATGGAGAATGCCTTTTATGTATTTAAATATAAAAAAACATAAGGTGGAAATGCTAAAAAAGGATGGAAATTAAAAAATCTGCTCATAATTTCTAGATTGACGGGAAAGGCAAACATGGAAAAATGGGAGCAGCATTTGCATTGATATGGGTTGAATTTATCTGACATTTGTGTGCACATCTCCGGGGTCATTCTTCTCTGCCCTCCGCCATCTACATTTTGTATGAAGGGGCAGAGTTGCCTTATTTTTCTGGGCCTTGGCCTGTATATATAATTTTTATTTTAGTGCTACAGGAGAGTTGCACCGTGAATGTATTGCCTTTGCCATGGCCGCGTTTGTGTTCATTTTCAACAATGTGTTTATTACAACTGTGTTGTTTAATCTAGAATTTATACAAATTCTGTGGCTTGTTTCTGCCCTCAGTTTGTATTTGTGTGGTTGGACCCTATTTTGTGCATCGCCCTTTCATTTTTTATTATTTTTGATTTCTTCCTCCGTTTTCACCCCCGACTCGTTTAGGATAGGAGGAGCCGGCCTCTTGAATCCAAAGGTGGTCCCATTGCCGTTCATGCGCGTTGAAACCTTTAAGCTGTGGTGCTGGGACATTTTCAGGGATCAACAATATCCATTATTGATGGTTTTTTGTAACAGTGTTTATTTCCACAGGGATTTAGAAGTTAAAGATTATGATCGCGAAAAACATAATAATTGACACACTCAAGATAACTTACGAAAGGCTAGGTGGGTATGCATGCTTGATCTTCTTGTCTTGGGTCGATGCAGACACACAGAAAAGCACGATGTAGGCACATCATGGCTTTACTAATATTAGAATGAGGTGTGTAAAGTACCATGTATCACTAAAATATCTTGCACCGGAAACATTTGGAGTGAATGATCCTCAACGTAGGCATTTTGAATGCTCATTAAAGGGATTTGCTTTTGTATAATTTAAGCTTAATACCTTTGCAATTACATGTATTTGTACATTATTTCGTCTACAGTTTGTATTATAACAACATATCAATAATTTTCAATGGTACAGAATAAGTGGAGAATTCATCTATCAGCAAATATGATACAAAATTCATTGTTGCTTCAGCGAGTCACAATTGTGTATTTCTATAATATTGTTATGTAATAATTTCAGCCTTTGTAATTTTAATTTGATTAGCTAATTATGTTATTAGACAGTGAATGCATAAATGTTAATGTTTTGAATAACATGTTATCTACAGTTGTATAAAATACATTTAAGTATATCTGACAAATGGTTCCGTAAGCAGTCTAACCTTGCAACACCTCAGAGATGATACAAAGATCAATATTAGATGGATGTTTAGAAAGATCATTTTGTTGCATATGAAGGTGTCTTTTCTATTAGTTTTGGTATCGAATCGTGCAAGGAAACACATTGAAGAATGCTCTTGATTGGCGGCGTAGGATTTTCAAAAGACATTTTGGGTTTAGGGGGTTGCAAGTCAAATTGTATATAACATGGGGTTTCTTGCTCTAGAATAGCATATGGAATGAACAACTTGAAAAATATGTGGCTTGAGATGCCCCATTTTTGAGGTCATGGGATCATTCTAATGTCAACAATATTTAGAAGGAAGAATCGAGGAAGATTATTGCTTATGAGGGCCACACTAAAGATAGATTGTTTTTCCTTCAAATTCTACTATATTTTATAAACAATACAAATAGGTTCAACATTGTTGTGTATACCCCAAAAATGTTTTTTTGGCACTTTTGTTGTTCAAGGTTTGTCAGTGCATTAATCTCCCTAATTGTATTCTTTTGCATACACTAGGATTAGGGTGGGATGACTTTTAGCAATTCGTGAGAGACATGTTGTGGGTTTTCATGTTACAACCACCTTAATATCACCATTACATCAATTGTTTTTGTCCTCTAGAGTCTCCTTAGCCTTCATGTGACCCCATCTTTTTTCCATCGCATTCACATTATTGATGTCATCGATTTGGATGATGGCATATTGATTTCTTTTGTCTTTGATTGGGGTGATGCTATCGTCTAAATCGAGTTTTGATTTTTAAGGTTATGAACCATATTTATAGGTTTCCCTCCTTCATTTCTTAAGAGGCAACAACATCAATTGGTTATGTTTGCGCACACAATTCTTGAAGAAAATGAGGATTTAAGGCTCAAAGAAAGCTTATACAAAGAAAGACAACTTAGTGATAAAGGCCTTGCAAATTTTAAGAATAGGAGTTGCACTATTGAAGTATACAAAAATATATGGAGACTTCAACATTGGTTTACTTAGGGTTTCTTCTATCTTGACTTTACCTACAACCATCTCTTATGAAGTGTTAAAAGCCCAGTGGATGATTAATGTGTTGACAAGTCAACCCAAGGTAAGTACCCTTAAACTTATCGTCTTTCTTTTGTACTTCGGTTGATTTTATGAATGTTGGATCATTTATCATTATCTTTTAAATTATTGTTTTTTATAACTCTTGGTTTGCCACATAATGGCACCTTCGTACCTATAGCTTTTGTTGTACTACCTAGGGGCATCTTCATACCTATAGCTTTTGTTGTACTACCTAGGGGCATCTTCATACCTATAGCTCTTGCTTACTATTTAATGACAAACTAGCTATTATATCTCTTGCTTCATTGCATATTGACATATTAGTTCTTATAGCTTTCATTTACCATCTAGTGACACTCCAGATGAAGTAAGGTCCTCCAAACCCTCTCCATAAAGATTATATGTGTAGGTTTCCCTATCCATTCCAACCTCTACACATGACCTTTGCCTATAGTCCCAACGCTTTTTGTGGACCAATATCTTGTATGTGTTGGATTTATAATGGTATTCTTTTTTTTAATCTATTTATAGGATCGGTGTATTGTTGAAGTCCCAATTTAAGCCCAATACATTTTGGTGATCCTGAAGTGAAATTTATCCTACCTCTAATTGGGTTAATTATCATGTTTTCCCTTCATTTTTAGCTTCTAAGCTTAATCCTCTATTTTCAAAATCAATTTGTCAAGCATCACTTGCTTCAATTTCTCACTTCAGAATCCCTGAAGGATATTCCTCCATTCTTACAATTGGATACCTCCATGGTACCCAAGCGAAGGCTATACAATTGTCTCCCTTTTTTCAAGCTCAATCTTATAACAATGTAGATTGCAACATGGCTTCTACTGCCAATACCAAGAACACCAAAACATTTCCTCCTATGATGAGACTAGATCTAAAAGAAACAAAAAAGAAGTCCCTCCCATGAGGATAATAACTAAAAAAGGGAACAAATAGACTATATTGATGTTACTTTCGAAATGCAATAATTTATATTAGATTACCTTCAACATATGAGACAAACTCTTAAAGATATTCCACTCGTCATGAATACTTGTCTCAATGCTTCTACCAATAAGACAACAAAATCCTTTTTAGGCTCAATGGCAAGTTATGCCAACAACATGACTTGCCCTATCTCTTCTCCATCTACAATTCCCACAATCGCTAACACCATGGAAGGTGCTACATCTAGTACCTTGCCCCCTCAAACCAACACTAATGCTCAAACAACTCAATGTCCTCAAGTAGTTCATACTCATATTTTCCTATAAGTATTGGATTGAATGGCCCTATGCAAGATTCAACCAATACCCAAATGATGCAAATATAAAATAGTTCCCAACAAATTCAATTGGGATCACCTAGTCAATGCCCCCTCCCCTAACAAATCTCAATGGGATCCCATTCCCACAACCTCCCATTCACAATAAAGTTTTTCAAAATTTACAAAATGAGGCCCTCTCTCTCTATATATAATAGCCATGGACATTGGAGGTATAACTCTAACCATGTCTTTTTTCGTTCCATGAGTCCTACCTTGCATTTCAAAGCCTATGGAAATATTTACAAAGATTGTCTTAAGACACACTCATGCGAATACGAAACTATTAACAAAGACCATAATTGGGGATGTTTTAGAATTGTATAATCAATTTAAATCTCATTCCGTAGTCGAATTAGAAGGCTTAATTGTGCATTAATTCCAATACCATGACTTCCTTGAAGATAACTTACAAAACTTTTTCAACACCAAGCAACTTGACCACAAAATTGCCTATGATTTCATTAAGCGATAGAAGTCCTTAGCCCATAAAGCCAACCATAACATGAACGAGGAAAGCCTCTTCAAATGATTTAAAACCACCTTAGAACCCAAGCTACAATACACTATCCAATGCTTCTCTCCTAAGAGATTAGAGGAAGCCTTTGACGAAGCCAAGAGACATGACCATCTCATGTGATAATTGGAGAATCCTCAACCTCTAAAACAAGGAATTAGAGTCTTCATGCGTCCCAAAAATCAACATGCCATCGACGACAATGTGTCTTGTATACACCTTATTTTCACTACAGATGCTTGTTTTTCACAGGTCTTGGCGGTGCATCAATATATGTGAATGTATGTCCTTGGAAATACATTGGAATTTAATGGGTTGGTTTGTGGTACTTTATGAGACTTTCCCGTCATGGTTCCCTGTTATTATTATCTCAATCATTCATGCCACGACATCAACTTGTTTTTCTTTTCCTTCTATAGTTCTTGTTTGTGTGCCTCTTCTAGACATCATCGACCTCACTAATGACATCTTATAGTGCCCCCTTCATAGTAGACATCATTGGTCATGCCAATGACATTTTGCCCACTGGACACTTTTCTACAACATATGCTAGGCCAATTTCGTTGATCAAGTTTAAGTTGTGAGTTTTAGGGTTTTGAGCCATATTTATATGGCTCCCTTTTGTCATTTCTCAAAATAAAAACATTCAATCCACTCTACTTGTGCACATAAATCCACCTTAGTAAGAATAAGAGGAATAAGGGCCAATGAGCTTACACTTGAGGAAGACTAGTTTGCACAAAGACTTGAAGATATCAAGAAGAGAAGTGTGCGAGAGGTTCTAAAATTGCTTGGGGATGTGGGAAAACTTCAAGATCCCATTGTTAAAAAATAAACATTGGAGCAAGCTTCAACAATATTAAGACGTATAATGAACATGAAAGAAAATATATAAAAAATAAACCTATACTAAGAGAATTAAAAAAACATTACAACAAAATCCTCTAAGGGAGACAAAAAAGGTTGTGAGCTCTCATGCTCCAACAACATCATCCATTCCTTTCACAAGTTGGAGAATAGGTCTCTCAAACTCTTTGTAAGATTATCTCTTCTTCTCCCATGAAAAACTCACGTGCACGAGGAATTATATATAGGACTTCTAATATATAGGCTTGCTTTTCTGATTTGTTGATGAGTGGGAAAATTCTATCGGTGAAAGGAATAGTGCATTCCTATTGCTCTGCTAAAAGGTATATTTTCCTAATTTTTAAATATCTAAAAAAAAAAGAAGCTAAAATCTGTAACCCTAAGTAAATTTAAAATGTGGTGAAACTATCTATTTGGACCAACAAATTTGAACTAGACATGTAAACCTAGTTTTTGGAGTCTCCATCAAAGGTCTACTTAGGCCTTCTTATTTCCATCTTGACTTCACCTACAACCAATTTTCACTAAGAGCTACTTGAGCAAAAGGGAAGATTAAGTGCCAACAAGTCAACCTGAGGTAAGTATTGATGTGACCAACACACCCTTATTCCCCATGTAATAAAGGGGTCCCATTTTTTGATTGAGATACTAAAATTTTAATGAAAAATCACATTTTATCTCATCATATTACTAATTCAAGAACCTATGCTTTTTGGATTGATCTAAAACATAAAAGTTGGTTTTAGACGCTGTGATTTTTGGATTGATCTGAAACATTAAAGTTGGTTTTATAAGGGTCTTCACAATACATTAAAACTTACTTTACATCATAACCCAAAGTTCTTGTGTTTTGATTTTTACATTGTCTCAAAATAAGTTTTACATATACACTTATAAATCCATCTTTATGTATTTTCACATATAAGAAGCTAACACATTTTGGTGGTCACTTTATTAAAGTACCCACAATTCACTTTAGTCTCTCACACACATATAACTTGCGGTCTCATTCTATTAACAAAAGTAACACTTAATAGTGTGAAATTCATATGTCATACATTTACGCACTGTGTTTGTGTTTAACACTCCACTTTTAGATTTTGTGATTGTGATAGTGTGTGATTCCAAGGAATTTTCTTTACTAGATATTTTCAAAATTCACTTTATGTAAAGGTAGTCATACGTGTTATTTGTGTGTATGTGGACACCTTTTATTAAAAGGTGTTTTTCATGGTGTAAGTGTTTATGTACAACATAGAAACACCACTTTATAGAATATATTTAATATTTTATCGCATTTATGCAATACTAAACAATTCATACTCTTTGTTAGGACCCCTTTGTCCTAACTTATCTCTTATATTAAGTATTGTTATTAAAAGCTTAAGATGCACATGTTTTGTAATTCATCCATTATCTACTTTGTAATTGTCCCACATGTATGGGGAATAGTAGTTATCTTGAGTAGATTAGTTTAAATAGAGAGTTTGTGTAAGAGGAAATGACATCTATTAAATATTTGTATTGAGACATGTTTAAAGGAGGTTTCCCCCTCAAAGAGTCCCATGATAGTTTAAGATGTGTTTCTGCTACTTCAGTAAAATATTTTCATTTTATTTCAATTTTAGTGCATAACTGTTATATTTTCATTGCTAGATTAGTGTAGGCAGGTTCCTAAAATATATTATTAGAGTGATTTGCGTGGCCATTTTCACTATAAAATTTAGTGATTTAGGGTTCTCTACTACTGTCCACTGTATGCTCTCACCTCGCCCAATCGAGATCTTGGTGATCAAAAAGTGGTAACAGGGTGGCAACACTAAGTGTTTTCACCTAAATCTTCCCATTTTATTTTTCATCTCTCTTTTCCTTAGGGTTGTAATGTGTTTTGATAGTTTTAAAACTAAAAGAAAGTTGTCATTCTAGACTAAGCAGTTATTAGTTTTACCTGATTCCATGGAGTGAGGGGTTATGCCCCGATATACAAGCCATTAGATAGTGGTGTATACGGGCTTGTGTTTCCATGTACCTTAGGGTATATCATAAGACCCCCCAATTTTTTTGTGACTTTCCATAGGTAGCCTTTGACCTTTATTTTGTGATGCACTGGTAAGTGGTTAGCCATAGGAAGTTACTTGTATCATAACTTGGGGACGAGACAATGGGCTAAAGGATGATTATCCTATGTAATTAGATCTCTAAAATATTAGACCACAACTTTTTCCAACTAGATCAATATAATTTCAAGTTCACATACCAAATACACCCTATAGTAACCTTCCCTGTAACCCTAACATTCTTATAGACATATATCCGACTTTGGTTTCTTGTGAAACACAATAACATGCAACAATTAGAAAAGGGTCAACATATTCTAACATCTAACATAAATACAGTAATAACATAATCCCAATTGGTCAAAATATTTTAGGGTGGTTACCTGAACTCAGTGTAGTAGCCAACCAATAGAAGAATTAAAAAAACCCGGAACAAAATTTCACTTGGTATCCCAAATTGATTTTCTCTTCATGTCAATCATTTTGCTATATATATCTAATAAATTTTTTCAAAACACCTCGGATCTCCCATATATTTATTAAACAAAAAAAGGGAAAATTTAACTTATCCAAATTGATTTTCTCTTTAGATTGATCTTTTTGGTATATATCTCTGATAACACTTTCTGTAACACCTCATACCTCCCATAATGTCCTAGCCTGCTCTAGGCAAATGGATCAACAAATTAATAACCTTTTATTAGAACTAGATGCCATTAAGCCTGGCCTCCAATCTTGAATCAATGACGTCAATGGCCAACATACAAGAATTGTGGACACTCTCCATGACCTAAGTGGTTGCAATTCATGGATTGGTCTAAACAAAAAATTTGAACACAAATCCAATCTTGGGAGAATGACATGGTGGAAAATTGGATTTTCATAAATTTGATGGTAAATATCCCACTAGTTAGATTTATAGGGCAAAAACATATTTTTAGCTACATGACACTGCATTTTTGAGACATGGTACCTATAGCCTCTTTCAACCTAGAGAAAGATGTTATACAATGGTTCTAACGGTATACAAAATAGAATGTTATGCTAGTCTAGTCAAAATTTTGTGAAGTTATCTTTCTTTAATTTGGCCCAAGTGTTTATGAGGATTTCACGAGCATATTAACCAAATTGAAACAAACTAGTTTTGTTTGGGAATACTAGACATACTTTGAAAAACTTGCCAATTGAACAAAAGGGTTGACACATGACTTATTCAAAATTTGCTTTATCAATGGCCTAAAAAACATATAAGAGCCAAGCTGAAAATGTTCAAACCTTAGGGTATGATGTTATCCATTAGGCTAGATAAATGTGTTGAAGATAATTTCATAGTTAACATATGTCTTCTAAATCATACCTATTTAGTATTCTTTGCCATCAAAACTAGTCATAATACAAAACCTGAGAACTACACCCATCAAACTCGTAACATAGGCTGAGATGTGGGCCTAGTGGGAAAAAATATTGTGTTAAACTTAAAATGATAAGTTCACATTGGGTCACCGATGTGTGGAACAAAAACTATACCTAATTGATGTGGAATCACCTCCAAAGTCCAATGAATGAGATGATGTAACATAAGCCCAAGATGAAGAAAAAGAATAAGACCCTGACATTAGAGAGAACCCAACTCTAGAAAATTTAGTGCATGCCTTGGCTAGTGTCACCAATACTCAAACAATGAAGGTCAAATGGTACTTTAAAATCATCCCCTCACAATGCTTATTGATTCTGGTAGCACACATAACTTCTTAGATCCCTGGCTAGCCCACTAACTGTTATGTGTATCCTTATTCACATTTTGAAGTCATGATAGAAAATGGGGGAAACTTATCTTGCAAGGGAAAATTTATGCAATGTCAAACTCTTAGTAGGGGATTATAATTTAAAATTAGACATGTTTGTTCTACCTCTAGGAGGATGTGATGCAGTTTTGGGAGCATAATGGATTCAGACGCTAGGACCTATCCTATGGGATTTTTATGAGCTATGGATGCAATTCACTGCCAAAGACCAAAAATACACATTGAGAGGACTTATCCCAAGATTAATAAGCATCATTAGTTCTCATTGGATGGATAAATTGATAAAAAAGGACCTCATGGGATTGTCTCCCAACTTTGCACCATCCAACTCATTGAATCCTTTGATTCAAACCAACTTCTGGATTTATAGTAACTATTGTTAAAACATACCTCTATATTTGAGGAACCACGACCTCCATGATGCCCAAATAATCATGCCATTTATCTTTTTCTAGTTAGTCCCCCCCCCCCACACCAACATTCATCCTTACAAGTACCCCTTCCTATAAAAGATTAAAATTGAAAAATTAATCCAAGAACTATTGTAGGCCAGATTCATACGCCCAACCATTAGTCCGTACTCTTCACATGCACTACTGGTATGCAAAAAATATGGGTGCTAGAGACTTTGTATTGATTTCAAGCATTGAATAAGATCAACACTAAGGATAAGTTCCCCATACTAGTTATTGATGAGAGCTTGGATGAACTGCTTGAAGCCTGCTTCATCTCAAAGCTTTAATTGAGATCAAGCTACAACTAGATCCACATCAACGAATAAGATATTACTAAGACAACCCTCCACACCCATTATGGGCACTATGAATTTCTAGTAATGCCATTTGACCTCACAAATGCTCTGTTAACATTCTAAGGCTTATTGACAAACACATTTTTGTCATTCCCCTGAAGATTCATCCTAGAATTATTTGATGACATCCTTACTTATAACATATGTTGCATTTGGAATAAATATTTCAAATCCTTTCTGAGAACCACTTATGTGCCAAACAGTCAAAGTGCTACTTTTTCCAAAATGAAATTGAGTACCTAGGGTATATCATCTCAAAGGAGGGCATCAAGATGGATCCAAAAAATATTACAGCTATGAACAACTAGAATAAACCTAAAAAATCAAGAGCCTTCATGGGTTTTTGGGTCTTCTTGGATATTATTGAAAGTTCATTAATGACTATGGGAAGATTTCAGCTCAATTGATGGTCATGTTGAAAAATTATGACTTTCATTGGTCAAAGGTGGCCATAATGGCCTTTGAACTTCTTAAATAGTCCATGTGTACAAAACTCATTTTGGTGATGCTAGAATTCTCCAAACCATTTGTCATTGAAAGTGACACATATGGTAGTGGAATCGGATCTACCTTAATGCAAGATGGTCAACCTCTTGCCTTCACTAGAAAAGTGCTTATAGAAAAAACCTTGAAATCTCCACATATGAGAAGGAAATGCTAGCAATACTCCATGTAGTAAGTAAGTGGCATCCATACTTGGTAGGCTGAATTTTATAGAACAAGATAGATCACCATAGCCTTAAGTAATTATCGGAGTAAAGAGTCTCTTCCCTAAGTAAAAAAAGTGGGTTACCAAGTTGATGGGTTATTATTATGAGATTAACTACAAGAAAGGTAAGGATAATGTTTTAGTAGATGTGTTATCTCGCCAACATGAATAAAAAACAACCATGTGTGCATTGTCATTAATAGTTCCAATATGGGTGAACGAGGTAAATAGGAATGGTCCTATGATGTCCAAAATCAATGGTTCATCCAACAATTCTTCACTAATCCTTCTTATCAACATAATTACTCTTGGGATGGTTAGTATTTACACCACAAAGGTTGTCTTGTACTGGTACTTAAATCAACATTACATAATAAAATTTTGCATGAACTACATGCCTTACCATCACTCAGTCACTCAGGGTTTTTGAAAACACATGAAAAGGTTTGTTGAATGTTTTTTTGGGAAGGCCTTAAAAATGATATCAAATAGTTCACGATTGAATGCAAGACTTGTTAGCGTAACTAAGGGGAAATCATTTCCACCCCAGGCATGCTCCAATCACTGCCTATTACTATTAGGGTATGGACCAACATTTCCATGGAATTATTTTAAGGACTCCCAAATTTAAGTGGAATTATTTTAAGGACTCCCAAATTTAAGTGTCAAATCAGTAATTCTATTTATGGTGGATTAATTCTCAAAGTATGCCCACTTCTACATGCTCAACCTCCATTTTAACGCCTTCAAATTGCCTAAAATTTTCTTGATTATATCTTCTGCTTCCACATGATACCAACTTCCATTATTTGTGACAGGGGTCTCAATTTTACTAGTAATTTTTGGTAGGGAAATTTTCACCACTATGAAACCAAGCTCACCTTGAGATTTTCCTACCATCCAAAAATTGATGGTCAAAAAAAAATTTTCAACAAGTGCTTGGAGACCTAACTGCATTGCTTTACCTCTAATCAATAGAATCATTGGGTCAAATGGTTACTACTCATTGAATTGTGGTACAAATCCACTTACCACAATGCCACAAAAATGACACTACATGAATCCATCTATGGTCAACCACCACTCTCTCTTCAAACATAACTTTTGGGTAGTTTCAAGGTGCATGCAGTTGATTCCACACTTAACACCCATGCACATATCCTTCACACTCTCAAGGATAACTTCCACTTAGAACACAACCACATGAAGTAGTAAGCCCATCAACACCACTTAGAACATGATTTTGACATAGGGGACATGGTTTTTTTTAGGCTATAACCTTATAATCAATACTATTTGAAGTTGAAGGGTCATAAAAAAATTGTCCCATGCATTATGGTCCATATAAGGTACTTGAGAAGATTGGTATGGTGGAATATAAATTGGAGTTTCCATTTTCATCCAAGATCCATCTTTTTTTTCATGTATCCTATTTTAAAAAGATCATTTGTTGACATGTTCGAGTCTAAAATACATTATCCGAGATTGACATTAAAATTTCTATCTTGTTGGAACCTGAATCTATCCTAGATAGGTGATCACAATAGCTTTGTAACCACATTCTCATATAGATTTTGGTATGATGGCATGGCATAAAATCTGAGGATGCAACTTGGGATCAACTCCTCCAATTAAAACAATAATTTATTCATCTCAAGCTTTGAAGACACATATTTTTTTTAATGGGTGGGGTATGTTAGGACCTCTTCGTCCTAACTCATCTATTTTATATTAATTATTTTTATCAAAATCTTTAGACACATGTGATTTTTAATTCATCTCATTAGCTACTTTTTAATTGTCCCACATGTATGGGGAGTATTAGTTATCTTGAGTAGATTAGTTAAAATAGAGAGCTTGTGTAAGAGGAAATGGAATCTATTGAATATTTGTATTGAAAGGTGCTCAAAGGAGGTTTCCATATCAAATAAGATTGTGATAGTTTATGGTGTGATTTATTATTTTAGTGAAATATTTCCATCTTCTTTTAGTTTTAGTGCATAATGTTATATTTTCATTACCATATTAATTTGTATATAGGCAGGTTCTTAACACACTTTCAAAAATGATTGCATGAAAAATATAGTACACTATGTTGATGCATGGATTATTGTGATACACATTGAAAATGTAAAGAGTGGTTGTATCATGTTATGGACTATACTGGATCCATAACATGTTCATGCACTATTGGTGATTGTGGCATTAAAACGTGATAAAGTGAGTGCAATACTACAAATGAGTGTCAAGTGTCCTCTTGTGATTTTTTAAGTAAAATTATATTTCAGATGTGATGTATTTTAAAGTATATTTCATGTATAATGATTCATGAAAACCATAAATAACACTTTATCCAAAAGTGAATGTGATATTTCAAGATTATGACATGTAGTATGGCCGAAGTGATAATCAAATAGAATAGAAACTACATTATCATGACAAGTGGATCACTTTTATTATCCATAGGTAAAAACAAATAAAAGCTAACTACAAAGGAAAGACATGATGGAACAAGAGTACAATTTAATATTTCATCACATCCATGCATGTGAAACTCAATAAGTCATTGTAATAAACACAAAGGTGTTGGGAATTTATTTAATAGTATGCATGATTTATACCCCTTAGCTAATGTATACTTGGTCATGGAAATTGGGACCCCTCTATATATTTTTGGAATTGGATGCATGGTTTAATCCATGTTATTATACAACTGGTTTCATAACCCATGTTTTATGGGAATGGGTTGGACTTGTGGCCCATGGTTTTGATACTTATTATATTGTAATACCACTTCATTAGTTACCTATTGATGCACCTACATATACTCACACATGTATTATGGTAAGGCATGACTTTGATGTATGTTACTATACTGTGAAAAAAATTATTTAATGTAATAAGGAATAAGATCACTGTGTTATATTTTTTTATTGAAAGGGTTTTCCCAATTGAAATGTTGTGTATTGTGTAAACATTTGGGTATGTCATTTTTCCTATTCTATTTTTAGCTTAAAAATTCAATTGGTATTGATTTTATTGTATTAGTTCATCGGTCTATTTCTATTCATTTGGTATCAAAACTATGTTTTAGATTTTGTGTGAAGAGTTAGGTTTATTTTACCTATGATAAACTATTTATTGAGTAGGAAATTTGTGAGTGATAATATTTATGTGAAGGAAAATGATAGGAATCATAATGATCTAGATCAAAAAATTCAATGGCCAACATTTTGAACTATGGAAGCTCAATGTGGAACATATTGTTATGGATAGAGATCAGTGGGTTGTTATATAAAAAGTACAACCTATGGGTATGAAGTTAAAAGACTGGGAAAAGGTCGATAGGAAGTTGATTTTTTCAATTAGATCATGTTTTTCAGATTTTGTTTCGCTAAATGTATCAACAAATAAAAATACCAAGAATCTATGGGAAAACCTATGTACTTTATATCAAAAAAAGTTTGGAATGAACAATTTGTTTTTCCAAATGTAAATTATTCATTAAGAATTAATGGTGGTGATTTTGAGGTAGAATATATGAGTGCCTTCAATAATATGGTGATTTAATTACTTTATGTTAAATTAAAATATATGAATAAGAGAAGTGTATTACTCTACTAAGTTATTTACCTAAATATTAGGATAATCTAATTATGAATATTACTAGTGAAACATCAAAATTAAAAGTTGAGATTATAATAACAGTTTTATTATCAAAAGAAATGAGATAATATCTCACTAAGATTTATCAAATGAAGGGTGCCTTGTTTACGAGAGGTCGTTCCCAAGAGAGACAAAAAGAGGTTAGGACAATCAAATTCAAGAGGTAAATCTAAGATTACAAAACATGATAAGAGGAATTGTTGGAACCATGGTAAAACATGGCATTTTATAGACTACATATACAACAAGGTTGAAAAGGGTAATCCATCGGATGATATCCTTTTTATAAATATGAAGACCTATAATGAATAATTGGGGGATATATTCTTAGTATCTACAAGCTCACATAGGTTCCATGATGCATGGTTGATTAGCTCAAATGCCTTTTTTCATATGGCTCCCCATAGGGAGTGGTTATGTGAAAATGAAAATATCAATGGAGGTGATGTCTTCTTATGAGTGAAATTGAAATATAAGATAATAGGCTGAGGAAGATTCAAGTTTTTAATTCAAATATGGAAGGGTTAAAACCATCCTTGGTGTTTTACACATTTTAGGTTTGGCAAGAAACATAAATTATGTAAGAATGATGAAAGATGTATTTAATAAGGATAACTTCAAGATGGTTCATGGGGAAATGGTAATCAAAAGATGAATCCATGCATGGATTTTTTTCAAGATTGAGGCAAGTAATGTATTTGACATGAAATATCTATGTTATTCTGGATGTTAAAAATGAATCAAATTAAACTCTTACACTTACTATAAAAAATATAATGCTTTGAAATGAGAGGATGGGTCGTATTAGAGAGAAAGGTATTTGAGCATAAAAATCTAAAGGTATGGTTGAAGGTATTTATATTTTTATATATTTTTAAATATAAAAAAATCTATGAATATTATGCATACGAGAAGTAGGCTCGAGTAAAGTTTCCTAGTAGTGCTACTAGAGCATATGAGATTATGCAATTAATACATATAGATGTGTTTGGATATGTGAAAGTTTCATTAGTAAGAAAGTCACTGTATTATGTTTATTTTATGGATGAATACTCAAGAAAAAATTAGGTTTAGTGTATTGAGAATAAATATAATACTTTTAGTAAGTTGAAGGAGTTTAAGTCTCTTGTTGAAACCCAAAAGGAAAAGAAGATTAAGGTCTTGAGAAGTGATAATGTTGGAGTATAGTGCTAAATTGAATTCGATAAGTTTTGAAAGGAAAATGAAATAGAACAAAAAAATATGAATCGATATACACCAAAATATAATGAAGTTTCACAAATAAATAATATAATTTTGATAGAGAAGGTGAGAAGTATGTTCAATTTTTCAAGATTAGAAAGGAAATTTTGGGTAGAAGTAGTCACGATTGCTTGTTACCTAATCAATAGATCACCCACATTAACTCTAATCGATAAAACTCTATAGGAAGAATATACTGGTAAGAAACAATATCTTAAACATCATAAGTGCTCTGGTTGTGATATTTATAGGCATAGTTAAAAATAAAAAATAATGAAGCTATATTATAAATCAGGTAAGTGTATCTTTATTAGATATGTACTGGTGTGAAAGGTTATAAAATTTGGAACCCAAAAACAAAGAAGACTATTTATAGTTGTAATGTAATATTTAGATAAATTAAAGGGGTTCCAAAATAAGAGGGAAAACCAAAATATAAACTTGAAAAGGTGCATGTTGATTTAAAAGAGGGACAATCTATATATGAATACAAATCAACTAAACAAGATGAGTCAAAAAATGGAGTTACACGAGGAAGATTCAAATGAAGCAAAGGAAGATGAACTTGAAGAAGAAGAATGTAAAATATTAATCTTCATAAAATTAGATTAAACTATAAGAATACAAGAAAGGTATAATCCAACTATTTTTTTGTTTTGTATTTATCTTATATGTTTTGCCAATTACTGGTGATGAAACAAAGACCATGAAGGATGAACCTTGATGAAATGAAAATAATTCTTGGAAAAAAGTCATGGAGGAAGAAATGGAGTTATTAGATAAGAGTTAGAAGTTCAATAGGCATGTGTTGGGACTTGAGATTGTATGAATCAAATCTGATTCTTTTGTGCATTTCAAATAGGAAGATTATATATATGTTATCATCAGTTTGTATGTGGATGTCATGCTGATTATTGGTAACCATAAGGAAATGATATATCTGGTTAAATCTCAATCGTTGTCTTAGTTTGATATGAAGGATATAGGTGGTGCAAAATTTATTTTTGGGATGGAGATTAAAAGGGATCTTATAAATATGAAATTGTGGTTAAATAAAAGAAAAAATGTCGAGATGATATTACAACAATTTAGGATGTAGGAGAGTAAACTTGTCATTACTCCCTTTTTAGTTGGTGAAAATATATTTTGTAAAAACATTTCCTAAACACGAGGAAATCGATAACATGTCTTAGGTTCCTTATGCAAGTGCTATTGAAAGCTTGATGTATGCAATGGTCTACAATAGAAATGACATCACCCATGTAGTGTGAGTTGTGAGTAGATTTACATCCAACCCTGGGAAGGAACATTGGAATGTCATGAAAATAGTCTCTAGATATCTACATGAACTTAAGATTATGCTATCTACTATGAAGGAAGACTTGGTGAGAATAAAATTTTGATTCTACAAGGATTTTTGGATTATAATAGGTATAGATATATTGATTGATGAAGATCTACAAGTGCCTATGTGTTTAAATTATTTGGTGGAGTAGTGAGCTAGATGAACAAAAGGTAGGTAGTTGTTTCAATATATATAATATAATCAATGTGCATAAAAAACACTCATGCATCTAAGGAAGCAAAATGGTTACAAAGGTTGTGTTTGACTATAGGTTTCTTATAAAAATTTATAAGGATATATTGTGATAGTCAAAATTAAATATGTTTGACAAAGAACCTCTCTCATCATTAATGATTGAATAACATTGATGTAAATTACCTTTTTTTTAGTTAAATGGTTGAATACATAAGGCATTTTTTGAAAAAATTGATACAAATGAGAATGTTTCTAATTCATCGATGAAGGTTATAAGTACTGTGGAATTTTATTAGTGTATAAAATCAATGACTATCTATCCTTAATAGTTGATAGTATGAACATGTTGCCTTTATGTAAATTATTCAACAAGTAGGATAGTGTTGGATATTTATTTTATATTTTACATGATTTACACCCATCAGTTACTATATGGGTTGTGTAATCCATATTAGTATATGTGTGGTTTCTTAACCCATGTTTTATGGGAACCATATTGGGTTGGTTTCTTGGCACATGAGTTTGGCACCCATTGTATTGTAATGTTTCTTGGGTTACCTATTGATGTGCCTAAATATACTTGTACATGCATTAGGGTAAGGAAATAATTTTAAGTGTGTTATTTTTATGTAAAATGGATGAGTTATTTTAATAAAGGAGAAGGTTAATTTGTTGGTTTTTTCCTGAAAGCGGTTTCCAGGATGAAATCTTATGTATTTTATAATCTTTTGGGTATGCCATTTTTCCTATTCTATTTTAACTTAAAGATTCTGATAATATTGCTTCTCTTGTATTAATTTATTAGTTTAATTATCTTCAAAATGGAGTGATATAATATGAGAGTCTGATATATGGATAACTTTGATCAAATATTCCACATAGCCAAAAGATACAATAGCAAGAAAATAACTAAATCACCAATCATAGATTATAACAACCCTTGCCATAAATTCATGACAAGTGAAGTGATGGGAAGTGACACAATGAACACTCATTTGGAGCTAATTAATATTATTATGTTATTTAAAATTTATTATGAAATATTGATGACATCACACTATATTATTGTTAAGTAGAGGGTAAGGTCATAGAGAGAACACTTGTTTGATATCAAAATACAATTTGAGCACATAACCCTCACAAATACTTCATAGAATCTTTGCGAGTTCAAAGAATTCATTAAGTTCACTAAATTTCATAAAAAAATACCTCAATTTTAGTGATATAAAGATGGATCCTAAAGCAAAGACTCAATGTTCCTCATCATCTTCAAATCATAAATTTAAGGATACAACATTTTCTCTAGGGATTGTGTTGCAGAAAAAATTAAACAAAATATTTCATGAGATTGACAATTCAAATCCCCTTTGCTTGCACATTGAACATAACTAAGCACATGATACCTAAAAAGACAAACTCATGGCTATAAAAAATGCAGGACTACATAGAGTGGTTGCAAAGCCAAAGATATTTACTTGCATCGATCTCTGTTATAATGTGTTCAATAAATGTCTCCTTAGGGATGACATTTTATATTCACCAAATAGAAAAATGATTTTTATACCAGGGTAGAGTTTTGTGACTGGTATAAAATTATAGATCTAAAAATAAAATATGATTAGTCTAGTGTGCAAAAAATTCTGAAAAACCAATTTTGAAGGATTGGTTTAAGGATCTCCAAATATGGACCAATAAAAGAGATATTGAGTCTTATAAAATTAAGAATTCCATAGGCCATGGGTAAGAATTGAGATGTTACTACCTAACAAATTATGTGGGGATTCTAAAATTTATCATGTGAATAGTTTATGCATACCCCTTACTGGTCATGATCATAATTGATGATGTGATTCCCACATTCAGAATGATTATTGTGTTCAATTTATCCAATCAGGTTGTAGAGTAGAGGAAGTGAAAAATTTATTCATGATGTGCTACCTAGTGGATGTGTGTTATAATGTTGAAAAGATTAATCATAAGGTTTAACAGAGCAACATAACCATACAAATATTAAAATTCATGTCCTTTACAACATGCCCTATATTTAGAAGTATAAAGAGCACATCAAGGAAAATTTCAATCACTTCTCTCTTGCCATCTACCATGTTATCAACAAAGAATAAATGCCTTGAATTTTAGAATATATGAGGAAGAAAATCAATGATATAGGAGCTTACTGGTGCTTCCAAAATTACACTATATTGAGAGTGGAAGGAACCACAAAGGAGGGTAAAAAACTCCCCTATTATGTGCTTGATTGAATTTTAGCTCTATAAATTTGTTTCACAATATGCTAATGGTGTAACACAAATATTAAAGAGTAGGAAGTTGGATCTATATCCCAATATGCCATTGTAATTAGGAGATATGGTTTGGAATCAATACCCAAGGTTGGTCTAATTTTCAAAAAAAAATGCAAGGTTTCACTAACTTTGAGAAAGGTGTGAAAAGATACTAGGATCCACACAATAATGTTGCCAATAATTTAGAGGCATAAAATGGAAAGATATGTTTAGAGTATATACACTAAGGGACCATATATGATTTATATAATCTTAACCTAATAAATGATCGCGATGTTATTAATAAGATCAAGGAAGCATGTCTTTATGTTTCACCATCGAGTTCAACAATTATGCCTAAGGAAGTGGTAGATGTAGATCTTGATGAAAAGGAATAAGACTCTAAGGATTCATAGAAAACTAATCCAAACCTTATGCAAAAAATATTGATACAGTTTCTCCTACTCTTCACCATAAAGTTCCCAAGTGACCTAATTTCCACAAGTGAAAATAAATCTCTTCAGTTCCCCACTGATGTCTTTTACTCCTATTTTAGTTGTGTGAAGTATTGTTATCAATATTTTTACTATTAATATTACCAAGCCTCTTGGTTCTAAATCACTTCATTTATCTCTAGTGTTTTAGTGGTTTCTTTTTTATAACTCTTATCATCAATATCTTTTCCACCAAGTGTCTCAAGTATTTAATTTATCCTAAGTAATGTAAGTATTATAGGAGATGGTGCTGTGTCTATTGTTATAGTTGTGGTCATTCATGATTGACTTATCTTTAGTTATAACAATTCCACGTGTTACTGGTATTTCAAGTGTCACAAGTGCTAATTTTTTTTGGGAAGTGCCTCTTCTGTTGCTATTGTTTTAGGTTTCATTATTATCTCCAATATTTTAAGTGTTGTAGGTGGAATTTTTCCAAGTGTTTCAAATGATTCAAGTAGTGTGAGTACCTTAGGTATTTTTTTTTTATCTCTATACAACTAGTGCCATACATTTACACATTACCAAAAATTTCCAATTTTCTTAGAGCCCCATTTGTGCCTTAATTAATCCAACATTTATTATCTACACCTCACCTATTATGTCAACCACTTAGGCAATTTTTCCCATTTAGAAAATACCCAAAAACACCTCAGATGCTACTTTTGTTCATATTGACATAGTGTTGTTAGGTAGAGTTCTAAGTATAACCACCTTTGGGTTATCCCCATCGAGGTACACATTTAGAACTATGTTCAAACCCTTTGTATCCAATTCATATACAACCACCATAATGAGAAATTGCTTGGTCTCATCCACCTCCATGCCACTTGTTAATGTGTAAGTGTCTAAGTGAAATGTCACCCACATTTCATACACAAAATGTGAAGTTATACAATTGTGGGACTACAAATTTAAAACAATATTTAGATAAGGTCGACTCCTCTCTAATGCAATGCTTGAAATAAAATCTAACCGAGAAAAGGTAAAAAATTAACAAGAGATAAAAAGGTTACACACTAAAATAAATCAAATTCTTTCTCTTTCTAAGTATAACATAGAGATAAATGAAATATGGTGTTTTAAATATATTGGAATAATAAAAAAACAATAACAAGAGGTAATATCTAATCTAAATATGGAAATGGAGCTAGAGAATCAATAAGAAATAAAAATTTATTGAGATACAATCAATTTTATTGATTGTAAAAAATATACACAGTTTATATTTACTATAAAAATTCACTACTAACAATTTTTAAATAAAACACAAGTTGAGGCTATAATACTACATAAAATAAAGGATCCAAGTAGATCTAAGGAAGATGTCATCTTATTTAATAAGAGTTGATTACATATATTGAGAACAAGAAGAGGAAGAAGAAATGAATTTGAAACTACCAAGTACTTAAAATAAAAGATAATTTAATACAAAATCTTCCATTTTGTCTATGCTTTGTCAAGATCCTATAAATTTTTTGACTAAAAATTCTTTTTCAAGTCTTCAACCCATAAGACGTTTCTTGCCACAAAATATTTAGCCGTATCTTTTAAAAATAAGAGGAATCTTAGCTTATAATTTTAAAATAAAAGATTTAATGGGCCTTTTTTACTACCCATGGGTGTTATTTATATTAAAAAATATTTTAAATCTTGGATTGTTAAAAAAAATATTTTAATTGATTCCATATGCACCCATAGCTTTTCTTTCTAACTTCCCTTTTATTACATATGTTCCTTTTCATTAGTGGGGTGGACCCAATAATAAAGCTTTCATAATTCAATATTTATCAAAGCTATTTTAGCCTTAGATAATTAATTAATATTTAATCTCAGAGGACCATTTTTCATAAATAAAAAAATATTTGAAATAATTACTCCTAATGAAATTTTTTCTTAACGCCACTCACATTAGATACCACAAAGATCACTCCATCATTTACATCCCCACCCACATTGAATTCCACTACCACCATTACATCTAGTTAACTTCTAATCATAATGCCCACCATTATCATCCCCATCTCACTACCCTCCATAACCTAAGGATTGTTGAATCAGGTGTCCGTGACTAATTTAACCCCAAGGCCCATTAAGGAGAAAACACAATTTGGTTAGAAAATATGAAAAATAACCTGAGCTCAACAAGTATGTATGATTATTACTGATCAATCTAAAATCAATATGAAAATTGAGAAAACCAAGGGAAGTTTAAGAGGGTCACTACCAAGAAAACACAAATGGATGGTCAACCTACTATTCTTAGAATAGTAAAATGCCTTTCCACCTTGACTAATAAGAGTAAGAGGGAAAGCATTGATTTTTAAATTGGTGGAAAGCAATCAAGTGATAATGAGCATAAGGAATATTTTGATACCATTATCAAGTCCAAACAAAATATTCACAATAGATAGTGCATGGAATGAAGAAAAGAGTTAAATAGGTGTAAACATAAGTGAGGGTTTAAATCCCTCAAAACATGAGTGGAGATGTGGAGAAAACTATTAGGTTTTTATATAAGTTCTTGATTCATAAAATCTAGAAGAAATAAAGCCTAGGAAAATGTTGAAGGATATCTCTTTGAGGTTTCACAATTAGAGGATAAGATCACCAGTAATACATAGGTTCATAGACAACATATTATCCCAAATGTTCCATTTATGCACCCTATTGACATTGATCTATATAGAAATTATGCCAAATATTTCAAATACAAGTTTGATGAGTTGTTACAAGGGTTATCAAACACAAGATCACACATGAATGTTTTTATGAGAACCCTTTCCATTTTTAACAATGTAGGGATGCCACCGCTTCATAAAATTGATGACACTCTAGTCACTTGGGAGAAATTCATAGAGATGCTAAGCACATTCATGAATTATTTCAAGAAATAATTACATTGAATAAAAAGGGAAATAAAAAATCATGGATTGTGTGATTGGTATTGTGAAAAACATGGATAAATCCAATGATTTGGATGAATACTTGAGTGAAGACATATATGAAAATGTTAAAATAGTGGTGGATGTAGAACAATGGTTAAATAAAGGCTATAATTGATGTTTCTCAAGTGGATGAGGACTATGAACTTTGTATGGAAATAATCAAGGGAAAGCAAGCAATAAAACCATTATGTCCATAGAATTTCCTCCATGTGAGGAATATTGATGTTGGGTTGGGATTTTTTGCTTTTTTGATAACATAGAGTGTGACTGAGTGATAACTCCATGGGAGAACTTATATAAAGTGAACATAAAATTATCTCGCTAGTAGTTATTTATATTCAGTTGTAATGTTTAATTTAGCTCTTTCAATCATGCAAGTATTGTGTTGGTGTGGTTGCATAACACCTTTTGGGTATAAATATAGTGTATTGAACTCATTTTAATTTAGAAAAGAAGCAAAAGATTTTGGCAAGAGGGAACTCTGTAATGATTTTTTGGAAAATCTTTGAGATTACTATGGATATCGTATTTTTGAGTTTTTTTCTTTTTTCAATTATATGATGATTTCTATTTGTTCTTAGTTGAAAAATTAACTGTGATAAGATTTACATGTTGTTTATGAGTAGGTTAGACTGAACTTATGTTATTCTAACCATTCTTTGTATAAAATTATGACTATAATAAATCATTAAGGTTGAATGAGAATAGCTATATTTCTCAATAGACCACCTTGTCAAATTAAGCATAAATAATTGTCTCATAATGACTTAGTTATCCTCTAACTCTAGAAATATGTTCATTGAAATTAGAATATATATTGAATTTAATAAATATTAGTTTTGGTGCATTAAATATATTTTTAGATCGATATCAGGGTTTATGAGGTCCCTTTCTATTAACATAAAAAATTTAAAAACTAACATGGTCTGGCTTGATGTTTGAACTATCAAGGCATTTGACCAACAACCTACATTTAAACTAAAAGTTCTCAAATACACCCACACAACATCAAAAAATATAATTTATCACAATTTGCTACTCCTATTACTACATCTCACCCTTTTCCATTCTGCCATGAGAATGAAGTATCTTGGTAGGGGAGCTTTTGGTGCATTAAATATTATTTGGTGTCTTAAATGAGTTCTTAGTTATTTCTCTTCTTTGATGTATCCTTTCCTCATGTTTTTAGTTTATTTATGAAATTAAACTTCTAAATTGTAGTATAGTAGGTTAGATCCATTATTAAATATTTTTTTTTTCAATTGTCTTAGTCATTTGAGAGGTTAAATTTTTCTAAGGTGAATCCCTCTTGAAAGATTTTAAGGGTCACATGCTCCCAATATATTCCACTATTGGAATTATTTTGAGAACTGAAACCTATAACTTGTGTCTTGGATTAAAAAAATAACAATCCTAAAATGAAAGGATATAATTATCATCATGTTAAAACTTACATCAATGTAAATATAACACTAGATGGATGGGATTTTATGTAAGAGGTAAAATAAACAAAAAAATTGACCTTGTGGTTAAAACAATACACAAACTCTATATATTAGTTGTATTTTGTTATATGTGATGATAGAAATATCAACATAAGCTGGCATTAATAGTTTAAAGAGTTAAATCAAACATACTTTGGTGAGTTTAAAGCAATCTAAATCCTCAACCCTACCTCCCAATATTAACATCTAAATCTAGTTAATTATTACTCCAACCTTTAGAGTTTCATAGGAAACTTGTATATGATAAGGGAAAATAAATGTTTTTGAAATCAACATAAATCACCATATAGATCTCAATTCCCATACACTATGTGCACTAATGGCCATAGACTGGTTAGGAGATAATGCCTTCAATGTTCTAGGAGATGTTTGTAATATTCCTATAAACTTAGAGAAATATCTCATAATGTATAGACGTGATGGTGTTAGAATTGTTGAAGAACATGCCACATATTTAAATTCCACATGAGATTACTAAATAAATAAAATTAATGCATTGCATGTAGATTGTTTCTTTTCACCCTGTAATATGCTACATATGACTAGTTCCTTAATTTGGTATCAAACTCAATCCACAAGTTGGGACACTTTTGAGACCATCTACTTGGCCCAGTATGACTTTAGAATCATGTATCAAAAGTTTTGTAGTGTTAAAATAGAAGATAATGAGCCTATAAGGACTTCCAATATGAGGTTCTAAAGGATGTATAATCGGATCACACCATTGTATAAAACTAGAGTACCTTTAGCACTTAAAATGTATAAAATCTCTATTGATTGCATGAATTATATATTTTTTAGAAAGAAAAAAATGTGGTGGACATACCTTTGGATTATATTGAGACTATAAAAGTGGATTAAAAAATTTTACCTTGATGAAATGGTCTCAATCTAGTACCTCATATCACTCTAAACATTCCACTATTAAATTTGATACCAATAACAAATCAGTTTCCACTTCAACATGATTATCTTAATCATAAATTAAGATTCCTCAATAATCAACTGAGTGAGACACCATAAAATTAGAGCTTATCCTTAGTTCCAGTTATGAACAATGCAAATGTTTTTCCCCAAATCTCAATTAAAATTTAGTTATATGGCATCTACCATATATTACATAAACTTAGTAATGATTTACTTAGATTATATAGACAAATGGGGCACTTCCAGTGGTGATCATATTCATAAAATTTACACATTTAAGGATAAAATCATCCCTCTAAAAAATCTAATAATCAAGATCTGTCCCCAAATAGATTTCTAGAAATGAACATATGTTTGTTAGCTTTGCCAAATTGGTGTAGAGTCTATAGTACATCTCAACATGGTGAGTTGGATTATATTGAGTTTTGTAAATTTTTTTAAATATTCTAAAAGGAAATGGAAGGATATGAAGTGATTCCTAATGATCAAAAGACACCTAGCACTTTCAATTTTATCACATAAATGATGTTAGAGATTCTAATTTTTGATTGCTAAGAAAATAATGAGCGAGATTAAAACACTAAATAAGTACATACTTTCTATAAACAATAAAAAAAATTATTCCCTTAGCATTAAAACATAACCTTTCACATATTCTACATTTATTAATAATAGGGATACTTCACCAGATCTTGAGGCCGACAATGATCATCCCCGCAAAAGGTGGTGATGAATGTGCACCTAGTGACTTATAAATGACTACCAATAAAGGTGGGTATAGTATTATGGAAGATATGAAAAATATTAAGGCTAGAATCACATTACATGAGCTCACATAAATCATGGAACATATAAATTCACTCCTAAAATCTCCCAATGGGAAATATTATGCAAATAATTAGAATACAATAATGCAAACTTAGTGATAAATAAGGATAAAAATGAAGTTCCTCCCTTGCTCCTCACTATTAGGATTTTTGGAAAGAATGTAAACATTTTTATCAGATATAGGATCCTCTGCCAATATCATGCATGCTAATGTCTTTAGAAACACTTGGGTTAACCCCTATTAATTCTAACCATATACTTTTTCAATTGGATAAATCTAAGTTCAATGTTGTAGGAGAACTAATCAATGTGAAAATGAATTTTTGATTTGAACCTATATAAATTCATATATATTTAGGTCATATACATTCCCAAAGCACACAACATGTGTATTAATAGAGATTAGTATAAATATCTTAATGGGTATATGACCATTGATATTTTTCATATATGCCTTCCTTAGAGATGTGTAGCCAACCAAGTTCACATGGAAAGATAACCCAAAATGAGATTGTTGATAACTAAGTATAGCACTAGAAATGAAATCATTTAGAGATTATCCATAAACATATGAGTGTACACTATCCACAAAACTCACTCCAAAAACTAACAATGATCTTGTCATAATCCAATATGGATTTTGGATATTGTATTGTGATGGAGATTGGTCCAAAAGAGGATTAAGTATAAGCTATTTTATCACAGACCTAAATAGTAATAAATTTCTTGAAAAATATCACTTGTTTTTTCCTTGCACAAATAACCTAGCTATGTATAAATCCTTAGTCTTGGGCTTGCATTTTTATTTAGCTCAGAAAGTGAAAAAAATATGAGTTTTTGGTGACTTAGATCTAGTGATCAATCACATTAAAAATAAATTTTAGTGCAATATCTCATACCTAAAGTGGTATAGATGAAAAACCTTAGATCTAATAAATTATTTTGATGATTTAAATATAATTCATGTCATTCATAAGTAAAATTAGAGTGTCAATTTCATTTCAAGATCCATTTCAAATAAATTTCTCTTGAATGATTTTAATTTACACAAGTTTTCTATTGAATTAGATCCTTATCCTTCTATCCATGATAATATTAAGAATATATAGGTATTTTATAATGTATAATAGAATTTTAAAATTCATGAATAATTATAGAGTTTTTATGACACAATTGATTAATGAAATGAAAGGGATTACACTTCAAATGAAGAAGGAAAAAATTCATGAAATATATGACACATTAAAAAAATCAAGAAATAGATGACACATGGATCCTACAATTGAAAAGTAATAAAGTTTTGAAAGGTATGGTGTCTTTGGATAGGTTTTTTAACCTTTACATACCTATTGATAAACTCAATGAGCAAGATATTAGTGGACAAGAGTCTATTTTGGTCATTTTTGGTTAGAAAAAGAAGCCTCAAAATGTGAATAGTAATTTAAAATGTTTAAAGGATAAAACAAAGAAACTAAAAATTATTTTTCAATACAAAAAAGTGATAACATGGTCTTATGAAGATCTCAAATTATTTAATCCTTGAGTCACGACTCATACAATCCCATTTAGGGAAGACATCAAACCTTTTAGACAAATACAAATACAAGTGAACCCAAATTTGGATCCCATAATATATAAAGAACTTTAGAAGTTTATCTCAACCAAAATTATCTTTCCCATTAGACATTCCATTTGAGTTGTGAATTTAGTTCCTATTCAAAATAATAATATAAAAACTAGATTATTCATAGAATTAAAAAACCTAAATAGAGCATATGATAAGTAAAACTATCATTTTCCATCCCTACATGAAGTTTTAAAAATGGTAGGTGGATATGAAATGATGTCCTCACTATATGTATTTTTAGGTTACAACTAAGTTTTGGTAGATACAAAAGATAGAATGAAAATAACATTACCACAAAGTGGCACACTTTTTATTATAGGATAATGCCTAATGGGTTACATTTACCAAGTTTGACTTTTAGTCAAAATTGGGCACCCGTAGGCAAATTTTTTGATTTTAAACATTTGAAGGGTTCTTAATATATTGTCACAAGAAGTATTAATTGTTATATGATGTCATTTAATGTCATTTTGGCTTTGGTTTTAGTTGCTTTGGTCAACTTGTCCATTTGGGGTCATTTTATGTACTTGTAGGAGTCATTAAGGAAAATGGCATGTTTACCAAGGTGATTAAGTGTGATATTTAGTGTAACACATCCAAGAAGTTATTTTGAGTGTCAGATATGTCAGTTACATCAGAAGGTTGCAAGTTCTCTAACTGAAACTTTAGAAATCAACTAAAAAAGAGATAAAATGGCACTTATACAAATTTTTGGGAAGTGTACCATATGGGAAAGATCATGGGGAGTATCCTAATACTTATAAACTCAACTCAACTCTTTTTTTATCTCAAATAGTTGTTTAGATGCCAAAACCATTCTAGATATTTCTTGCTCTTCTTGGCAGACTAGAGTGACCCTCAGGTTTTCGCTCAATAAGGGAAGCACAGGTAGTTTCAAAAAAAAAAAATTTGGGAGATGATATTAAACTTGGATAAATTATTTTTAATTTATGGAGTTTGAATATTGGTCAAATATTCTATATGAAACATTGCTAACAAGTTGATTGTGTAAATTTGATAGCTGTTTGGTGTACCCTATAGGTTTTGCTCCATTTCTACCAAATATGTATGAAAAAATTAATGGTGTTAGCTAAAAAGGATTTTTTATTCAATATAAAATGGTATCCATTCATTTTTTCATGATTCATGATGCTTGGATGAGCAAAATTGGTCTATCATGCAAGGAGGTGCCACCATGTGTAGCTTCAGTTGGAGTGCTTTGATTTGCTGAGTGTCTCTCTCTTATAGGTATATATTTTAACTAATAAAGAGTGTTATATCATAACATAGGTCATATTATCATCTCATTTATTTTTAAACTTCACCATGTCCCTCCTTGGATTGCTTGCTAACATGTTCCCCTCTATGGTCAACTCCTTACACATTTCTAGTTACAGTCTAATGTATGAACTGGTTCATCATGTCTATGAGGTTCTAATGGAGGTGTATTGGCATATAAAATACTTAAATATTTTAATGAGGTAATTTTTCATGTTTTTGAAAGTAAAAAATTTGATCACATGCTCATATGCCATGCCAAACAACCACTTGGTGTATTGGTTTGCTTTTTTTCACATATGTGCAAGTGTCTCCATGTTGTAATAAATGTTTTAAAGCTCGTTCCAAGTTTCAAAGGATGGATACCTCAATGTTTAAATATTAAATATGGAATTTGGGTATTTTTGATCTAGTTCACCACCATATTTACCTCAATTATATGCTTTGCCCACACATTTTGCCTAAAACATGCATTTAAAGGCCCTTGATGACATAGTGTTGGTGTAAGGGGAGATGGATATGTGTTGAAACTCTTTTTTTTTCTTTAATTAAATTTTTAAGTTCATAAAATGCATGTGAGTCTCTTTTATACTCATGGTTCAAAGTGGCCCACACCCTAACCCACTATTTGCTTCTCAAAACAACCTTCCATAGTGGGCTGAGCATGAGTTCAGGTGTGTATAAAAGGACTAAAGAAATTTCACACTTCCTCTTTCCACTTTCATGACAAGAAGGCCTTGATAGACCTATATAAAACTCCTAGAAGACAAAAGAAGCATGAAATCAAGTTGGAAGGTCAAAGACTAAAATTAGGGATGGAATCCCTAAAAGAACAAAATAAAAACTCTAAGAGGTTTTTGTGGACCTTCTAAGGCATGTTTGCAAGGTGTTTTGAGGCATATAAATGGGTGGATCTTATATTCATATCATATAAAAAGGACCCTACCAATTTTGAGAAGGAAAGAACAAGGGGAAGGTGGTTTTGAAGAGCTTCAGAAGTGCCTCAGAACACACTAAAACCAAGTAATGAAGTCTATAGGATTTTGGTCTAAAAGAGGATCTTCTTCAATCAAATTGGCATACCTTGACTAAGCATGACACTTCAATGATTATAAATAACCCAAATGAAAATTCATGACTAAAGGATCATATTAAAAGGTTTGTATATGGTTTCTACTCCATAATCACATGCCTTGTTTGGACACTATCTTAAAAATGCATCTATAGCCAAGGTGGAGTTTCAAGATTGAAAGAGGTCTCTTCTTGCATAGATGGAGGTTAGGTTGTGTTCATGGTTTCAAAAGATGATTATAAATTGTATCAAGGCCCCAAGTCTATTTATGAGTGAAAATTATTGATTTTTAACTTAGGAGCACCTACAAGGGTCAATAGATGCAAGATCTCTCAGTCCTACAGACAGGGAGGACTAAATTGTGAGATAGGTGCTGGTGAGGCCATTGGTAGAGGTTGTTATGTGAAGTGAAATAAGAAAATTTATGGATATTTTGTTTTAAATATTAAGTGAGGTTTTTAACCTATTCCTAGTTCTTATAACATGCCCATGAAAACCTATAGGCCTCCTTCAAACATGAAATGGTAACCTACAGGGGTCAAACAAGTTAAATAAGGAAAAAGAATGGTTTATGCATATTTGGTGTGGTTTAGTCTATCCAAAGTGAATATTTAATGGATATATAATGTGGGGAGAGCCAAGGTGGATTTAAAAATCCTTTTGTCATTATAAACATCCCAAATAACCCCCCTATGATGACCTACAATAGGTCCTAAAAAGGAGGTGTCTTAGTCAAGGATAAAGGCCACTATTTTATTTCCAATGAATCTCAGTGGTAGGTGAAATTGAGAAACATATGTTTTAATATAATAAGGGGTTTCATTTATTTCATGATCATAATTATGAAATGAAGGAGACCTCTATTTTTCATCTATAGGTAGGGTTATAAAAGGATATTTCAACCTGAGCAGGTTTAGTAAGTTGATGCAAAAGATGCCTTGGAGGCTTATAAGGAGGAAGATTGTAAGATAGAAATGATATGAAGCCAAGATAAAAAAAAAATGGATATACATACATGAGAAATTGGTTCCAAGCAAGGAGATAGTGACCTACAATAGACCCCTACAAATGTGTCTCAGTCCTATAGGCAGGGACCTAGTCTCAATGGCAAAAGGGTGCATTAGTATAATGTTTAAGATTATTCATACCAAGGAAAATGAAAAATTACCTAAATTAAAATATTTTATAGGTAATTATACCCTTTAAAACAAGTAAACAAGCCTACGTAGGGTTTTAGATCCCTATTTTCACCTATAACAAGGTCTAGGCAAGGAAAGGCTATAATGAGATATGAACTACCTAGAAAAAAAGGAAGGTTAAAATGATAATTAGATGATAAAATATGATGAATTAGATGAAATAAAATTCCAAATAAATTAATAAGGTTCTAAAATTCCCTTCACACTTGGTAAATGGACTACAGTCCATATAAGCAAGCTAGGAAACCTCTTGGTTCAAAGGGTAAGCATAAAGAATCCACTAGGGAGAAAGATGTTGGATGGTTTCAAAAGATACATGAGCACAATTTTAAGGTGTTTAAAATTTTTAGATAGCCTAGAGGCATATAATTGGCTTCAAGAGGTCGTCCACAAGTGGATTTGGATTAAAATGTAGGAAAATAGGGTTTTTTATCCCATTTTTTAGACAACTTGAGTTGGTTAGGTACCTAAATGAGGGAGTATGAAATTTACCTTTGGTATATATAATAATTAGGAAATTATAAAACTAAAAGTACATTAATTTTTCCATGTGTATGAGGGATATATCTCTCTATTTTGTCTCAGAGATCAGCCACTCATGACAATCAGAACTTTGGCAAGATAAGCAAAAGATGGCAAAATGAGCGAAGGACTTAGGTTTAAGATTTGTGATATTAAAGGAACATTTTTATATAATTATTAAAGATTTATGGAGTATAATAAACACTAAATAAGTATATAAAACTCTAGGATGACCTAATAATTCATGCACATAGTCTAATTAGGCAAGTTTCCACTAGGCCTAATTGGCAGAAGAGAGGAAAAGAGATGAAAGGAGGGTGTACAAGGTAATATTATGAATTGTTGAGTATTAATTAAGTGTAAATATTCACATTAAAACATATTAATCATGTTGGAGTACCCGAAGTGTTCCAAACTAGCATGGGGTATGCCAAGCCCATTAGGCCTTGAGGAGACTTAGAGCCAATTGGGGATCTACCTTCATTTTTAATCCTTGATGAGCTATATAGATTATTGGGGAATGTTTATGGAGTTAATTTATACATGTATGATATTTTATATATATAAATAAACTTGAAATAATATTGTTTTGGCCTAGAGATAGCTCAAGCATGTAGTAAATTGAAGAAACAAGTTCGATGAGGCATCTTTTGAAGCTCACATATCCTTGGAAGATTTGAATGGGAGAAATAGAAGTTAGGAGGGGTTAAATATGGTCATAAAAAACAAATTTGTGGAATTATTTTTAAATTTTAATGTGCCATTTGTATGAATAATTGTTAAGAACAAAAATAGTCTAAAACCCTAGCAAAACCCTTAAAGGAACCTGTTGGAGAAAACAAGCATTGAGAGCCATTAAAATGGAATAGTTTTGAAAGGAAAAATATTGGATCATGGATAAGACTCTATAAATATCTCAAACATGCAAATAATATGTATGGAACTATACAGACAACATGCAAAAAGTGTTTTTCTCACCATTTTCTATGTTTTCTAGGTTTTAGAAGGTTTGAGAAAATGAAATAAATTTTGGAGGGAGGATAAAGACCTATTTATATATATATATATATATATATATATATATGGTAGTTTTATTATATGAAGAAACTTTTAAATGTATTAACTAGAGCTCTCCTTTCAGCTAGTCAAAATTGGCATAGTGAGCACAAGAGTGAAAAGTGTGGAAAAATTAAATGGACATCTTTTTAAGGTGAATTTGAGAAGTCTAATACCACGGAGGCTATTTAAAATTGTCACTAACTCCCTACCATGGATTTTAATGGAAAAATAAAGGCATTTTTTAGGCCAAGTGTGAGGGGTAACTGAAATAAGGGTTTTCTAGACTACAAATAGTGATTACTTCAGTCTATGAGTTTCTAAAAGAGTAGGAATGTAACCAATGCATGGAATTTCATGATTGAGTATTTAAATATTATTCCCATCATAATACCTATACCTATTTAGTTGTGAGATGTTAAAATAAGCCCAAATGATGAGGGTAATTTTTTGAGCCAGGATTATGATTTTTGAGACACTTTTCATCAGTTTTATGAGTTGTATGGACAATTGGACATCCTAAAATTGTATGGTTCACCTCATGAATATTTATCATGAAAATTTTAACTCATTTTTGAAATTGACACATGTCTAAGTGACCTTTTGACTTTCTTTTCCTTGTTCCTCTCTGAAAGACTATAAATATGGACTCTTTTGGCTCTTTTGAGTAGCCTCCATTGGTTGATGGTGAAAAATTGGCAAATTTTTTACGTAAAGGAATATTGAAGGAATAAAAAAGTGATTTTTCCTACTTAAATTTTGTCTAATTTAGTATTAGTGCAATCTTGTTGGTCTTGTATAGTAGAAGATCTTCTTTTCCAGCATGTTATCCTTGATTGTCTACCAACTATGTAGAAAGGATATTATTGCAAGTCTTTGTTAGTATTATTTTCTAAGTGTATAGGTGTATTATAAGTGGTTTATGATTTTATTCCCTCATGTAACCATCCATTACTCTCCTAAGTATCAAATACCTTCTTGAATCTAACATATGAAACATTGATGTGACAATGCATCTTGAGTTGTGAGTTGTGTAATAAAAGCTTTGTTTGCCTTTAAGTAGTATATATTAAATAAAATAGGAGGAGATTAAAAATTGGTTCATCACCTTTTGGTTTTCTTAGTTTTTTTCTTAACCCTTATCATCCACAAGTTAATAGGTAAAAAATTAATTCAAAGAGTGCATCAAGGGAACTAGCCCTTCTAGAGATTCATCTCTCAACATTATTACCCACAACAGGAGGGATGTTTCCATTGTGAAAATTGGATGAGGAGAGATAGGCATATCCTCAAGGGTGTAAATCCAAGTTTCAATAATTTTTTCCATGCTCAGTGGGACTCTAAGTCCTAGAAGAGTGTCCAAGATTGGTGTTGGTCTTGGCATAGTTGCAGCTATAAGAGCATCTACATTTAGTACCTAGTGACTCCAATAAAGTTTTAAACTCTTTGGTTATTGATCAGTTCCTAATTTCCATGCTAAAGGTGACCACTAGGTCTGTTGCTAAAGGTATAACCTTTGAGTTTGTGCAATTACCTCCATATTCTACCAAAAGGTTTAGGTTTGTGAATACTGATCCTTATTCAAGAGAGTTGGTGTTTAATAAGTCTAAGATTTTATTTATTCCAATCCCTAATACTCATAGGTCTTATTATAAGATGGATAGAAACCAAACTTTTGTAGCTTTCACTATATCATCTCCTTTGAATCTTGCCCAATATGACCAAATTCTAGGAGAGACCCTTAATAGTGTTATATCATTTAGTGGAGAGGGTCCTATTAATACCATTGAAAATATTAGAAACATAGAGAATTTATGTAATATCCATAATATCATTCAAGATAATGTGGGTATTAGGTTTTTGGCATTGTCCTTTAAAGGAAAAGCTTTGGATTGGTATGAGACTCTACCTAAAAATTATATTGGTTCATGGGATTAACTAGGAGATCTATTGACTAAGAGGTTTGGAGAGAAGAGTGATAATCCATCTCTAGCTAAGAAATTGACCACTATAAAAAGGGCACCTAATATTTTATGCAATAATTCAATACTATATTTCAAAAAACATGGGATAGGATCCCAACCTTTATGATACCTACTCAAAACTATGCATTCTTGTACTATCTAAAAGCATTAAATAGTGATGTAGCTATGATGATCCAATCCATGGGTGGGAATAAACTCCCTACTACCTATGAGATAGCCATTAATGCTGAGAATTGTCTTGTTCAAGTGGAGAAGATTACTCTTAGGCCACCAATGCCACTATTCCTTGATTTGTAGCCTTCTATCCAAATTTCATTGCCTTCTTTAGTTCTTTTTTCTAGTTAAGAAAGGCCTGCCATTGCCCCTTCAAATGAGATCCATGAAGTTAAAATATTTCTCCAAAATGTCACTAATGAATTGGTTGCTCTTAAAAGTCAACAAGCTGAAAGTTATAGGCCATACCAATCTTACAATCAGTTTGGGAAAACCAATAGGCCTCCTTTCTAAGGTAATGCTTAAGGACAAGGTCAAATCACCCAAGCTAGGACTTATCAAAGCTATAATATTAATGCTCCATAATCTTCTAAATCTCTTATTCCCACCCAAAATAACTTGGTTCAAGAACAACCATGCTATCCATAGTTTGAGCAAAATAAAAAACAAGTTGCTTATGTAAACAAAATGTATAATCAAACCATAGAAATACAAGGCAATCAAGCTTCTCAACCTCCAAGATTTGAGGGATAAATGCAAAGTGGAATGGAAAATTTTAAGAAAAAATATAATTCTACCCTCATAAATCATTTGGAGGGAGAGTTTTGTGTTATTAATCACTTGAGGAATTCAAATAATATGAATACTAGTGTTACCTCTAACACTAGGTCTAAGAAAAGGGCTGTTGAAGAGTAATAAGGAAAAACTCAAGGACATGTTTTGGTACGCACATCCTATCCAATGGTGAGTGTGTCAAATTCAGCCCCTAGAGTGTAAGAAGGTCAGAATTTTTAGAGTGTAAAGACAATTCCTATTCACCCACCTTCCCAAGCTACACTTTAAGGAGTTAGTATTTCTAAAGAGCCTTGAAAGGAGAGCAAATATTGAATTAATGTTGTGGACCAGATGAATAATATACACATGAATTTATCATTTTAGGATTATTTTACAATACTAGGGTAGAAATATATGCTTCCAAAAGAAATGCAAGGATTAGGTAAGCAAGTTCACTCATCTAGAAATGAAAATGTTATCCTAGTTAATGGAACTCAACCTATAGATGGTCAAGTGAAGAAGAGTGAAAATAATCCTCAATTTTAATTATCCATAATAATTTATGATTGATTAATCCAAAATTTCATTATAAATAGTGGGGCTAGTACTTCAATTATGCCCAAATGTATATCAGATAAACTAGGCCTCAAATATGAGCCAATGACTAAGGGAGTATTATAATTAGATGGATCACCAACCAGTAATTTGGGGGTATTTAAAGATTTGAATTTGATCCTAAATGATTTTCTCACATTTTCTATTCCCCATGATGTAGTTGTGGTAGATTTACCTCCATACTTTTCCCTTTGCTTGTCAAGATAGTTTATAGCTAAAATAGGTGGATATTTGGTAGCCAATTGGTCCTACATGGTGTTTAGGACAAAGTATGGTACTAAGATGAGGATTGAATCAAATCATATACATCATAATCACTTGGAGCATTACATGCCTAAAGTGGCAAATGTCAACTATGCCATTATTGATGAGGAAGAGCTCCACATAAACCAATCTCCAACATATTCTCTTGAAGGAGTTTCTAATTTGTACTTAGATTGGGGAGATGAACATTATGAACATGATCCTTATAAATTCATGGAGGAATATGGTCTTGGGGTGTATTTTATGCATGAGGAAGACTCTTTCATTCCAAATTTGATGAAACCCTATAAAAATACAGGTGGTTTATGGTAGCTTTTCTTTGATGGATTAAGAAGCAAGATTGGGGCAGGTGGTGGAGCAATGTTGGTTTCTCATTCTAAGGAAAGGTACTATTATACTTTTAGATTTTAATTCTCTTGTAATTGTAACTTGTTATAATATGAGGCCCTCATCCATGGCCTTTAATGGGCTAGGAAAAGAGGTGTTAAGGAATTGAAAGTGTTTGGTGATAGTGAGTTAGTTGTGAATCAAGTGAGAGGGTAGAATTTGACCAAGAACTTTTTGCTTAAGTACTATAAGCATAGAGTGTAGGATCTTGTGGAATATTTCCAAGATTTAAAAATAAAATATATTCCAAGAGAGGACAACAAGCATGCTGATAGGTTGGCAACAATCGAACCTCAATTTGATATTCCAAAAGGGATAAAAGAGGATAAGAACCATCCACATCTCAAGGTAATTGTAAGACCTATTAGGAACCCCTCCAAGGAAGCACAATTGATTACCTTTCTTATAAGCAATTAAACATAGAATTATACTAGAATGATTAAGTAACTAGAAACTTGAAACAACAAAGAATTTGAGAGACAATACACAATCTTGTATTAAATACTCTTAGAAGAAAATACAATAAAGAAGATGCCACTTCTTCTTCCACCTCAAAGGCTTGCCACACCTCAAGGACTTCTTCCCTCTCTCTCTTTCTCAACAACAACCAACTCAACAACCTAAGTTATTATCCCCTCCTTGAATGCTTCAGCTGATTTCCTTGACCTTGCTTCCTTGCTTCAATGCTTTACTTGCCTTCTTAATTACAATACATGCCTCATGGGTCTTTAAATAGGATCCCATGCATAACAAAAATTGACCTCTAATTAAAATAATTAGACACGAATCTTGAGACTATAATTAGCCCTTAACATGTAAACACTCAGTTCATTAAACTAACTGTTTGGGCAACGAATAGTTCTGAAACCGCACAGGCGATCGATGTCGGTCCCTATCTGCCTGGTGCTGACCGACGTCAGCTGACTTTTTGCCGATGTCAGTTGCCTTCTACACTGTATGTGACTGACATTGGTTACACTGCTGATGCTGGTACTTCTAGAACTCAACAACCTCTCCATGTCTGCAACAGTTGAAGCTTTTAGCTCCATAACCTAACAATCTCCCACTTGGAGATAAATAGCTGCAACTGTACCTGTACCTGTACATCATCTAGTTTGTTCCCTTGGCTTTGTATCCCTCTTCAAGATCACTCTTGAAGACCAACCACCACAAAACCTGTGATGCTATACCTGTCATCCAAGTCCCCTGCCACATCTGAACTTTCTGACAACTCCCATTGGAGACAAAATCAACTTGTGATCTTCCATGTCTCTTATTCCAAAAGAATTTTGCTGCTCCCAAATTCTTCATGACACACCTCTGAACTAACTTTACCCTTAGCTCAGAAACTCCCTGTATATGTAACCCTACAACAAGCAACACAATATAGTAACAGGATAATGTAGCTAATATTATCCAACCTGGTAAAGATAAATACAATGGTCAAACCTCCATTGTCCTGCAACCTACTCAAGACCATATACATTGGCCTTCTGTCTCACGTATCCATCCACTCTCTTCTCTAACTTGGGAATCCATCCCTCATCTAGTGGTTTCTTCTAGCTGACAACTCCACTAATAAATACCTGTTTGGTTCTTCTCCAAGGACTCACACTCCTCATCCATGCCAAGCTCCCACTATTTCTGGATTTTACCTGCATTGCCTCTTCATATCTTCCTAGTTCTTGACCATCAGTAAGCAAAAAATAAAATAAAGAAGGTGAACAATGAATATGAGGTTCACATACCCTTTCTGACCTCCATATGGGCATTTGAGACTCCTTGACAGCTTGCTGTCCACCCAACATCCGTTCCAGTGACCGATCTCAGCCATCTCCCAGTCTGCATCTGACCGATGTTGGTTCCCTGCACTGACCCTAACTGTTGATGTCATTTCCTTGGTTGATGCTAGTGTCCCCTCTACCGATGTTAGTTCTTGTCTGACTGATGTTGGACTTCTCCTGCCTGACTCTATCGACCCTACTAGTCTACACATGACCAATGTCAGTATCTGCCTAACCAACGTCGGTTCCATGTGATCGATGTCAGTACCTGTGTGTTCCTGTAAGTGATGACTTATTTATCCATGAGCTCATCTTGGATCAAAACCTTGTCCATACTGCCCTACTTAGAATTATTCAGCCCCTGTGACTGATCTCTGTCCCTCATCTCCTCCATAAACACCAAGGCTTCCCTGTTCTTGTCAAAAGCATCAAATTTCCTTTTCCTGTAATGAACTCGATCTATGATTTGTGAATCTAAACTCATACCTTTTGAATCAAGAACATCCATTCCATTCTTATTCATGTGACCAAGCCTATTAAGCCACATCTTTGAATCTACAGCTGAAGTAGATAAACCAGAAGTACAATCAGTAATACAAGTAGATAGATAAAGAGTACCTACTTTCTTACCTCTTGCTAAAACAAGTGCACCCTTGGTAACCTTCCAAGAATCCACTGTGAGGGTCACTGTGCATCCCTCATCACCAACCTTCCTAAAAAAACCAAACTCTGCTTCAGAACTGGGACATGCATAACCTCCTTCAACACCCATGTGTTGTCCATCTGCAATTTCAGTTGCACTTTCCCTTTGCCAACTATTTGACAAGGCATACCATCCCCTAATTAAAGCACTCCAAAGTCTCCCTAGACATACTCATGGAACAAATCTCTATTTGGGGATGCATGAAAAGAACCAAAATCTAAAACCCATGATTCTATCTGACTATCCAAAGAAAGTATGAGAGCATCCTGTGCCACAATACCTGCATCCTTTGCTTCTTCATTACCTTCATGTTGATTTTCTTTATCCCTCAACCAACACTCTTTCTTTGTGTGTCCTTTCTTTCCACAAAACCAACAGATGATACTTCCATTTTTGGATTCAGATCTCTTTCCCATCTTCGACCTTGATTTCCCTTGCTCAACCTTCTCTCTTTGCCTTCCCTTGCTTTTTGCACTTAGAGCATTCCCTAATGATTCACTTGTGCTTTTCCTGCATGTTTCTTCATTCAAGATTACACTCACAACATCATCAACTTTTAAGATTTTAAAAGCAGATGCAAAATTACTTACTGCCATAACCAAACTATCCCAACTTTCAGGTAAAGAGCATAAAATTAAGAGAGCCTTTACTTCATCATCAAAAACAATATTGACTGAAGCTAACTGGTTTACCAAACCATAGAAATCACTAAGATGAGTATGTATTGATCCACCTTCCTGTATTTGCAAAGTAAATAACTACTTCATAAGAAATACCTTATTTGAAGTCGAGGGCTTTTCATATAAATTTGCCAAAGATTTTATCAACTCTTCCGTTGTCTTACACTGTGATAAATTGGAAATCACAGATGATGCAAGGCTCAACCTTATGGATCCCAGAGCCTTTTGATCAAGAACATTCCATTCTTCATCCTTCATATCTGTGGGCTTGCATGCAACCCTACCCAATGGTAATTATAAATCCTTTTGATACAGATAATCTTCTATCTGCATCTTCCAATGTTGATAATTCTTGCCGTTAAACTTCTCCATTCGTAGCTTACTTTCTTCTACCATTGCTATACTCCCACTCAAACAGAAACCCCTGTGAATGACCTATAATCAAACAATAACACTCCCTACAAACCTTAGCTCTGATACCAACTGTTAGGAACCCCTCCAAGGAAGCACAATTGATTACCTTTCTTATAAGCAATTAAACACGAAATTATACCAGAATGATTAAGTAACTAGAAACTTGAAACAACAAAAAATTCTAGAGACAATACACAATCTTGTATTAAATACTCTTAGAAGAAAATACAATAAAGAAGATGCCAGTCCTTCTTCCACCTCAAAGGCTTGCCACACCTCAAGGACTTATTCCCTCTCTCTCTTGCGCAACCACAACCAACTCAACAACCTGAGTTGTTATCCTCTCCTTGAATGCTTCAACTGATCTCCTTGACCTTGCTTCCTTGCTTCAATGCTTTACTTGCCTTCTTAATTACAACACATGCCTCATGGGTCTTTAAATAGGATCCCATGCATACAAAAAATAGACCTCTAATTACAATAATTAGACATGCAGCTTGAGACTATAATTATCCCTTAACATGTAAACACTCGGTTTAATGAACTAACTATTCATGCAATGAATAGTTCTGGAACTACCACAGGCGACCGACGTCGGTCCCTGTTTGCCTGGTGCTGATCGACGTTGGCCAAATTTTTGCCGATGCCAGTTGCCTTCTGTATGTGACCAATGTCAGTTACACTGTCGATGCTGGTACTTCTAGAACTCAGTAACCTCTCCATGTCTACAATAGTTGAAGCTTTTAGCTCCACAACCTAACAAGACCCTCCATACCAGATAATGTCACTAATTGGCAAGTGTTTGATAGTGATCAACAAATAAAACTTTTTATATAAGAAGAGGCTAAGCTTTCTACCAAGAATCAATCCAAACTATAATAGAAATATGGAGGGTGGATTATTCAATTGAAGTCCAACAAACTTCATAAAGGCCTTGTCACTCTTGAGAGCATATTCAGTGATGGTGACCAGCTAAATAAAGAGAAGGTAAATATGTATACAAATCAAAATAACTATGAGAAATTACAAATATTCAAGGACAAGTTACTTTCACTTGGAAAGGTATGTATGAGTGAAGAAAGACATGCTTTTGTTGAGTTATGCAAGGAGTATTTTGATGTCTTTGCATGGGAATATAGTGACTTGAAAGGCTTTGACCCAAATTTATCTCAACATGCCATAAAGATAGATGAAAATTAAAAGAATATAAATCAATGAAAAATGCCAATCAATCCTAATATTGAGCCCCTCAGGAAGAAGGAACTCACCAAGTTGATTGAGTCCAAAATCATCTTCCCCATTAAACATTCATCTTGGTTGGCAAACTTAGTCCTTGATAGGAAAAATAATGGAGAGATCAGGTTGTGTGTTGATTTTAGGGACTTGAATAGAGTTTCCTTAAAGGATCATTATCTTCTCCCTTCCATGGAACAAATATTTCAAGTTATGGCAGATAGTGAAAGGTTTTCTCTCCTTGATGGGTATTCTGGGTACAATCAGATTTTGGTGAAGAAAAGTGACCAATATAAGACAACCTTTACTGCTAAATAGGGTACATATGCTTATAATAAAATTAATTTTGGATTGTCTAATGCTAGAGATACATTTAAACATGCAATGGATATGGATTTTCAAGGACTAATCAATGACATTGTGTTGGTGTATCATGATGATGTAACAATTTTCTCCAAGGATGCAAAGGATCACTTGAATCACCTAAGGCAAATTTTTGAAATGTGTAGAGAGTTTGGGATCTCTCTAAACCCAAATAAATGTGTGTTTGTTTTCCATGAAGCTAAACTCTTAGGACACATTGTCTCCAAGAAGGGCTTATCCATAGATCTTGAAAGGGTGAGTGCCATCTTGGCATTGTCTTTGCCTAAACACAAGAAAGGTTTGCAAAGTTTCTTTGGGAAAATAATTTTAATAAATATATTTATTCTTGATTTTTCTAATCTTGTTAATCCTATAACCTCTATTCTAAGGAAGTATTAAGTGTTCACTTGGACTAGAAGGAGGAAGGAAAGTTTTGAGGAGATTAAACAAGCCATTGCCTAAAATCCTACTCTTGAAAGTCCTAATTTCTTAAAGAATTCCATGTATGTCTTTGGGAATGAAGAGGTGATATTTTCCATGCTTACTAAATCAAATGAGAAAAATTTAGAGGATCTTATTGCCTTCTTTAGTCAAAGTTTGGAAGGATATGAGGTAAGATACACCTATATTGAAAACCAAGTACTTTCAGTTGTTAGGAGTCTAAATAAGTCTAGGCATATGTTGTCTAACAATAAGATTCACATATTTATACCTCATCCTAGTGTCAAATAATTCATTTTGAGCAGATATTTAAATGAAAAGAGGGCTGGTTGGACCACAAAAGTGATGGAATATGAGGTGGAAATCAAGACAACCAAGCTAGTGAAAGGGAAGGGATTATGTGAGCATCTTGATTCAGATTTGAATGAGAAAAAAGAAGTTATTTTGGAACTCCATGATGACCATATGGTATCTTCACCTTCATCAATGGAAATTTGGACACAAGATATGATCCATTTTCTTCAAACCGGCGAGTGTCCATAAAGCCTAGATAGAGCTAGAAGAAGGTACTTTAGATTACGATCCATTCCTTATGTACTTATTGATGAAGTATTGTTTAGGAAGGAAATTTTAGTTGTGTTATTGAGGTGTATTGAATTAGATCAGATTGATAAATTATTATTTGAGTTTCATAATGGACCAACTAGTGGTCACTTTGCTCTAAGAACCACAGCTACTAGGATTATGAAGGCTGGATACTTTTGGCCTAATCTATTTAAAGACACCCGTGCTTGGGTAATGAAGTGCCAAAAATGTGTTATATTTGATGGTAAACAAAATATTTCTACCTTTCCTCTTCATCCAATTCAAGTTAATGCACCCTTTATGCAATGGCATTTGGATTTCATAGGCCTAATCAATCCACCTTCTAGTACTAGTCAAAAGTGGGTGTTGACTGATAAAAATTACTTTAAAAGATGGTTGGAGGTTGTATCTCTTAAGGATGAAAATAAAAACTCAGTTATAGACTTCTATCAAGGTATAGTAACAAGGTTTGGGGTTCCTTCAACAATAATTTTAGATAATACATTGGATTTTCTTGGAACAAGGACAAGTGAATGGGTTTTGAAACATGGCATCTATATTAGCACCTCATCCAATTAATATCCATAAAGGAATGGACTAGCTAAGTCAAATAATAAGAATATAATAATAATAATAAAGAGGATAATGAAGGAGAATCAAAGGACTCAACATTCCAAGTTGAAGATAACCCTTTAGATTGATAGGATCACACCAAAAAGAGCTATTAAAAACTCGCCATACACACCTTTCTATGGGAGAGAAGATAGATAGAATGCCTATTTCACTTGAGTTACCAAAATTGGACCTCACTTATCAATTATTGATGGATAATGAGAGCATGGAAGTCAGGTTGTGTGAGTTGATGGAGCTTGAGGAGATAAGAGATCAAGCAATGCAAACTAAGAGCTCACCAAGAACAAACAAAGAGATACTTTGATAAGAAATCCATGCCAAGAATTTTCAAAGAAGGAGACATTTTCCTAAAGTGGGATGAAGATAGAGTTAAACCTGGAAGACACACAAAGTTTGATACTTTTTAGAGTGACCCATATGTGATCACACAATGCAAGCAACATAATGCTTTCCAAATCTCAAGGTTGGATGGAGAGGAGATTCATATCCCACTCAATGGGATATATCTCAAAAATTGATACTAAGGTTATCCTCCCTCTTTGTATATAGTTTATTGATTTCCTTGTGTTCTCTAAGTGCTTATGCCCATGTGTGAGTTTTGTCTTGTGTCTTGCTTTGTTTTATGTCTTGCCTTGTCTTGATTTTGTTGGTGTGGTGTGTTTGCTTTGTGTTTATTTTTAGGAAATTTAGTAATAGTTATCTTAAATAATATATTGAATCCATTGGCCCTTAGTAGGATAAGGCTACTGGTCCTTAATATGATATGCATACTACCCCTATGAGTCACCATTTTGTTGACCAAGTTTGACTTTTAGTCAAAATTGGGCACCTGTAGGAATTTTTTTTATTTTAAGGATTTTAAGGGGTCTTAATATATTTTAATATGTAGTATTACTTGTTTTATGATGTCATTTAAGGTCATTTTAGCTTTGGTTTTAGTTGGTTTGGTCAACTTGTCCATTTGGGGTGTTTTAATGTACTTTTAGGAATCATTAAGGAAAATGACACATTTACAAAGGTGATTAATTATCATATTTCATGGAAAATGTCAAATAAGTCTATTTTAGTTTTAGATATGTCAGTGAAATTAGAAGGTTGTAGGTTATCTAATTGAAACTTCAGAAATTAGCTGAAAAAGAGATAAAATGGCACTTGTATAGATTTTTGGGAAGTGTGACACATGGGAAAGATAATGGGGGGGGGTATATTAATCCTTATAAAACTCACATAAATTATTGGTTTGATATTAAATATTCATTTTGATGACAAAAACATCTTGCACATTTCTTGCTCTTCTTGGCAGACTAGAGTGACCCTCAGGTTTTTGCTCAATATGGGAAGTAAAAGAAATTTGAGATAAAATTATTTTGGGAGATTATATTAAACTAGTATACCTTAATTTTCATATATTTATTTTGAATATTGGTTAACTATGTTGTATGAACCATTGCTAATAAGTTGACTGTGCAGATTTGATAGATGTTTGGTGTACTTTATAGGTATTGCTACATTTATGCCAAATATGTATGAATAAGTTGGTGGTTTTTAGATCCATAAGATGTTTGATTAATTATTATATGGTATCCATTCTTGGTTTCATGATTCATGATGTTTGGATGAGCAAAATTGGTCTATCATGCAAGGAGGTGTCACCATGTGTAGTTTCAATTGGAGTGCTTTGATTTGCTTAGTGTCTCTCTCCTGTAGGTGTCTATTTAAATTTTAAAAGAGTGTTATATCATACCCTAGGTCATATTATCATATCATTTATGTTTTAACTTCACCATGTCACTCCTTGGATTGCTTGCTAGCTTGTTCCCCTCTATAGTCAACTCCTTCCACATTTCTAGTTGCAGTATCATGTATGAAATGGTTCATCATGTATATGAGGTTTTAATAGAGGTGTATTAGAATATAAAAGACTTTAAGAGTAGAATTATTTATTTTTTAATGTTTTAGAAAGTACAAAGTTTGATCACATGCTCATATGCCATGCCAAACAACCACTTGGTGTATTTATCTGCTTTTTTTCACATATGTGCAAGTGTCTCCATGTTGTAACATGGGTTTTGAATATTATTCCAAGTTTAAAATGATGGATACCATAATTTTTTAAGATTAACTATGGCATTTGGGTAGTTTTGAGCTAGTTCACCACCATGTTTACCTCAATTCTATGCTCTACCCACATATTCTACCCAAAACATGCATTTACAAGCCCTTGATGATGTCATGATGGTGTAAGGGGAGATGGATATGTGATAAAACTCTTTGTTTTGCTTGAAGTGCATTTGTAAGTTCATCAAAGGCATGTAAGTATATTTTATACTCATGGTTCAAAGTGGTCCACACCCCAATTCACTGTTTGCTTCTCAAAATAACCTTCCATAGTGGGCTGAGCATGAGTTCAGGTGTGTAAAGAAGGAATTAAGAAATTTCATACTTCCTCTTTCCATTTTCATGATAAGAAGGCCTTGACAGACCTATAGAAAACTCTTACAAGACAAAATAATCATGGAATCAAGTTGGAAGGTTAAAGACTGAATTTAGGGATGGAATCCCTAAAAGAACAAAATAGAGATCCAAGAGGTTTTGGTGGACCTTCTAAGGCATGTTTTCAAGGTGTTTTAAGGAATATAAAGGGGTAGAATTTATATCCCTATCATAGGATAAGGACCCTGCCAATTTTGAGAAGGAAAGAACAAGGGGAAGGTGGTTTTGAAGAGCTTCAAAAGTGCCTTAGAACACACTAAAACCAAGTAGTGAAGTCTATAGGATTTTGGTCTAAAAGAGGATCTTCTTCAATAAAATTGGCATACCTTGACTAAACATCACATTTGAATGACTCTAAATGACCCAAATGCACATTTATGACTAAAGGATAATCTTGAAAGGTTTTTATATAATTTATACTCCATACTCACATGCCCTATCAGTACACTATCTTAAAAATGCATCTACAACCAAGGTGGAGTTTGAAGCTTGAAAGAGGTCTCTTCTTGCATAGATGGAGGTTAGGTTGTGTTTATGGTTTCAAAGTATGATTAGAAATTGTATCAAGTTCCCAAGTCTATTTATGAGTTAAAATTATTGATTTTCAACCTATGAGCATCTACAGGGGTCAATAGATGCAAGATCTCTCAGTCATACAGGTAGGGAGGACTAAATTGTGAGATAGGTGCTGGTGAGGCCATTGGCAGAGGTTGTTATGTGAAGTGAAATAGGAAAATTGATGGATCTTGTGTTTGAAAGATTAATTGAGGTTTTAACCTATTATTAGTTCTTAGAACATGCCCATGACCACCTACATGCCTCCTTCAAGAATGAAATGGTAACCTACAGGGGTTAGACAAGTTGAACATGAAAAATGAATGGTTTGTTCATATTTAGTGTGGTTTAGTATATAAAAAGTGACTATTGAATGGATATATAGTGTGGGGAGAGCCAAGGTGGATTCAAAAAACCTTTTCTCATTATAATCCTCCAAATCAACCCCCTGTGATGACCTACAACATAGTCCTAAAAAGGAGGTGTCTTAATCAAGGATAAAGGGCACTATTTTGGTTTCCAATGAAGCTTAGTGGTAGGTAAAAGTGAGAAACATATGTTTTAATCTTAAAAAGTGTTTTAATGATTTTATTTTAATCATGATGAAATGAATGAGAACTCTATTTTTCATCTATAGGTAGGGTTATAAAAAGATATTTCAACCTAAGCAGGGTTTAGTAAGTTGATGCAAAAGATGCCTTGGAGGCTTATAAAGAGGAATATTATAAGATAGACATGATATTAAGCCAATAAAAACTCAAATGTATCTCCCTAAAATCCAAATTGGTTCCAATCAAGGAGATAGTGACCTATAATAGACCCCTACAAATGTGTCTCAGTCCTATAGGTAGGGACCTAGTCTCAATGGCAAAAGGGTGCATTAGTATAATGTTGAAGATCAATCATGATAAGGAAAATGAATAAGTAAATAAATTAACATGTGTTAGAGGTAGTGAGACCATTTTAAGGAATTAAACAATCTTACATAGGGTCTCAGACCCCTATTTTCACCTACAATAAGGTTTAGGCAAGCAAAGACTATAATGAGATATGAACTACCTAGAGAGAAAAAGAAGGTTCCAATGATAATTAGATGATAAAATATGATAAAATAGATGATATGAAATTAAAAATACCTTGATAAGGTGATCAAATTCGCTTCCCACTTGGAAAATGAACTATAAGCCATACAAGGAAACTAGGAAACCTCTTGGTTCAAAGGGTAAGCATAAAGAATCCACTAGGGAGAAAGGTTTTGGATGGTTTAATAAGATAAATGAGCACAATTTGAATGTGGGAAACATTTTTAGACATCATATAGGCATATAATTGGCTTGGAAAGGTCATCCACAATTGGGTTTGGACAAAAATGTAGGAAAACAAGGTTTTTAAGCCTAGTTTTTAGACTTGAGTTGGTTATGTACCTAAATGAGGGAGTCTAACATTAAAATTTGGAATATAGACTCATTATTAATTTAAAAAACTATTAAACCTTTTATTTTTCCATGGGGATGAGGGTTATATCTCTCTATATTGTCTCAAATATCAGCCACTTATGAAAATCAGAACTTTGGCAAGATAAGCAAAAGATGGCAAAATGAGTGAAGGACTTAAGTGTAAGATTTGGGATATTAAAGGAATATTTGGTAATGAGTATGGAATATTTATGGAGGATAATTAACACTCAATAAATATATAAACCTCCAAGATGACCTAATTATTCATGCACACAGTCTAATTAGGCAAGTTTCCACTAAGCCTAATTGATAAAAGAGAGGAAAAGAGATGAAATGTGTGTTTGAAAGGTCATATGACGAATTTTTTAGTATAAGTTAAGTGTATATATGCATAATAAACCATCATAATAATGTTGGAGTAGCCCATGTGGTCCAAACTAGTAGAGGGTATGCCAAGCCCATTAAGCCTTAAGGAGATTTAGAGCCAATTGGAGACTACCTTCATTTTTAGTCATTGATGAGCTATATAGATGATTGGGGCATGTTTATGGAGTGAATTAAGACATTTTTGATATTTTATTATACATGGAAACTTAAAATAATATTGTTTTGGCCTAGAGATAGCTCAAACATGTAGAAAATTGAGGAAATAAGTTCGTTGAGGCATCTTTTGAAGCTCACAACTCCTTGAAAGATATGAATGGGAGAAAGAGGATTTATGAGGTGTTAAATAGGGTCATAAAAAATAATTTTTTGGAATTATTTAGAAACTTGAATTTGCCATCTGTATGAATAATTATTAAAAATAGAAACAATCTAAAACCCTAGTAAAACCCTTAGAGGAACCCAATGGAGAAAACAAGCATGGAAAGAAATTAAAATGGAATATTTTGGTAATAAAAACTATTTAATCATGGAGAAGACTCACTTAGGATCTCACCCATGCAAATAATATGTATGAAACTATATAGACAACATGCAAAATAGTGTTTTTCTCACCATTTTCTATGTTTTGTAGGTTATAGAAGGTTTGAGAAGATAAAATAAAGTTTGGAAGGATGATAAATACATATTATATCTCCATATGTTCATTTTATTCTATGAAAAAACTTCTAAGTGTCATAAATATAGCTCTCCTTTTAGCCAGTCAAAACTGGCATAATGAACACAAGAGTGAAAAGTGTGGAAAACTCAAATGGATATCTTTTTAAGGTGAATTTTATAAGTATAAGACCATGGAGGGTATTTAATGATGTAACTCACTCCCTCCCATGGATTTTAATGGAAAATTAAATGTATTTTTGAGGCCAAGTGTGAGGGGTGATTGAAACAAGGTGTTTTCTAGACTATAGATAGTGATTGCTTCATTACAAGAGTTTACAAAGGATTAAGAATGAAAAAAATGCATGGAATTTCATGATTGAAGGATATAACTCTTATTAAAATCATCATAAATATCTATAGTTAGTGGTGTGATGTTCAAATAGGCCCAAATGATGAGGGAAAGTTTTTGAGCCAAGATAAGGATTTTTGAGACACTTTTCATCAATTTTATGAGTTGTATAGATAATTGGACCTCATAAAATTTCATGTTTCACCTAATTGAGATTTATAATTCAAATTTTAACTAATTTTTGATATTGACACATGTCCATGTGACCTTTGGACTTCTTTTTCCTTGTTCCTCTCTCAAAGGCTATAAATATGGACTCTTTTGGCTCTTTTGAGCAGCTTCTATTGGTTGATGGTTAAACCCTAGATTATTTTGTAATTAAAGGGATCTTTAAGGAATAAACAAGTAATTTTTCATACTAACATGATGTGTAATTGAGTGTTAGTGTAATCTTGTTGGTCTTGTCTAGTAGAAGATCTTCTTTTCTAGCATGTTATCCTTGATTGTCTACCAAGTGTGCAGAAAGGATATTATTTCAGGTCTTTGTTATTATTTTTTTATAAGTGTATAGGTGTATTAGAAGTGTTTTATGAATTTTTTCATTATGTAATAATCTATTAATCTCCTAAGTATCAAATACCTTCTTGAATATAACATATAAAACATTGATGTGACGATGCATATTGAGTTGTGAGTTATGTGTAAGAAAATCTTTATTTGTCATTAAGTAGTATATATTGAGTCAACTATGAGGAGATTAAACATTGGTGCATCACATTTTGGTTGTATTATTTATTTTCTTAACCTTTTTCATCCACAAGTTGATAGGTAAGAAAGTAATTCAAAGAGTGCATCAAGGGAACTAGCCCTTCTAGAGATTCATCTCTCAACATTGTCACCCATAGCAAGAGGGATGTTTCCATTGTGCCACTTGGATGAGGAGAGCTAGGCATATCATCAGGGGTGCAAATCTAAGTGTCAATAGTTTGATAAATACAACTAATTTTTAGTGTGCTTTAGATTTTTACTTGAGGGTCGTTAGTAAAATGCATTAGTATTTATAAGGATGATAGAACTATTTTTTATAAGCACACTTATCATAATGTACATCACTTAAGAAAAATATTCGAATGTTATATGAGATATGAAAAATATCTCAATCATGAGAAGAGTATTTTTGTCATCATGGAAGGTAAGTTTTTTGGGAATTCCATCACAAAGGAAGGTATATTGGTTGACCCTAATAGATAAAATTCTATCTCTAATATTTCAATTCCAAACAAAAAGAAGGAATTAATAATTCATTGGGAAAATCAATTTTGTGAGAAATTTTATTTCTGGTTTTGCTGAGATTGTTAAAAATGTAAACATTATGTTTAAAAATTACACAATGGTAAAATGGAATCCTCAAGAAAAGGTGGAAAATAAACTTAATTCCTTTGTCACTAAAAACTGTAGATATGCTACTGGTAACCCTTGAAATTATATATGGAGTGGGTAGGTGAATCATTTCAAATACAATAATGTTCCCATTTATTTAGGATGTATGCAAGAATATTTGATGACAACTCATTAGACTAAAAAGAAGGCATTTAATCTCTATGAGGCATATCTAGATGTTATTAGGGAAATTGTTGTTTAGGCCTAGGAAAACTATGTAAATGTTGTTAAAGTGATCTACAATTACTCTTAGAATGTGTAGAAAACTCATGCCAAAGATAATATTGCTCCTATTCTTGGGGATCTATGTGAGAAGTGTATTTTGAGGAGGCATGTCTAGTTAAATAAAAAAATTGATGGCCTTGAGATGAATTACATCCAAGTATTGTCAAAGGTATGAACAATTAGCTATAGAATAAGTACTAGTCCTATGAAAATCATAAAAGTACCTAGATGGGAAGACATATGTGTTGGTGGAATATCCACAGGAAGAACTTATCCTTATGATTTTATACTCTAAATTTCTCTTATATGTTATACAGTTATGGATCTCTACATATACAATTAGGAAAGTACACATAAGGGACATGGGCACATGTCTAAGGCATACAAACATAGAAGTGGAATAAAGATAAATAATAATGGCATATTAAAATGCCCTTGAAATAGAATAAGCATAAGAAACACAATCAAGTCTAATCTAGGAAAGATAGAAATAAAAGCATGCATAACTATGTAATACAAATCTATGTAAATGTTAGGATGTACATATACTGAGTCTAACTAGTGATAGTAAAAATAAATCTAATTAATGAGTAGTAATAATTAATATCAAAAAATATCAATGCATACAATAGAATGTATAGAATGCAAGGATATAACTTGGTATTTGAAATTGTGTAGGAGATGCCCTTGAGTGGGTAGATGTATAAAATGAATAAACCTGAACTACTGTATATGCCCCTAGTAGGTAGATAATAGCAAGTTTAAATTAGTGTAGTGGACTAGAGTCCTGTATGTAATCTACAAGCACTCAACATGAATAAGTGAAGCATCTATGTATGATAAAATTAATCATACTAAGTTAACTTGAAATATGTAATAACTAGAAAGTAGTAGAAATGTAAACATAGAAATGCATACAATCTATAAATTTTGTGTTTTTTGAGTAATATTTGAATGTTTTTATATTTTGACATATTATATTATTTTTGTATTTTTATGGATATAAGCTATGTATAATGAAATGAAAATAAACTATGTACAAGGAGCGAGAGAGATAAGGAAGTATGTGCGAGAGTAGGAACCATAATAACTAATGAGTCTCATGGGAGACTCACTATTAGATTGGTTTATGTCGAATAGGGGAATTGTGATCATGCATGTAGTGTGAAAGAGAAACTATGATCCCATAATCTATTGTGGTGTATAATATATGTCTGAAGCTACCTATGTAGTGATGCTCTGAAGCTATGGGACTGATTGTGATGCTTTGTGAACTATAGGGGTCTTAAGAACCCATATGGTAGGAGAAAAAGCTGTAGGTGATGTAGGTTCCCTATGTGAATAACCCCTATAATCTAATAAAACCAATCTCAACATGAACTAAGTAGAGGAAGGTCACCTAGAATCAATGACATATATCTAATGCAGGGGTATATCTAGTAATGGTCTCCATAGGAGAGTATGTCTACATGTTGATACCATAGGATTAAACGTAACCTACACTGATGTCTCTACTAAACTTTGTGATGTATATATAGAAGATTTACTCTCAACTATAACTGATAGTCATGTAATATTTGGTAATGGTGTTGGAATTGTAATTAGTGTCTATGCTAGAATTGTAGATGGAAACTATGTTAGAAATGCCTATGGGATGGGTATAGGATACTCATATGAAATACCCTCAGCCTTAACTACTTGATTGGAAAGTATGTACTTAAGGCATTGGTGTAATATAAATGAGATGGCTCAAAAATACTATAACCATGGCCTACCCAATAATATATTGAATACACCTACACTAGCTACTACTAGGAATTGAGTGGCTATGTGTGTTGGTCTAACTTGTAATGGAAATACAATCTCCTAGATGGATCTCTCAATGTGGCCATTGGGTCTATTAATGACTATATATGTAAGGAATATATCCCACTCTATGTAACCCAAGTGCTATAAAAATTTCATAGTGCACATGCTTATGCTTGACCCATTGTCAACCACAACACTTTGAATATGATGGTGGTCTATGTATGCTCATATGAAGAGTGCATGTAAATCTATGCCATCATCCATAATTTCCTATTATGAAAATGTGATAAGTGGTCTAGGTGGATTGTAGTGTGATACATGCCAATAATGTTACACACTTCTTTGTAACTATGTGATATGAATATGGTTGTGGATGTGCTTGGTATGTATAGTGAACACATGATGTAACCCATACCTCATTAGTTATATAATTTGGGAATGGATTTAAAAAAATCTTCAGTGCCTTAGCCTTTATTTTTTTCTATTTTTGTGCCTTTATGGGTGTGCCCACATCAGTTATATTAACCTCAATTAGATATTGTATCTTGTGCTCTAAGATAATGCATCTAATTTTTGTGTGGCTTGGTGACCTATGATACTCATAGAATGTATTTGAATTGTAGTTAATTGGAAGACATTGTGTCATATCAAAATATTTAATGGGAGGGAGAGATATGACATCACATTCTAAGAGATATTATAGAACCTATGCTAGTGACTCTAGAAGATTAGTGAAGACTCTATGTTGAGGAGTGAATAAAACCAATCTAGGAGATGGCTCATTAGCTGTGTTGACTATGGCCTTTTGATCACTTTTGTTCTCTGTGGCCCTTACCTTGTATGGATGTTTTTTTAACTCTTAATAGTTGATTGTAATCCATTTTTTTACTTGATTTTTCCCATTGATAATACCTTAACCTCTCTTTCTTTAGATGTGTGGCACAGATTGGTAAATGTAGGAAACCTCTTGAACAAGATAGCTTCATACAATGCTAGCAGAAGACTTTGTTTAAATATGTTTTAAAGCTCTATATTTGCCATGGGGCTAGTCAATTTGGCTAATATTATCTTGTATCATAAGACATAATATATGGTATGCTCATTCAAATTTTTATTTAAGTATGCCACTTATGCATATGATATCTTATCATTGATGTTTTTAGAGAAGTGTGCTAGGAACATGCTGGATAAAGGATTGAATGCTGTGATATATTGATTTGGTAAAGCATAGAACCATTTTAAGGCATAATCCTTGAGGCTGAGTAGAAGTAAATTTGTAATAAGCTAATCATTGGATACATAGTCTAAACATGATACATGAAAAACTATGAGATGATGCTCTAGGTTACCCTTGCCATCATATAACGTAAGCTTAGGTGCCACAAAAATGGATGGAAAGGGAGTTACCACTATGTAATGTATTAACGGTGTATGTAAGATAATGTTAGAATCCAAGGCATGTGATGGCCTAGTGGATCCCTTATCGATATGTAACACTTTATACTATAGAGTATAAATCTCATGAATAAAAGATTGTACATCTAGAGTGGAGGAACTAGCCATAAGTAGCATAGCTGTCACTAATGATTGTTGAATAACAATCTTAGTTTGTGTTATCTAATTTGGTTGAGTTGGCCCCACTGGAGTTGTAACAACATTATTAACTAGGGGAGTTGAAGATTGACCATTGTTTTATTCTTGATTTCCAATATCATTTGTAAGATATGTCTATTATCAAGGGATTATTCTCTAATTATATATCTGAAGCCCAATAATATGTCATCTTTTTTCATAATTATGTCATTATTGTTAAGTGGATGGAGAGTGTCCTGATTCTCAATGTGTACCTCATATTATTCTTGGTTGTATTATTCATCTTTGGATGTATTGTCATTAAAATCCACATAATCATGGTGTGAAGGATTAATAGCTAGAGTTGTAATAGGTTCCTTGTCCATGTTATAGGTTAAAATAGCAAGAATCTGAATATGCTCTATAAGAATGGCACCTAGTCTATCACTTCTTAATGGAAGAGATATAGATTTTTAGATGGCATATAGTAAACAAATTAGAATAGAGCTCCTAAAATAGAATATATGAATTCTAAAAAATTAATAATTAGTGAAAATAGGAAAAAAAATATACAAACCCTCAGAGCATCTAGGGTTAGGGTTTTTTGAATCCAAGGTTTTTTTGCACCAATTTAAATTATATGTAAATAAATTGAAACCCTAATATGAAATTGATTTAATTAGCTAGGTTGTCTAAAAAAAATAGAAGTATACATCCCTGATTTATTGCACAAAAATTGGAATTAATACAAACTAGGGTTTGAAGCAATATTTGAACTAAGTCAGGTTCACCAAATGATTAACCTTTTAAGGGTTTACATATGTAGTTAATAAGTTAGATTAAAGGGCTGAGATGTCTAAATTAGTTAAATGATATGCAATAATTAAACACTGATTTGTTATGGATTTTGACTTCTTTTTAATTTATAAAAATAGTAATAAATATGCATAAATAAAGACTTTTATAAAGTGACTGTCATGAAAGATCTAGGTTTTGAAAACTAGGTTTTAAATAGGTTTGAGTGTCATCAATAGGGTCCCTGGGTCTAATTGCTTAGTAGACAATAACACCCCACCTAGATTGAAGTACCATACTACTATAGTGTCCTTAAAATGGCACTCATGTCATCTTTGTAAGATTGTTCCTATTTTTTGGGAACACCATGCATATGTTCTTGGGTCCTATTCTTATTTGCATGAAATCTAAAACTCTATATTATGCCTAGAAAACATGATTTAATGTGAAAATGCTAATCCTCCTTTCAAGTATGGCATGATCTAAAACTATGTGTTTGTTAGTAGGATAGGTTGGACATCTTCAACACCCTGCTATGAAGAGAGTTGCCTATATTCCAATACTCTAAGGAGGATCAAGCCCAATGTAGTTCTCCCACCCAATGCTTAATATAAATACAAGTGAATGCTAGAATGAGAGTGGTCTTGAATGTATTAAGTGTGCTTGAGATTTAAAATCTTTGAAATATAGGCTTAAGGTAGTTATAAATAGTAGTATGTAGAAGTAGGGAAAAATAAGGATCAAACACCTTAATTTTGCTCAACTTGTTTCTTATTTGGATAGGATTTTGCATCTATTTTCCATCTAATGAATAGAGGTCAAATAGTCTTGTATTTATAGAGATTCATAGATTGTGTGGATAATAAAATGTTCTTAGGATAATCTTAGGAGAGGCACACATTTGACAATGTATCCATTCGAGAGAATTAGTGAAAGGGACACTAACACCAAGTTGGGGACACTAGCTCCTTGTGGATTTAGTGTCCTTAATGTGGTGCTAGTGTCCAACTGGTACAATGCTGGACATAATGGGTTGGGATCTGGGAATGATGTTCTAGGACTATTTTTGGAATAACAAAATATGTCTATGGTTTGCATAATGGTTGAAAAAGTGAGGTAAACGCTCTAGGATAGGTCTAAGGCTAAGATAGGAATAAGCTATCTCAAGCAACACTCTTAGCATCTAAAAACCACTTTTTAGGTGATTACAAATAGTTTAAAGTTATATTATTATATGTAATAATAATATATCACATATAGATTTGTGAGTCTTAGTAGGGATTTGGTTGAGATCTTGTTGGAGATAATATCTCCATGATTATACGAAAAATCTTTCCTATATATATGTGTAATGATCAAATCAATGTAATAGAGAAATATATTATTATTATGTGATTAAAAATATTCATCAATATTTATGTGTTTGGATCCTCTACATGATTTAAATCTACATATAAGCTATTCATAATACTTAACATTGGTGTTAGAGCCATTATCTATTGAAGGTTACAATGTGAGTAATTCTATAGTACATTTTAATGTGAGTCATGTAAAGTATTTAAGGATAAATCTATACACAAGTATTTGGATGTACAATCTATTCTATGAGGTTCAAAAATTTGTTTTTCAATCTTAAAGATTTTTGTTGAAGGGTTTTTTTCCAGGGTTGCATAGGAGTTATAAACTATATTTTTATTGTAAATATTTTACATCAGTTGAGACTTTTCATACTTTAGTTCCCATTCCTAGAGCACATTTCCTCGCTATGTATTCAATCTCAACATTAGCTACACACTATTTCACTTAGTGAATATCACATTATATCATATAGAAAGAACAATCCATAATTCACCGTCCATGAATCTCTTCTAATCATTAGTGTATGATCCATAGTTGTTTCAATGTGATTTATCTCTGTGTGTCTACTATTTTGAATCTAATGTCATCACATGGGTTTTTGTGGAGTCTTCTCATCATACACTATAGCAATTTTCCATCAATCCTACATTTTTTACTTGTGAGGGTTTCAACATCTTCATACAACCTATGTGTGAAAAGTTACATACATTTGAATCTTCTACTTGACATCAACTATTCCAAGCATCAATTGGTATTATCTTCTGATTAATAGATGGTGGAATTTTGGAGAGATCAATTGGTGATCTCCTCTTCAACCATTGTGTTGAAATTGGTGAATATAAAATTGATTATTCTCTATGATTTTTTTACCAGTTACGACCCATTCAGTTTTATGGTATGTCAAAGTAATTTGTGATTTTCTTAAGTCAAGTCATATTTTTAAAAAAAAGAGGGTTCAATAGTTTGTGTCTATTATTTTTAGTTTTGTTAATTCTAAAATTTAATATTTTTATTACTTTTTAATTTTATTAATTTTAAAGGTATTATTAGGTATTTGATAATTAATTTTTTAAGACTATGTACATCAAAAGAGTTGTTATTAAAAAGTGTGTCAACATTATAAAAGTCTTTTTGAGTCAATTGTTAAGTTATCAAGTTTTTATATGTTTTAAGTGTCATTGAATATTTGAATCTTTAAAAAAGTCTTGTCAAGTAAATTAAAGATTATATTATCTATAATTAGTTGTTATTGTTTAATTTGATTATGTTAAAAATACAAAATGTCACGAGTGAAGTTTTAGATTATTTTTTATGCCAAAAAAATTCAAATTCATTTAGGCTTAGGTGTCATGTAGAGTCATTGTCAAAAATTGTAAAAAAAAAGGCCTCTAGATGCATTATTACTTGTACATGATGGTCAAATTATGGGGATTTATCTTCAAAATTTTCATTCATATGAGATTCAAGACTTCATCGGTTGAGTAAGCAGCTTCACATGAATTGATTTAAAGGCAATTAAGGAAGGAGTTCAAACAATGACTTCTCATCTATCATCAATGACGATGCTACACTTATGGTATGATGATATTTATTTCAGTTGTGTGGTGTGGATTTTTATTTTTTTAGTTTTTTAGTGTGGTGTGAAAATTAAAATATATGTGTATTCTTGTTCACTTGTGAGTATTCCTTATGTAACTCCTTTTGTAAAAACATTATAAAATATTGATCAAAATGTATTGTAACAATCATGATGTAAAGGCTATTGGTAAACCTATGAAAAACCATTTGTGCAAGGTTATTGGTAAACCTAAAAAACAAATTGTGTAAGGTTTTTGGTGAACCTGGAAAACCAATTGTGTAAGGTTTTTAGTGAACCTAGAAAACCAATTGTGTAAGGTTTTTGGTGAACCTAGAAAACCAATTGTGAAAGTTTATTGGTGCATCTGCAAAACCAATTGGGTAAGGTTGTTGTTCATAGTGAGGAAAATAATTAGTTAGAAGATCATGAGTACATAGAGGTGGAAAGTTAAAATTATAGAATGGGATATATTTTACCATGTAAAAACTAGGGGGGGAATGTTGAGGATTAGTATTTACATTGGGTAAATAGTACTTATAGTTTTGTTGTTAAATAAGTTAGTTATTAGAATATAATACTTTAGAGTTATATTATTGTATGTAGCAATAATATATTGCATATGGATTTGTAAGTCTTAGTAGGGATTTGGTTTAGAGTTTGATGGAGAGAAGATATCCATGATTATAGGAAATATCTTTCTTATATATATGTGTAATGCTGAAATGAATGTAATAGAGAAATATATTATTGTTGTGTGATTATAAATATTCATCATTATTTATGTGTTTGACTTCTTTGCATGATTTAAATCTATGTATAAGATCTTCAAATACCTAACAATATAGATCAACCCATGTTATTATTCAGACATATTTAATGGGGTATGATCACCTTATTCTTCATTGTCTCATGAATACAAGCTTTATTTACATACAGATAGGTGTATTCATTCATGTATATTTCATTTTACATATTTTCAATTTTTACACTTTTTATTTTACATCATAATTAAAAAATGAATTCTACATGTTTCATTGTAGGATTACATGGATCAATGCATATCACATAGTACATACTTAAGAATGCCCATCACACTTATCCTCGGGTATCACCTTCTATTCTTTTATTCTATCAAGTCCATTACTAGAATAAAATGGGGTCAAATGTACATACTCATATTTGGTATTAGACACCTAACAATGTGTACTTTTATAAAACCTTAACCTTCTTAACTTATACTCATATACATGACTCTTATTCACCATTCTATCATATATGGGATTCACCCATACAAATTGTTATTACTCTTACACAATATCTTTATAGTATCTTGCAAAATAAATTAATATCATTGTTAAACTATCCCCTAGCCTTACGACTATGTTCTTATTTTTTGATAGATTTGCACCTCTAAGACAAGTTTGTTGTTATAGACTTTTCCACTTTGGGTAGATTTATCCTTGAACCCTTTAATGGCTAGTTTTCTAAATTAAAATTGTTATTAAGGTAAGCCTATATGTTCGGATGTAAATTTAGAGGAAATTAATAAAAGAGTTAGTTATTAATCATAACATGCCTAAACATTTATCTAGCTATTAATTTATCAATCACTCACTAGAAATACATCTACACATTGAAAGAAATTACCTAAAATCTCCCAAATGTGAAACTATTCAAACGACAAATCCATGAGCTAGGTCTGAAAAACAATTCTAAGGTCAAGTCATAGATTTTCAAGTGTTGAAATCTATACACAAGATTACACAACATATTAGTATTACATAATGTTTCACACTCAATTATGTGGAAGAAATATGTTTGGTTTAAATTCCTTCTTGAAAGTATTGGATACATGGCTCTATGTGATAACATAGTGGATAAAAATGTAGTGGTAAAAATGTAGCATGACAAAAATGTAGTAGGATAAAAATGTCGTGAGGACAAAACATAGCAAGGAAAAATGTAGCAGTATTGGTAATGTCACAAAAATGTTGCAAAGAGCATAATTAGGATATTTTAGTCATTATCATATTGTTTATTTTTGTCTAGTTCATTTTGGTGAAAGTATTTAACATTTCATGGTGAAAAAGTAATACACCAAATTTACAAGAAAAATAATAGAGAAAAATGTGATTTCATGAGGTTGAAAGTTGTGTCATCATGTATGTGAGCACATCTTTTACTATATTTTGTTCCTACGATGTTTTGTCTTCACTACATTTTTACTATGTTTTATCATCACTACATTTTTCATGCTATGTTTTTAACAGCTACATTTTTTTTCACTCATTTTTTGATGGATGTTGGATACATAGGCAAAAATTAGTCATGGTGGGGTGGATAAGGTTATCTTAACCCTTCCCTTTCATCCATTTTCTTAGTTTTATAGTTGTTTTATAATACATACTTAGGGTTTGAAGCAAAGAGAAGGAAATTAAGGATATTCATGCCAACTTGTAGACATCATAACATTTAATTTTGAGTGACCCATATATGTTATGGGTCACTCAAAATTAAATGTTATGATGTCTACAAGTTGGCATGAATATCCTTAATTTCCTTAAAACTAACTATGTGTAGATAGAAACATAGTTTTGGATATTGATGAATCACATGCCTACTTCAATATATTTTTTAGTGCCATAAGTTAGCCATTGTTAGATAATCAATCAAAAAATATAATTATTAATAACTTTTTGTACTTACGATACTTAGCATATGCCACTTGTCATATCATTGAAATTTGTTTCAAACTTTTACATTTATATTCATGTTAAAACATAATATTTAGTAATATAAATTCACATACTAGTTTTTATCCTATTAGGGTTTGTAAATCCAAATTAAGGTAAAAAAATGTTTTATCTATTTTTTTATTAATATAACCTTTAATGACATAAAATTTTAAAATAAATTAGATTGTATAACATGTATAATTATTCAAAAAATTATAACTTACTAAACATGGAAACTTGTTATTTCTAGAAAACACTCAAAGAATGATGTACTTAACTTGTTTCAGGTCTATGTAAGTATTTAGAGGGATGATTTTGTCCAAAATAATCTAAAATAATCTTATAAATTCTTGTATATGGAAACATAGAGTATACGCATGTTTAGACAAGTATGATCTCCCTAGTTACCTATATAGTGTGATCCTACCTAATCTACGAACATATGGGTCACTCAAAATTAAAACTCGCAACAAACATATGGTAGTCAATGCCAATAAATTAAAAATTTTAATATAAAATTTAAATTTAAAAATTAAATATCAAGGAAGGAGGACACTTATGTATTTTTGAAAACCATGTAGCCCTTGAAATGTTTTGGATAGTATGCTTCCTTTTTTAGTCATTGGATAAAAGTGTTTTTTGTTAAATCACTTGGACATTAGTTTTTCTTAATGAACTATGGATAAATTAAGGGTGGTCAAACCCCAATTTTGTATAACTATGCAAGCCCTTGGATTTGAAACATAACATGCCCCAACCTTTATAAATGTGGGGATAAGTATGCAATGTGCTGATCCAAATAAACAACTTTAATAGTGGTCACTACAAAATGTGTAAATGTGGATGAATCAATTCACACCCCTTTGGAATTGTGACAATTCTAAAATTTTATAGCATGTATTTGTATGAAATAGTATCATGTCTCATGAATTTTGAGGTGTACGTAAGTGTATTAAATATTATCATGTCTCTTGAATCTATACCAATAAATAAATAATTTTATACATATATATGCTGACTTTGTGAGCCTATATCTCAAATGTGTTTATATGTGCAAACCTATAATTTATTCTCTTTTAATTCTATACATATCGCCATGTAGTTTGACTCAAGTGTGTATGAATTTATACTCAATTATAAATAAATCAATTACATGTGCATGGAATATGTCCCCATAATTTTTATTAATGTGCCAATATTTTACATATATATCTGAACTCATATGATATCTTAACCATTCTAAATCTCTAAAATCTATAATCTGATTTTAGAATCTATTTTTTTTGGTTCATGGAGATTCATGTCTCTATCACAATCCAAATATAATTACACCCTTTTGAGAGTAGGGGTTTGTCATACAAATTACTCATCTCAAAAGAAATTTTAATTGTATCATGTCATGTATAAATATAACATCATGTACAATCATGTAAACACGTGGAGAGTATGTCATAATAATAATGTATATTGCATCAAGGAATGTATGTAATTATAGACACTATAATTTTGTATATTATATATGATGTATTTGGTGTCAAATGACCTTTTTATATATATCCTAAATACCCCTATCCTAAATTTTAATTATTTACCATCAGCCACTAGATAATTCATTTTTACAAGTTACCATTTTACCTCCCTAACCACCTAAATTTATTTCCAACATAGGGAATCTTAATTTTTTAACCATCTTACCCACATATAACCCCATCCTCAAAAACCTCATGCTTATAAACCCAAATTTTCCTATGGTTGGAACAAACCAACACTGATAAAATCATCTACTACCAAAAAGGGTAAATCATTACTGATTCTCTCATGATCGATGTTAATTCTCTCAATTGACATTGATCCATTTATAGCCAGCCAACCCTTTGGCTCAGGGACCATGAAATTTAAACCTAAAAATGCTTCTTAGATTTTTTGAGAACTAAGGAGACTTTACTATATCAAAATTCTACTACCCAAAATTCCCATCCATCATCATGGGCTTGAAGGACCACTTGAATTTGTGGGAAGAAATCCATTCTACCCATAACTCAGTTCAAGGTAAGTATAATCTAGTTATTTCATTTTTTTATTAATATTTTTGAATTTTATTGCTTATTCAACCCATAGAATACATCATACATCCCTCTATTTTCTTATCAATATCCTCTATTACCCAATAAGTCTCTATTTTTAATTAAGTACATTTTTGAATAGAATCAATGTCGATTCATCTGAATCATCACCGATCCTACAGAATCAACACTGATCCTATAGGATCACAATCAATCCACTATACTTGGTTTTTAAAACTTGAGCCTTTTTATCCTAAGAAATCATTCTTTAATCATCCTAATTTTTTATCTTTTCAGACATGACATTATTATGTAGATGACTCTGCCCAAAATTGTGCATGATGTCATTAATATTACTGATTTGCCCATTATATCTCAAACCCTTTTTTTTGATCAGAGTGATATAGCCTTTGAGTTATCACTTTTTTATATTGTTTACTCTCCCTAAATTGAAGCCACTTCTGATCAATTTGATGTTATACAAGAGGATGTGAATGTTGCTACAATTTATTGGGATGAATACTTTGCTTATATTGATATCTTAAATGAAGATTGGATTATAATAATTATTATTATCACATCTTTATCTTTTGTAATTTTAAGTTTTATTTATCCAGTTAATTATGAAAATAGTGAGTTGACATCCACTTGAGAAAGTTCATAACTTCTAGGGACTAGTTTCTAACTAGGAAGCTCACCCATCTATCTATTAATCTATTTTTATCCAGGTTGTTTATTTGTGTGTAGGTTATTCTTCCAAGCTAAAATAATGTTCCCTCATTCAATATATTCAAGTGATTCACAACAATTTTTTTATCTCTAGGTATTATTCATAGATATTTCATTTAATTAAGTTTTTAGTAAGTTGATTAAATTAAATGTAAAAATGAAAAACTACTATAACATTTTGGCACACCTAGTAGGACTCCTAAGGTCTCATTTTTCTTATTGTAATTCATTATGAATTTATCAATTCTTATCCTTTTCTCTTCATTATTGTCTTCATTCAAAATAAAAATCCAAAATTATTTTTAATTTCCTTTTTAAAAGTTGAAAAGAATTGCATCCATTTCTTGCTTAGGTAATTCATATAGAATAATCTAGTTGGTTAAATTTATTGTAGTAATCACTTCTTTCACACACATACCAAACCACTTACATAATTAAATCATCAATAAATTAACATAAGGGAACCAACAAAGATTTCGTCACCTAGTTATATCCTTCATCCCAACTATCCTAATTGGATTTCATCACCAAGGGGAGAACCAACTCATAATACTGACTGAGTATGAAATCTAGTTATTTGATACATATTGTCTAAGTACCTAACACCATTATGCTATGGTGTGTGAAGTGAGGGGGTAGGCCCCAATATCAAGCCACATATAAATTCTAGTACAAAGATATTTTGAGCATAAACAAACCTGAAACCATCTCTAGATTGCTATTTTTTAGAACATTTGGTAACCTTTTTTTTTCTTATCATACTTTAAAGGTAATTTCCTTAAAAAGTAAAATATTTTTAGGTACATCTTGTAACATGTGTGCCTTTATTTTTCACTAAAGATGAATTGTGTGCTTTTTGTTTTTATTTCTTGCTTTTCCTTCATCACTACATGGTTTTGACATGGCAACAGTTGCTAAAGAAAATTGAATCCCCAAATTCATCCTTGTACATGGAGAACTCTCTTAGTCCTCCTACCTCCCTTGAGTCTAGGGGGAAGGTATTCCCCAGTATTAGACTTAGGGTGATCCTAAATTTGCCACCATATTGGATAGTAATCTAATCATGCTTAATCATTTCCATATCACCTAAGTTATCCACATTCCTCTATCCCCCCAGACATAATTTTTTGGGAATGATTTTGGTATGCCTCTAAAGGAAGGTGAAGGGTTCACTACAACTATGGTATCCTCCCACAACAATCCTCCCCTGACAAGTTCTAACACTAACACCATGAAACCTTTAAGCAATCCACCTTTGGTGACATCCAGTGGTCTATCTCCAACTAGTACCCAAGATTAGAATATCATCACACCTAAACTTATGTATATTCTACCTCTTACCACCACCTCAAAAATTAGTTATCTCAATCCCAATAACTCTCCCACCTATCCAAACTAGTGTACCTTTAAATCCCAAAAATTGGCCTTTGTAAAAAGCTCCCATGAGTCAACCTCCTCAAAAATATATCTCATTGACCACTCAATACATATCTCCCTCATAAGATCTTGGGTACACCTATATACCCTTACAAGCCCCAAAATATGTGACAACATCTCAACTAATTATGACTACCTTAGTTGGTTACCTTTTATTGTATCTCTTTTCCACTCCTTTTCCTTCCTATCAACTTATACAATAGAATGTATTGGGGGGTGTTCCTCAATACAATACCCAACTAGACCCCATGAGTATCCTTATGAATATTATGGCCAATTTGAAAGCTTTTGCCTCTAGGTAGAAAAATATGCTCACTTATGAGCAAATCTATAATGAACCTATCAACCCAACTATACCCATTAGACCATATTCTTTGTAGTAGGAGCTTATAAAATTTATAAAGTTTCAAAATAAGGAAGATCACCATTATCACACTCAAGCATTCATACATGATTGCTATGTTATAGCTCATGATGATGCACTTCTTCTCAAAACCTTTCCTATATCATTAGATAGACCATCCTTAGACTGGTACAGTTAGATTCCTTAACATTCCTATTATATTTTGGGTATCTATCCCAAATATTCTTAGAGCACCTTTCTATCAACATCATAAAAAAAGTGACTATCACTGACCTCTATGCCATCAGATAGTTTGATGATGAATCTATCACTGATTTCATGGCTAGATGGAGGAGTCTCATAAACCAACTCACCTTTTCCCTTCCACAACCCAAACTAATTGAATTATTTATGAGATCATGTGCTAAACATATCTCATTGTTGTTATGGATTCAATCCTTCAAAACCTTTGATGAGGCCTTTTGATGGCTTGCAAACTAGAAATTAGAGATTTGAAAGAAGGGAAAGTGGAATTGCATAGTAAAAACTTTAAACTTGATCCCTCTAATGGGACTAAAAATAATAAAAACAAATGATATGATAATGCAATAATATTAAAATCAATACCATCACAAATAAAAATCCAATCTAAGCCATCTACCTCTCAGGTATAATCCTAAAAACCATTAACATGTTTTCCTCTATGATAGTACACACCTTGAGGAGAGTATTATGTGTCTGTCTTAATTTAAAAAAAAAATCATCTATCATCAAAATTCCTCTGGTGAGACCTCTTGATGACTCTTACCCTAAGCCCTACTAGTTTAAGGAAAATGAATTTTGTACTTACCACCATGTAATAGGTCATGATGTCAGTATGTGTCACTATTTAAAGGGTCTAGTACAAAACCTTATTGATCAAGGGGAATTACTATTATATAACCCTAACACTCTCCCTAATTATTCCATAGACATATTTAGGTAATCATTCCCTAATCATGATCTCACATCTAATTCTATACAAGCTAATTCAAGATCCACCTTAGACTATGAGACCTGTGAGATCAGTACAATCCATGATCAAATTTTACCTAAATAAGTTGGTAGTAATTCTATCCTTTATATAATTATAAGAGATGCCTTAAAACCCTTTTAATTAAGTGAAGTTATCTAAAAAAATCAATTAAGCTTTTAGGATCTCATTATTTGGGATCCAGTTGAGGAAAAATTATCTAAAAACATTCAAGCTGATCAATTAAAAATAAAGGAAGAAGGAGCTATCAAGAAAAAGGCTTGTTTACACATTCCAAAAGATATGCATACCATTCCTCATATCTTCTTAATACCTACATGTAGCATACCCATCCCCTCTAGCTTATTCCCCCTTGAGGAGACTATTACATTACCTCAAACAAACTTATGACTAGCTCCCCTCATAACTCAAAAAGAGCTAAATATTAGAGAGATTAAGGGGAAGAATATAAGTACCAAAAAAAACCTTAGGGTCTCATGAGGTAAGTCCTTGTAACATCCTCCTATTAGGATTGAACTTCCTATAGAGTATGTTGACCCTAAATATTTGAATAAGTATTGTTCCATTTTTGGTGCACAGTATGGAGGGACCATTGTCCATTTTTTATGAAAGTGCTAGCACAACACATGAGGAACACGGAGTGGTAGGGCCATGGATCATATCTTAATTTCATGGAAGGTGATGGGCATGGAAGGATAATGGAGTAGGAGACCCAGTGTGAGAGAACCTAGTCAAGAGAGAACATGTCACGAGGAACTCAACAACAAAAGACTCAAAACATAAGTGAAAGATTAAGAGAGTATGTGGGAAGTGAAGCACAAGGGATGTGGGAGGAGTTAGAAGAACAAATAAAATGGGATTATTTGATCCCACTGATTAGAGGTTCTTGCATTAGCCTATGAAGAATAGAACATTTGGCCACCAAGATATAACATAGAATGAGGATCTAAGGGCGAAGAGACATGAGTCTTTCAGAATAATTAATTATAAGAGCCATGAGTATTAGTTTATTAGGAGTTATGTGACATATGTTCATAATAATTATAATTATGACACTTGGTCAGGGAAAAACAAGTATAAAAACCCTTGTAATCATTTACATGTGTGGTCTTTTAGAGAATTAGATATAACATCTTTGTTTTGTAATTCACTAAGTAATTAATGAAAAGATAGTGTTTGCTATATCATGTGATAAGTCATGAAAAATTCTAATTTTTGGATGAAGTATATGGTTTATTTCTAAGTCATGGGAATCTTTTTCTTTTGTCACTACTATTAGATAGTAATGGTGATCCTAGTTATAGTGGTAGACAAATCTATAATAATAAGGATAATAGTAGTATATTTATGGTATTGAATAACCTTTTAAGACTTGTGTTACAAAAGATGAAAAAACATACAACATTGTGTTTTAAAGCCTTTGGTAATTGGTCTTTCACTACATACTTCAGGTGAGTGCATGAAACTTACCTCTCGTGTGATAGGGCCAATGCTCTATCTTGTTGGGAAGAAGCTTCAACACCAAAGTAAAACTAATTAAAAGAGTCCAAAATTTTGGTTCTATTTTTGGTATTTGAAGCAATTAGAGCATAATCATGTGAAAATGTTTGAGCATATCACACTAAATAATATTGAAGAGTGGGTTACCAGTGTCAAAGACAACTTTGTGATCTTGTATCTTGAACTGGGAGTTTTTGTGTAATAGTGGGTAGAGAAAAATCTCTATAGTTCTCTACATGAAACCTTATTTTTTGAGGTCTTAGTTCTCTTACATTCTTATATTCTAGCATATTCTCAAGGACAATCTATAAATATTGAGAGAAGGCAACCTTGGACACTTTAATGGTAGAGGAGTTTAGCATGAATTGGAGTTCCCTAGATGTGAGTGGTTAACTTTTAGAGGAGATCTGTTTGGAATAGTTACATTTTGGAATACATGGTGACCACCTATTCATATCCTAAGGAAGCAAAGTTATAATTTACATGAGAGATGAGGGGATGCTATCTCTCATTATTTGATTTTAAAATTAAGAAGCTAATTATTTACCTTGGATTGGAGACTCTCCCCATGGAGGGCTAAAATATCCTATGCATGAGCCATACATTTGGAAGGGGAGACTACCAGTTGATTGAATATTGTGGGTTAAACATGGTAGCAAGCTAGTGAGCATTATATAAATGGAATTATGATGAAACTTGGTAACAGATCATAGGAGTTAGTGGTACAAGAAAAGATTGAGAAACCTTGAAGAGTGTTATGAAGAGCCACAGGGAGGTGGATATGCATGAGGGACCCATCATTTTTGAGTTACATTTTTTTCCACTTCTATCCTATGAAAGAGAACTGAGTTAGACTTCAATAATTGAGGAACCAAGTACAAATCAACTAGGCTCCCCCCACCATAGTGCATGCTCATGCCTTTACATTGAACATAATACATATATCAAATTGGAAGATAGATAGTACAAAATTAGAAACTGAATAGGTATATGATACTAAAACTAGGACATTAGGAAATCATTCAAAGTATACATTATCTTTTCTTTTTTAAGGGAATTATATGGCACAAATTGGGATACCTAGTGGAATTGGTATTCAAGGATAGAATATAGGACCAAACTTTGGAAACTAAACCTTTACCATGCCTCTTCTCATAGACACTGCTACTGGAGGCATTGGAGGAGGATTAGGAGGAGGAAAACTCCTTCCTCATGGGATAGGAACTAGATCTTCCTAACAACCACCCACTCAACCACAAACCATTATAGTCTACTATGAGATGACATTGTATTTACTTGAATACCTAGGGGTAGAGAATGTGGCTGAACATGTCCATAGGTAAAAACTAGTTTGGAGGGTGTTAGGCATCATGTCTTCTAAACATAAGGCTACTCAATTTACCACTACACTTTTAGAGTATGTACACAATCTATATCAAAATTTCAAACCTCAACAAGTGGTGATTAACTATGGCTAGCTTAAAGCAACTTTCCTATAATAATTTGACATTCTTGAGTTTGAGCAGCAAAGTATAGCAATAATGAAGGACATAAAGTAAGGACTTATAGAGAGCATGCATGAGTATAATGCATGATTCAAAACCTTACTTTCAAAATTTTCATTTGAAATAAATCCTACTCAACAAGCACAATGGTTTGTGTGAGGCTTATTGTCACCTTTTTGATGAACTCTATCACAAAGAACATTCACAAGCACATACGAGGCTCTGGAAGTTGCCCTTCACATTAAAGTGGTTGGAAGCATGGATACCAAGATTAGTCCCTTTATAGAGGCAAAAATAGCATCCATGACATCACAACTTGAAAATTTGATGGAAAACAATGCACATGAGATGTGTAGTGGCATCTGGTATACTAAATATGAAACTAAAGGGCATATAAAGAATAACTACCCATTTAAGAACATCTATCCAATACTAAAATAAGCTTGTGAGATATGTCATGAGGAAAATGATGTCTATTATTTTCCACTTTTATAGTGGGATACAAACACTAAGGTGTCTAAGTATTTTAAGATTTGTGATGCCTACACCCATGACACTAATGATTTCCAATTGATCAGTGATATTCATGAAGCTCAAGTGTATGGCACACACCAAACCTTAGTTATCAATACCTAAGACAATGGTGGATACCATGGGTGAGGGAGAGGATGAGGATGAGGTGGTGGTAAATTTCCACTAAGGAATTACTATAAATGTGGGTCACCAAACCACTATCAAAGGGATTACCTAGAGTACCCAACATGTGCATTTTATAAAAAGGACCATCGACTAGAAGAATATCGTGATCTATATGTAGCCATCACTAAGGAACACAATGAAAAGGGTGCTGACATGATTCTAATAGATAAAACATAATGGTATACATGATCAACCATCCCAATAGTGCAAAAAGTAAATATCACCACTCATAGTAGGGGACAGACTCAATGTATAGCCAACTCGATTGAAAAGGTACATTGAGAAGAACCACGGGCAAGAAAGTACCATGATGCACAAAAAGAAAGGATTTCCTTAAAGATACAATGGAACTTATGAGATAGCTCCAAGGCAAGATTCAATGCCTCAAGGATAAGGATGTGATACAATGCACTGTAGTGCAAAGGGAAGCCAAACCTCAACCAGTGGTGTAAGACAATTTTTAGGAACTATGCAAATATATGATGGATGAGGACATTATTCCCTAGGTTAGTGCCTAGCTTAAAAGTTAGGCCTTCTTACCAAACAAAGTCCACCCGCATCTAAGTTTTCAAAGTAAAGATGATATTTAAATCATGCCTGACATCAAGAAATTTCTAGTTCCTCTACTCTCCTAGATGATGGAGAGATATTGGTCAATGCTGATATCAATGGATGGGTAATATAGGATATTATAGTATATACTAGTGCAGAGTTAATGTTATCACTAAAAATTCTTGACAAAAAATGTTTAGTCTAGCCCTATAACCCTCTCCTCATGTCTTTTTCATGGAAAATAAGACTCGATCACATCCTATTGGAGTGCTTAAGAATGCCACCATTAACATACTTGGGGTTCCATTCAAAGCATATTTTGAGGTCTTAGAGTTGGTTGAAGATGATGATTACCCAACTCTATTGGGAAGGCTTTGGTTCTATGAGAATCATATAAACTTGAGCTTTAAAAATTGATACATTAGCTTTGAAAATATTGATCAGTGTGTAGTATTAAATTTAGACCAAGCACAAGGACCTCCTTATATCAAACCCATAAATGTTGATGAAGACATCAACACCATGATCCAATGCCATATGATATTCTCTAGTAGATGGAAAACTAATCTATCTTAGATACTACAATTAATGATTACAACTATTGGGCCCATGGTGACTATGATCTCACTAGAAGGTTGTATAACACTATAAATAGAGGAGAAAACATCCCATGACAACTTCCTAAATGTCATAAGTTTGCACACCTAATGGGTTTAGTAATGAGAGGACCACTAGTGGGACCATTGCTTGAAAGACTTGATGAAGCCCCATCGTTCCAAGGACAAATGGAGGTACATGACTTTGTATAGTACCTCAAAGAATTATATGATATTGAGAATGACCAGATGAGGTCATTAGATCACATTTTTGATGGTATTACCACCAATTAGTATCATACTCACAACGAATGCCTTTTATACTGGAATCAAGTGCAAGTTTCTCTACACCATATATTTCATCATGATAATAAGGTTAGGGGAACACTTAGTTACAATGGTGTGCAAGCACCCAAACCTCACATTGAGGCTTGTGAGATAATATGATGAGCTGAGGAAACATTCTTACTAGAGTACCTATAGGTCCATGTGTTCTATGGGACTTTATGCACTTGGGCATGGGCTTGGTATATTCATAAATAAAGGCACATGGGTACCAGGTTTTGGTAGTTACTAAAGGATAACATGACATCAACACTCTCTTATTCTTTACCAAGAATGGACTTGTGCCTCACCCTTCAAGTCATGCATGAAGCAATCATTGGAGACCTAAGTCCCATCAAAGACCATTTGCAACATATTCATCATGAACTTGAAGAACCCTTGAATTTATTCCTTAAGGCTCCCACCTAATTAGTTTTTTCACCATCGATAGTTCTTAGTGAAGAACATAATGAAGAGATCCACTTGGGAAAGAAAAAACTTGTCTTCCAAGTAGATGAAGGTGAAGGAACTACTTCACTTGACCCCTTGACTAACCACCTAGATGTACATATAAGTATTGATTCATGAATTATTCAAGATATAAGTTATCTAATGGAAAACCCTTATCATGGGCCCATTCAAACTATTCAATTTAACTTGGCATGAAGCAAGTGCTAAAGATGGCTACAGTTGGAAATTATTGGACTAACATAGAAATTTTAAAGATTTTTGAGTTATTGAAATACCATCAAGATGTATTTCTAAGGAATTATAGAGAAATGAAAGTAATCCACCCTTATATATTAAAGATACACATAGATAAAATTGATGGTGCTCATCCCATAAAGAAATGACCATACAAGATGAACCCCAACCTCTAAGCATGAGTGAAAGATGAGATCGATAACGTGGTCCACACTAGAGTAATTACTCTCATTTATGAATCTAAATGGGTCAATCCCATGGTAATAAGTATCAAAAAGGATGGTCATATCTATATCTATGTGGATTATTGTGTGTGACAAATCCCTTCCTAACACCTTTCACAGAGGAAATCCTAGAAGGTGTTACTGGTTGTGAAGTATACTCTTTTATAGATGGGTTCTCAGGGTACCACCAAGTCCAAATAGATGAGGAAGACCAATTAAACACTACAGTCATGCATTTTGGGTTGAAAAATGCCCTGATAGTGTTTTCATGAATAACAATTAAGGCTGTTAAATATTTCATTCACAAATTCCTCCAAGTTTACTTGGATGGATGGATGATATATGGGCTGGTCAAGGACCATTGTGCCAATATGAGACTCATGATTAAGTGATATTGAGTGTTGAAAATTTCCTTAAATTTGCATAAATACCTATTCATGACACCTGTTGGTGTACTTCTTAGGTATATCATTTGTAAGGAAGGATTCCTAGTGGACCCAACCAAGGTTTCTATTATTATTGATCTACCAGTGCCCAAGACTCAGTGCAAGGTGCATGCCTTCCTAGGACACAAGGGATATTATAGAAAATTCATTTGGGGTTATGCCAAGATTGTAGTGCCCCTAAAAGAGATTTTAAAGCATAATGAATAGTTTATATGGACTAATTCTTGTAAAGTAGCTTTTGAAACACTCAAAGAAAGGCTAGTTACCACTCTTATCTTGTAATTACCTAATTGGATAAAGCCTTTTCATGTCCATGTTGATGAATTTGGGATGGAATTCAACATGGTACATACATAACTAGGTGAAGGACACTTGGATCACCCAATTTAATTTACTAGTAGGAAGCTAACATCATCTGAAAGGAATTATACCACAACTGAGTGTGAAGCTTTGTCTATGGTTTACACTCTACAAAAGTTTAGGTAGTAACTTTTAGCCATTCCATTTAAATTATATATAGACCATGAGGCCTTGAAGTAACTTGTCAATAAACCAGTCCTACATGGAAGAATTTACCACTGGATTGTCCTATTTTAAGAATTCTCATTTTTCATAGTAATAAATCTTAGGAAGACCACTATGGTCCTGATCATTTATCCCAAATTGATAATGGAGAACCACCATATGCCATAGAAGATGATCTTCTTGATGTAGATCTATTTGGAGTTGCTCAAGTACCTGAAGAGCTAGAGGATATTTTAGCATTTTTCAACACTAATTATGTGCTTAACTCCCTCACTTCATAGGAAAAAATCAACTTGCGACTTGCACTTCACCTTATCAACTCATAATCAGGGATCTTTATAAAATGTATTATGATGAGGTGATTCACCACTATGTAATACAACATGAGTAACTTGAGGTGTTATGAGAAGTCTACGAAGGTATTATCAGAGGACATTATGTTGGAGAGGCTATTGCATGCAAGGTCTTTGTCCTAAACTCTGGTCTCTAACTTTATTTAAATATGCAAAGGCATATGTTAGGAAATGTGATGTCTTTCAATATGTAGGAAAACTAAATAGGAGATATACATTGTCAATGTGACCTATTCCTTTTCGAGAACCATTCAAAAAATGGGCTATTGATTTTGTGGGACCCATAACTCCAACAAGATGATGAATGGGCTCTCGATACATCATTGCAACAACTTACTACCTCATGCATTGGGATGAAATAGTTCCAAAAAAATAATATACTAAAACAAATACCACATGATCCATCTAGGAGAACATTATAACATGATTTAGATGTCCCCTAAGCTTCACTAGTGATCATGGCACACACTTCTTGAATGAGATGATTCACATCTTGTTGGTGGAGTTCAAGATCACACACCATAAGACATAAACATACCACCCATAGGCCAATGGAAAAATAAAGCCTTTAATAAGATCCTTGATATCACTTTGATAAAAATTTTCAATGTTAACCAGATTGATTAGGATGATAGAGTATCTACTATACTTTGAGCATACCAAACTACATACAAGTGCCTTAAAAAAAGTACACTATTCAACCTAATGTATGGAAAATAAGTAGTCATACCAGTGGAGTTATTGGCTCTATCTATCCAAATAACATGTGTGGGAAACCTAGATGATGAAGCCTCTTTGAAATCTTGCCTCGATGATTTGATGAAACTAGATGAGACTCATTTTTTCACCCATTGGAGTTAGGATATTGAGAAATGCAAATAGAAAGCATGACATGATCACCATCTAAAAAACAAAGTCTTTTCTCTAGGCATGAAACTTTTATTATGTGACTCTATGTTCACGTACCAATCTAGGAAGCTTCAGATCCATTGGAATGGTCCATTCATAATACATAACATTTGACCTACTAGATCTTGTTAGTTAAAATGAATGGATGGTCAGTACCTCTAGGGGAACTATAATGGTAGTCAGATTTAGCCATATTGTGATTTTTTGAAACTAAAATTTTGTAATCAATAAGGCATAAGGCTATTAGATTAGGATTTAATACTTTCAATAAAGAGCACTACTCTTGAGACACATGTTTCTTCTCTAATGTAATTGTGAGTTTTTGTACTTAGTGTGTTTTTATGGAGGACCACAAACCCCTTTTAGTGTGGGGTAAGGCATCATGAATGTGAATCATATTTTAATTTAGAACTAGGCATGTAAGGTTTATGAGCATGCAAGTACTAAAGGTGCAAGAGTCATATATGGCATGCAAGTAATTAAGGGCATATGAGTCATTCAATGCACTTTGAAAGCACCTTGAAAGATTCTTACCATTTAAGTGGCAAATGTCTTCCACCATAGTGAAAAGGTAAGACATAGTTGTGATCCACTCCTAAGAAAGGTTCAAAAAAAAGATGGGTCATTAATGGAACAAGGTTCATTATGATAAGAAGCATGTGAATGGAATGATGGGACAAATTTGTTAAGGCACTAAATGCTCAATACAAGATTCACAGTACAAAGGCCATTAAAAGATGTGCATTAATGACTTGAGATGATGGGGAGAGGGAAGGAATTAATGGAGGAAAAATACCCCAAAGGGCCTATAAATAAGTTTGTTTAAGTCATTTTACAATTTACCTTGCTTTAATTTTTGATTGCTAAGTGCGAATGGTGAACTAAAAAACTAGAGACGAACTAGAGAACCATAGACTGAAGAAACCAAATTTATTGTAGACTAGGGTGATTAAAAAGTTGGTGAATTAATGAAGGTTATTTACCATATGAGAACAAAGGTTGCTAAGTCTGAATTGGAGAATAGGAATAGATATTTTTGAAGTTGTAGGTTATAGGTCTGCCATTGTCTAAGTGTGAAGCTTGAAAGTTGAAGTAAGTTGGACTGACACCATGTATTCATTCATAAATATGGGAAAACCATCGATTAAAATTAAAGCACCATGAAGGGTAATGAAATTTAATAAAAAATCCATTTGAATTGAAAATCTTCCAACTATACCAGAGGAGGAAGAGGTGAGCGAAGGAGATTGGTTCCTTATTAGGGAAGAGGCACCAAGAAATTGAGAATAGAGGCCAGAACAAGTATAGTGCATAGAAAGAGTTTTAAGAAAACATGTGGAAGGAGGAGTGAGAGAGAGAATAGAAGAGGTAGAAAATATGGTGAAGAAATAAAAGTAGACATAGACCTCTTCAACACAGAATGCCCCAATGCCTCCCCCTCCATCTTTGTTAATAGAAGAGATGCAATACCTAGAGTCAATCTTCTGCATAGAGAGCTAGGTATTCAAGGTATCATATACCACCATTTTTTACTATAAACACTATCATCTGGGAAAGAAAGTAGAGATGAATAATGAATACCAAGTTTATACTACCAACATAAGGAACCAAGTGGTCTATGACTTGTCCATGAAGAACTAGCAGGACAAGGCTGACATCTTTCAACTTTTTGAGCTACCATACTTTGATAAGCCTACTAAGGTATTAAATTTACTCCTCTCATGTTTCCATGATGAATACATTCAATTCATAGGGCACAAAATGAAGATCACTACATAAAGGATAAGTAAAGTCATGGGACTTTAGTTCTAAGGGGTGAATGTGTTGGATGACTTGACAGACATGAATGAGATTCAATAGACTGCCACAACACTTATGTACCAAAAATAAGGGCATGGCATACACATAAGGAACCTATAGGATCCTACCCTTAGATTAATAATGTGAATCATTTTTACCAAGATTAGAGGGACCAACTGATGGAACTAGGTAGACATGACCCACCTACACATTGCTCACCAAGTTTCCTAGGGAATAAAGTATAATTGGGCACTATACTTTGCCTAGAAGATAGCTAAGGATGTGGAAAAGGCACACAAAATGCCTAAGTATAAGTTTATTTAGGGAGAAATATTGTTATTATTGGTTTTTGATGAGATTGAGATGCCTAACTATAGCTCAGGTTTATTATAGTGGGTGTACCCCCCCACTCATAGTTCCCCCATCAAGCATTTTAAAGCCTTCACTTGCCCCCAACACATTACCCCAAATTACAAGATGAAGATGAGGTACTGGTTTGATAGGATGAAGGAAAATTTTGGGAGTGAATGGTGCATTCTAAAGGATTTGCTCCTCTGGTCATAGACCAAGCATAATTCAATGTAAAATAGTACTACTCCCTGGTGTGCATTCACATGAATCCTTCAAGAGAAAATTTATCATGGCTTAAGTTTCCATGTGCATTATCTATATATTAATTTATTAATTACATCAACTAGATATATGATGCATAACCAATCATTCTCTAGGTAGATCAAATAGATGCAGAGCACCACACCCTTTGAAAAATGTATGTATAGTTGGGCAAGAAGGCCTTTGTGGAGAGGAGAGAACTAGACTTAATTGATATCAAGATTAAGGATATCCTAGTTTGGGAGCAAGTCCATACATTATTATACATGTTACACCCCCACCATTACCCTCAAGATGGAGACGCTAAGGAGAGGCTCCCCTAGGCACCACACATAAAGAAGAAGCATCTAAAGATAAGTACTAGTTCCAATGGGTAACATGCCCAATAAAAATGACAGAGGATGATGGAGGTGCAACCCTCTAAACCCACTACTTCTCACCCTTATAAAACATGTCCAATTCCACTTCACACTTCACCTTTACCACCTTGACCTTCTCCATCCACTACTTACACTTAATTTCCCCTACCTCACCATTTCTTACTCATTCCACTTCTTCCTTCTCACCTACCTTGAATCCTTCATCTCCTCAACCCTTTCCTCCACCTTCTCCACCTCCAAAACCACCTTCACCTCCACCTTATCATAGGACTACCATAGGGACAAACCCATAATAGCCTTTAAGGAAAGTGGCCTAATAAGAGAATCCATAGGTGCAAATTCATAGTTTAAGATCATACTCCAAAAAGACTCCATCCCCAGGATAAGAGGCCCATCCAATGATCAAATTGATATTGATAGAGTGGTAAAAAGTGATATGGCATTAAGAATCCATCAAGAAGATGAGATTTAATGAAAACTTAAAAAGGGGAAAGGGCCAAATGAAGAGGAATAGGAGCATAGAGAGTTATCCACTACATGCAAATGTTACCAGTTAAATGTAGAGTACATGACCTCTATCTTTAGAAGCACTTCCACCCTAAGGATGCAACCCCAAAAATAAGGAAGTAGGTTTCTTTCCTTTTGGAAATGTATTGTGAGGATCCCTAATTTGATATTCCTTTCGATTATATTTTTTTGGCCTAGATGCTCCAGGACTGCCATACCTCATGAGAATTGATCCACAGAGGCTCACTCTAATAATGACAAGTGCCACATTTTTGAAACTGGCCATGGAAATTATGTGCCAAAACATTTTATCATTTTTGAACATGCACAAAATGGAAAGGAAACATGGTAGGGTTGTAGAGATGTATAATAAAGTGATTGTATAAAAGCAAGCACTAGGTGAGGAAGTGGCCTCCTTGAAGTAATAAATCCAAGAGGCCATCAAGGCTAAAGTAAGGGTTTTAAACCTTTGTATCATAATTTTAAAAGAGGAACTAACACTTGTGGATGGCATACCATTAGATAGGGATGCCATCAGGAAATCAAAAACCCTAGTTGAGCTTTTTCTCAAGAAAAAAAAGGAGCACCCCACACAAAGAGATGAGGCCAAGGAAATAATTGAACTATTCACCATGGTGGCATACATTTGCATGAACACCTTGGAGAGAGTTAGGGTGGTTATCCCCATTTTGGATGGAATTTTTATGCACCTAGTGCATCTAAATAAAATAGTAGAGGCCTGACTCCATGATGAGGAGGTCCTGAGGTAGCAAGCATCTGATGTTTCCCTTTTAATAAAAGACCATGCCAAGCATGAAAAAGCATTCAAGGATGTTGAAATGATGGAATATGCCATTAATAACCATCATAAAAAAATAAATGCAAGTTTTTATATACTCTAAGGATAGGTTGATAAGTAGGTCTCTAAATTAAAAGACATCCAGAAGGAAGTTAGCACAACCCTGGATGAAAAGATAAAAAATATTAGGACTAAAACTCAACCCAAGGATTTAAAAGAATCAAAAGATGCCATTGAAATAATAACTGCCAAAAGTCCTCGATGAATTGTCCCATTGGGATAGGTTGAATAAGGAACTCAAGAAAAAGGGGCTATAATTTCTGGAGGATGCTAGTGTAGCTTAGTCCAAGATGGACTAAGGGCTTAGTGTGGGGTGATGTTGACCCTAAAAATTTGAATAAGTATTGTTCTATTTTTAGTGCATGGTGTAGAGGGACCATTGTCAATTTTTGATGCAAGTACCAACATAACATAAGAGGACAATAATATGGGAGGACCATGACACATAACTGTATGGTGTAGAAGGTGATGGGCATAGAAGGATAATGGCATAGGAGACCCATCACAAAAGGACATAGTCAAGAGAGAACATGTCATGAGGAACCCAATAAAAAAGGACTCAAAATGGAATAAAAAAACTAGGGGAGCACATGGGAAGTAGAGCATGAGGGATGCAAGAGTAGTTAGAATAAAAAATCAAAAGGGATACTTTGATCCCATTAATTAGAGTTTCTTGTACTAACCTATGAAGAATAAAATACTTGGCCACCAGGATATAGCATAGAATGAGGATCTAGGGACAAAAGGCTCAAGTCTACATGAATAATTAAGTGTAAGAGCCATGGCTCTTAGTTTGTTTAGATTTTGTGTGCCATCTATTTATGAAAATTAAAATTATGACAGTTGGTCACGGCAAAATAGGTATAAAAACCCTTATTGTAATCATTCGCATGAGTGGTCTTATAGATAATTAGATATAACATCTTTGTCTTCTAATTCAGTAAGTAATTCTTGAAAAGCTAGTGTTTACCATATCTTGCGATAAGTCATGAAACATTATAAGTGTTGGATGATGTATATGATTTATTTATAAGTCATGGGAATCTTTTTCTTTTGTCACTATTATTAAATAGTAATGGTGATCCTAGTTATAGTGGTAGACAAATCGAGAACAATAAAGATAATAGTAGTATATTTATGGCATTGAATATCATTTTAAGACTTGTGTTACAAAAGATGAACAAACATAAAACATTGTGTTTTAAAGCCTTCGAGAATTAGTCTTTTGCTTTGCGCTTCAAGTGAGCACATGAGATTTACCTCTCGCATGATAGGGCCAACATGCTAGCTTGTTGGGAAAAATCTTTAGCACCAAAGTTAAACTAATTAAAAGAGCCCATTAGAGGATATTATTGCTACCCCTAATAAAATTTAAAAAGGGAAGGCACCTCTACCACCTATTCAAACTAAAGAATCTATACTGGGACCCCATCCTTCAGCAAGACTAAATGCCACTATTATAGAATCCTTTACTAAAAAACATGTACCATCATAAAGGGATCTTCCCACTGTGATAATGCCAATACATAACCCTTTAAACCCCTACTATCCAAAAGGATTCAATGTAAGGGCTTATCTTAAGCATAAAGTACATGTTGTAGGGAATATTCAAATAACTAGTTTGAAATAACAAGGTTTGAAGTCAAATTCAACTTCTATACCATGGCCTAGAAATATCAAAAAATCTAGTCAAGATCCATTGAAGGGGTCTTATTCTAAGATCCTTGATCAACTTCTCCAAAACTCACTTATCAGTTTACCACCCATAAAACCTATTAACCCTAATGATTAGAGACTAGTATAGTATCAATAAAATAGGAAATAAATGTGTCATCAAATAATAGGTCATGATACAAAGATTTGTAACACACTTAAAGTCATGGTCCAAAACTTATTACAAGAAGATTATATTTTAATGAAATAGTTAGATCATGACCATCTTCATAGTCAAACTACTAGGGCCACATCCACCTTAAGAACTAGTATATTACTAATATTAACAAAATGAGTTTCAAAGGAAGATAAAATCTCTGACAGAGCTCAATATTAACCCCTCGTAAACCCTCTAAATGTGGATGAGTTTGAAAACATGACAAATCTTCATTTATCCTAGATAAACGTGGTTCACATAGCTACATGATCCCAAACCCAAGGCCATAAGACTCACAATCATGATAAATCCAAAGTGCATATTACAAAAACCCCAACTTCTACCACAAATAGTCCTAAAATGCCCACTCTAGAACTTAAAATTTATATTTTTGAGAAATCACAAAATAATAATGCTTTTGAATTAATATAGATATCCATTCTAAAGTAGATTTGTCGGCTCCTGGTCAAGATGTCTTTATATGAACTTGTCTAAAACTCTCGACAACATCATGAGGCTATGATACAAGCCTTACAAGCCATCGAGATACAAGTTATTGAACCCCAAACTCTATTGAATTTTATCACATGGCTTCAAAAGACATTATTTATAACATTTCATGATTTAGAAATATCACTGTTTTAGCCTAATGACTAGTATCCCCCACTATTTATCACTGCCCAAATTGACAAGGCTCAAATCAAATGTGTAATGATTGATAATGGTGCAAGTATAAATATCATCTCCTCTCATGCATTTAAATAACTACAATTGCCTAAAATGGTTGTATCCCAATCCTTGACTATTTTATGAGCATTCAATGATAATGTGGCCCTTACACTAGGAATGGTTGTCCTTCCCATCTAAGTAGGCATTCACATTCTACCTAAATTATTTTATGTAATAGGAGAGTTTCAATATAGCATCCTATTAGGATGTCCTTAGATAAGCACCATGCATTGCATCCCCTCCACATTGTATTGATGTATGAAATTCAACTATGAGGGTAAAATCCACAATGTCTTCAATAATCTCAATCCATTTAAAACTTGTAACCTTACCTTTCAACTAAATGACATTTTAATTTAATTACAAAATGCAACCCCATTATCATCCAATCAGGTGTTAACTAGTACGACAATATTTTCATCAAGGATTAGCAAGAAATCCATTACTTCCATGTTTTAATAGCTATAAGTTGGAGAATATTAGTTACTGACACTCAATACTCTCCCCACTCCCTAAGAATATGGGCATTAAAACAAATAACATGTGTATTATCCAAATTTAAGGGAGATTATTCCCTTCGATCCACCTTTCCTCCAAACCCATTTGATCTATGGGGGGATCCATCAACCTTATTTGGGTCTTACTAACCAAACCCATGCCAAACCATTTACCTCAAAATTTTAATTCCTAGATAAACCCCACTTTGCAAAAACATACCTATAATGGTGTGTTTGGAAGGGTTTTGGCATAGGATGTTATGAACAAGGCACACATGAAGTTATGTTAGGAGATTTTAGGAAACCCCATGAAAAACATAGCCTCAATTTTAACAAAAATCCCAACACTAAACTAGAAATTACTCTTCTACCTATTATTGAAGAGGACACACCATCCTTACCATTCAACACCCCTTTTATGATAGATGATGGTTTTCCATTTCCTTGAATTTTTTTAGTCAATTACATCACCATAGAACCTCTCATCTATCACCAAAATGGGGAGGTCAAAACCATTCCTCTATCCTACCCACACATGATAGGGTAGGATTTTCCCACCATCCTTGTTCTTTAGTGCTAAGATCATGAGTCAATATTAACTTATTTAGGCATGAAGAACTCCCATCTATGAAAATCCCTTCCATTTGAAACCTCTAGTCTATTAAATGAGGCTACCATTGATATTAACATAGGATCTCATGAGATTCCATGAATTGTTAAGGTCAAAAAAATCTTTAGATCCTCTAGAGCACTAGGATTTTAATACATTTTTGATAGATCATAGTGAGGTAGTCACTCGGTCCTATAGTGACATGCCTGGTATCAAACCTGCTATTGTCATCCATAACATTATAATATTCCTTAATGTAAAACCTATAAAATAAAAGTTTTGAAAGATGTACCCTCATGTTACACTTTTAGTCAAGGAAGAATTATAATGTCTTTTATCTATCAACTTTATCCAGCCTATCAATTACCCCCAATGGGTATCTAATATCATCCTTGTCATAAATCCCACAAGGGGACTGTGCCTTTATACTAACTTTTATGACCTTAATCTTGCCTATTTTAAGGATGATTTCCCTCTCCCTAATATTTTCCAATTAGTTGATTTAAGAATTGGTCATGAAATGTTGTCACTTATGGATGGTTTCTCTAGATATAAGCAGATCCTTATCACACTAGAAGATTAATGTAAGACTTTATTTTTTACTCCCTAGGGGACCTTCTACTATCAAGTTATGCCTTTTAACCTAAAGAATGTAGGAGCCACCTATAAAAGAGCAATGACTTATATAATCCATATAACCATTGAGGATTATGTGGATGATCTCCCTAGTAAGTCAAAACTATGAAAAGACCATCTTTCAATCTTGAAAGTAATCTTTGCTCACTTAATCCAGTTTTAAGTCCATCTAAATTCTAAGAAATACATTTTAGGAGTTTTTGTGGGTAACTTTTAGGCTTTATTGTCTTTATTTTAAGGATAGAAGTTAACCTTGCTAAGATTAAATCCATTTTAGAAATGCCACCCCCA